>BSBK01007675.1:125000-452500 GCA_027943335.1 Chamaecyparis obtusa | reverse complement strand
GGAGGCATTAAAATATGAGGATTTGCCAAGTATTTCTTGATTTGATCTATTATCTTTTGACAATCCTCATTCCAAACACATTTGACTCCTTTGTGTAAGTTCTTGTTGAAAGGTTGAGTTCTATCTACCAACTGTGAAATGAATCTCCTTATGGATTGAAGATGTCCTTGAAGACTCCTCATTTGACTAATGTTTTTAGGAGGTGGCATATCTATGATTGCTTGGACTTTTTTAGGGTCTACCTCTATTCCTTTTGCTAAAATAATGAATCCTAGTAGTTTCCCCGAGGTGACACCAAATGCACACTTTTTAAGATTTAACCTTAGTTGAAATTGTTCCATGTGATCTAGAATGACTTCTAAATCATCTAAGTGTGTGTCTCTTTTCTTAGACTTGGCCAAGGTATCATCTACATAATCTTCCATGTTTTTATACATCATCTCATGAAAAATGGTTGTCATAGCTCATTGATAGGTGGCTCTTGCATTTTTTAATCCAAAAGGCATAACGTTCCAACAATAGGTACCCCATGCACAAGTGAATGCAATATTTTCTTGATCTTCAAGAGCTATCTTAATTTGATTGTATCCAGAAAAACCATCCATCAAGGACTAAATCTCATAATCTGCAGTCATATCCACTATCATGTCTATATTGGGAAGTGGAAAGTCATCCTTCGGGCATGCTCTATTGACATCTCTAAAATCTATGCAAATTTGAATGGATTTGTCCTGTTTGGAAACTGGTACAATGTTTGATATCCATTCAACATAGTCAATAGCCCTTATGAATCTTGCACCAAGGATTTTTTCTAATTTTGCTTTGACTAGAAGAGCTATGTGAGGATGCATCTTTCTCAATTTCTGTGTCCATGCAAAGTTGATCTTCTTTTTTTGTAAGAACTTAGTGTAAGCTTCTTTTTCTTGTGTTGACAAGGACTCAACCAAATGCACTATCTATGGAGCCTCACCTATACCCAAATTGACTATTTGTGTTGGTTCAATAAGAACTGAAGATCTATCTTGAAAGTAGCTAGGGAGATGATCAAGTACCTCATCCTTAGGCACCTCAGAGAGGTGTAATACCCCAAAATTGGCACCTTATAATTCTAATCAATTTTGGTGCATTCCTTCAAATTTCTACATCATTAGAGTCCTATTGTACTAGGCAATTTTGTCTCCCAATTAAATTTATTTGACTTGGTGTCAAATGCGAAAAACCCTAAATTTGCATTAATCATACAATATATTTAATTCCTAAATTTTTGACATTTATTGGCTAAAAATCCCTATGATTAATTAATTTAATTCCAAAGTCCTAGTGCTTTTAAATTAAATTAGTTCCACCCCCTTTAGCTAATACACATCAAAGGAATTAAATAATATTTGGCTATTTGAATGGACATCTCTATTTGAATTTAATTATTCAAAATAAATCGAAAAACCACCCATGTGGCAATATTCATTCATTTAATTAAATAATTATTCCAATTTGTCTCACCTTCCTCCATGGAGATGAAGAGTCAACCGTTTCTTTTCAAGAAACTCTTCATCCTTCTCCCAGGCTCTTCTATATTATGAACCTTCTTTTCTTCATTTTGAGGGAGGCAATTTGAGAGTACCAAAACTATAGTGGATTTTTGTCTCAATTTTCATAATTTCAAAGCTTTTATTGCATTATTAGTATAATCTCATGTTATTAGCATTTAATTGCATTCTCATGTTAATTAGTTTTCTTATCTTGTTTTAGTTTAATTCTCATATTCATCTTCATGCTCTTTAGATTAAATCTGTAATTTGAATTCTTAGATTACACTTGCATTCTCATATAACTTAAATTCTCATTTTCAATCATTTTCAAGCTTTCAAATCCTCCATTTTAGAGTTGGTCTAATGGTTGTTGGGCTCTCGTTTTGAGAGTAAATTCAAACAACCCACCTAAATAGGAGGCAACATGTCGATTCAATTGAGTGTGCAAATTGGATAATTCATGTTCTTTTTCGTATACAATGATTGAGCAATGACTATGTTGTGTCTATGGCTAGATTAGAGGTCCACGTTCAACTATAAACATTTTGGCACCCACCGTGGGGTAGAAAATTAATTTTTGGCCTCACTCTCAAAAATTTTCTAATAAAAAATTTTCACTCTGCCCGTATGGTCCGTACAACTATGTATGAAATCTCGCGTGAGCTTTCTGACTGTGTCGTACGAAGATTTTCTCCCTATAGTACTTTCTCACGCGTAGTGGTGTACTTCCTCACGTGAGACTTGGTCTCAATTTTTTTAAAAATCTTTCAATTTCTGCAAATTTCTTGTTACTGTTTCTTGACATTTACAATTTGCTATTGTTGTTACATCTCTATTTTTCCTGATAGCATAATAGTGGGCTGCAGGACGTTTGACCAAGACATAAAAAATTTCTAACAGTTTTCTTGCAGGACGGTTGTCGAAGACATTTAAAAATGTTGTGCTTGTTTACTATTTTTACTCACATAGTATAGCTAGGGCCTTGTTAAAATTTCTTAAGGGTCTTGATAGTGAGCTAGGGTAATAGGCTCTTCATTACATGGAAGTGATGCCCATGGATGAATCCAAGATCTAGATCTTGCTAGCATGATAGATACTTGGGGAAGTAAGGAAACGTATTGAATCTTTAGCATGTCTACTTGTTAGGGGATTATGCTCTTACCTCTTTGAGAGAACCAGAAACCAAAAGCTTGTGGATTGGTTGAGGAGGAACTAGCTCGGTGATAGACATGTCTTGTGTGTTTCGGTAAGGTGAAGAGGTAGAGAAGTATGCTCTTCTCTCTTTGAGAGAATTAGAAAATCCAACCCTTGGATCTAAGCCAAAGTCCATGTCACCTTTAGAGGGCCTGCCGGAAGTTGAACCTCTGGGAATGACCCAAGTGAGTACACACCTATTGCCGGTGATTCCACCTCACTATAATAAAGAATGCTTTGTTGAGTCTAAAGACTCCAAAGCCATGTTAACTTCTTTCTCTTTATTTTGACTATCATCTTGAGAAAGCTCCGTCTGTTGTACTAAGCGGCGCTGCTCCTAGCCCTGCTTGCGGGGGTGTAATAATTTTGGGTGTTGGTGTAGCTGCAAGGCCCTAGCCCTGTATTGGGGCACCAAAGGTTAGTGTGAATGGAAGCCCACTAAATAATTTATTAGTTATTTTCCTACCCGAATCACCTCCGAAAGGAGACATAATCTTTGCATAGGGAGGGGGAAGAATCTCTCCCCTAGATTCTCACCATAGGCATGCACCTGGATGTTTTAAGGTGGTATATGACACTAGCCCTTGCTTCAAGGGTAACCTTTGTTGGAAATTGGCTGAGGTATGTACATGAATGTTGTCATTATGGAAACATATGTTCCTTATGAAGAGCGCATAAGATGGAAAGTAAGTATGGAAGATCGCAGACTAAAATTGTCTAAGTATGAAACAATGATTTTGACAGAGCACCCAATATAGTTTGTTTTGGTGACGTTCACTGGAGCATGATTAGAGTTTATGTATTTGAACATAGACTCTATGGTGTCCAAGGATACCCCATCTCATTGTGAAAAAGAGTATATATAGTACGGACAAAGTTATGACTATTTTATCGATGACAAAGTACAGCCGACAGTGCAGTTTTGAAGATAGAACTAGTAAATGAATTAAGGGATTATTTTGCTTGTCAAAATAATGACTTAATATTATAAAGAGATGACACAATAGATGTTTACTCTGGGATAAAGATATGCAAGTTGAAAAGAGAAAGATATTATGTTTGTATCTTGTATAAATGAAGATGTACCGAGCATACTTGAAATGTAACATGTAATATATGTAAATTGTGATAGTAGCGAAAGTTGTTGATGCAAAGTTGTAAGCAGTACCATATTGTAATCAGTAAAAATTTGTATTACTTGTTTGGGCAGTGAGCTCATCTGGTAATCAGGTTTTGTATCTACAACTCCTAATAGGGTTGAGGCTTCTAACAAGGCCTATAGTCCCTTAACCAGGACTGATACACTATATGATTGTAACAGGCTCCTAACAGGGTCAACATCCTTAACCAGATATCTTTTGATTAGTGGATCTTTGTGGGTACCATCCCCACCAGGGTTTTCCCTTAGCCATGGTTTCCTCGAGAACATATCATGTGTTATGAGTTCTTTACATTTACTGTTATGTATGCTATTTAGTTTCTTATGCTTTGTATGCACTAAAGTAATCTATTATTTCCATAAGTGGGCAAAAGTAAAAGTTTGTGAAATACTGATTCACCCCCCCCTCTTAGTATTTCCTATTTCTAACAACCTTTGAACATATACTATTGAGTCCTTGGAAACACCAAAAACATGAGCACCCTCTAGGGGGTGACATGACTGTGTGAGGTGAATGCATGCACGTAAGCTGCGAGGCATGAATTTTGTCTTCTCTACCATTTTTTTTGTAGGGATAACTAAATGATTGTTTCGAGTCTTAAACTGTCCATCATGATTAAACAAAGACTCCCATGATTCTGCCAAGTTGCTTTGTCCTTGGTAGAACTATTTGCGACTACTTCTTGCATCACTATAGCTTGATCTAAAACTTCATGCTTGTAAAAGATTTCTTGCAACATTCAAACTAAGATTGCTGATTCAAACTATCTAAAAACTAGAAATTCTATCAGAGAATAGCCCTTGCTATGTCTCAAAATCTGACTTTTACCTCAAAAAATATGTCGATCTATTGAAATTTAGTCCTTTCCCATGTGAGATTTCAAAACTTGAGCATTTCCTTGCATGAGATTTCATTCTCTCACATGCAGTCTGGCACTTTCTCGCATGAAGAAGTACTTTCTCACACGAACCTGTACCCTGATTTTCAAAACAACAAGCTGTTTCCCATTGATTGGTGAATTTTCTGCCTGATCTAATTTTTATCTAAGGTTTGTTTGCTTGTTCTCCTATTGTTCACTGTCTGAAACTGAGTGTCTTGAGCTGTAAACCAAATGATTACTGCTTAAACTCATATTGTCTCTCTGTTATTTGTCCTATCTCACTGTGCTTTTTTACCTTGCGATGTGATAGTCACATCTCAGCTGATCTAGCCATACTCTTGATGATTCATGCTTGGTGCATTTCACATCTCAGCTGTTCCAACCTCTTATATCTCCTTTTTTCTATCCTAGAGATAGAGTTCTAGCATAATCCCAAGTCTTGTGTCGTTACATTTTTGTCTGTGCCTATTATGACTAGAAGCAACAACACATTCCCCATCCATGGAATCAGACAAGGTAGGGTTAAACCTCATAATCGAGAAATAGATTTTTTCAAACCCATTATCCAATCTGAGTATTGTGAGGGATCCATAATTTCCTCTTCATTGAGTACACTAAAAGACAACCCACCTCAATCCTCATCTCCAGTATTCCAGGTGTGCAATAATCCATTGTTTCAATCACAACCTGACTTATTGTTTCAAGAGCAATATGACCTATTGTTTCATAAATTTGGAAGACTACTTCCTCAGACCAGCCCTATTAGTCTTATCAAACCTATTGATCCTTTTGATCCTATCAATGCACCAAAAGTTACCTTAGATGTGCCCTTTTGGCATCGTTCACTTCATTTTACTAAGTCTTTAGCTACTACACAATCCTACATTGACAAGATGGGAGATCCATTTGATTTCCAATTAGGAAAATACAACCAAACTCATGAGCAATCTCAAAACAACCAGCATCCTGATCACTCTTGAAATGATCAACGCTATGATCAATCCCAAAATGATCAGAATCAAGACCAATCTCAAAATAAACCTCAAGGCGATCAGTAGCCATATCACTATCGCCCTCCTCCATATGACCAAAATCAAAACAAAAGTGACCAAAATCAAGTCCTGAGCATTTATGAGATCCTTGGTAATGATGATGAGACAATAACCCAAAATGACATAGATGCTGCGAAAGCCAACAAGAGTCTTATCAAAATGATGGAGATCCTCCTTCTAAAGGAGAAGGAGAAATATTTTCTTGAATTGGCCAAACAAGGGGCCAAATTACCCCCAGACTACCAAGTCAAAATGCTTGTGGCCAAAGAAGAAGAGATTGAGACTGCAACGTTGCAAAAGATGATTCGAGACATGCAAGACCAAATTATCCAACTCGCGAGGGATAAAGATAAACTTGTACAAAAATTCACAATGGAAAGCATCTATCCTTTCCCTTTTGATAAGAGTCTTCGCATGCCACCTTTTCCCAAAGGTGTAGAGCTACCTAAATATGAAAAATACTTGGGTACTACTAATCTCGATGATCACTTGAGGGAGTTTGGCACTCTATCTATGGAATTTATACATGATCAGACATATCTTATGCACCTCTTTCCTCGTATTTTGGGTGGGTCAACTATGGAGTGGTTTTCTCAGTTACTCGCTGGAATCAAATATTTTGATGAGATCACTAATCTATTTATCTAGCATTACTCACACAATATTCAACATCTAGTCAATATATGAGATCTTTGTAATCTGAAACAATGACAAGGGGAACCTTTCCTAGCATTTCTCTAGAGATGGAGATAGCTCTATATGAAATATCCCTGCAAACTGTATGAGTCTGAAAAACTTGACATCTTTTTGGACAATCTTGTCCTAGATTTTGGATATCAAGTACAATTACAAGGTCCCCTAACTTTTGATAGTATGATTAAGCAAGCTGTGAGGATATAAGCATTTATGATCAAGAAAGGAGAGTTGACTTTGCAAAAGGATAACAAACCAGGGTCTTCCTCCTCAAACAAAGATAAAGGGAAGTTTTTCAACAAGAATAGAGATGTTGTAAATG
The DNA here is from genome assembly GCA_027943335.1 of Chamaecyparis obtusa. Lineage (NCBI taxonomy): Eukaryota > Viridiplantae > Streptophyta > Pinopsida > Cupressales > Cupressaceae > Chamaecyparis > Chamaecyparis obtusa. Next base: position 445,670 of record BSBK01007675.1, on the reverse strand, counting down.
ATGGAGTGGTTGACAATGTGACCTTGAAGCCTATGAAATCTATTTTCAATCTTTCCTCTAGTATATAGGCAGTCAAAGCCACTAAGAAGGCTACAACAGACACTCAAAAGCCTTTGAGATTTGCTAAAATCAAACCTTGGGCATCTCAACCCAAGCATGAGTTCACATGCTTAGGAGAACCACTTGATGTGGTTTATAAGACTCTCATGCAAAACTAGATACTTACTCCTTTGGAAAAGCATCTCTATGATCCGCAACTACAACCGCAACCTCATTGGTGGAACAACAATGCATACTATGATTATCACCAAAATAAGGGTCATAAGACTTCTACTTATCTCCAGCTGCACCATAAAGTCCAAGATTTGATTGACAATGGTGACATTATTGTAGATGGCCATAACAGGAATTCAGATCATTAGGCATTTACAGATCCCTTTCCTCCTCATGAGAAAGGTGAATCTTCCAAGACTAAGAACACCAATGCTAAGGTTAATTACACGTACACTACCAATGACAATGTCATTAACATGGTTGAACCTGTTGAGGTTGAGTATTGTGATGTGATTACTATTAAGGGGGGTGAAGATGCTCCTAAGACTAAGACTCCATTTGTCTCATGAGGCCCCATGTCTCATTCTTCCAAACCTGAATCATCTCAGGATTGTGCAAACATTGTTACTCACTCTCATGTGAAAATAACCATAAAGGGTCCCAAACCTTCTATGTCTGCTCTAAAGCAACCTGTGGATAAAACTGCTATTGGTCCTGCCAACAAGAACTTGAAATCAGTCCCTACACCTAGCGTGGCTAATTATAGCATTCTAGACTAGCTGCAATGTACTAATGCTCAGATCACTATCTTTGAGCTATTGAAGATCTTGCTTGCTCATAGGCAGATTCTGGATAAAGCCCTCACCGAGGCAAACATCCCAAAAGATTTGGATCTTGATCAGTTTCAATCCATGGTGGGTCACCTCACCTCACCCCACTATTTGTCCTTTTCTGAAGAAGATGATCATTTGCTGAGCCATCTGCACAATGCTCCTTTGCATATAGAAGTCATGATAGGCCCAAAACGTGTCTGTTGCATCCTCATTGACAATGGTGCTAGTCTTAATATTTTCTTTGCTAAGCTTCTCACCCAATTAGGCTATAATGAAGATTGCATAGATGCTTGCAAGAAAATCACCATTAAGGCATATGATGAAGAAGAATGCAAATCCAAAGGTCTGGTCGTGCTGCCAATTCAAGTTGGACTTGTTGAAAGAGATGTCATTTGTCAAGTTCTAGATATTCCTCTAGCATATAATATACTATTGGGTAGACCATGGATCCATGAAATGCTAGTGGTTCCATCCACATATCACCAATGTATCAAGTTCCTGTTCCATGGAGTAGAAGTGACAGTGCCTGCCAATACCAACTATTCTTGCAACACACTCGCACAATCCGCAAACAATCTTGTCCCAACTAATAGAGAGTCCACTAAATTCTATGATGCCAAGCTCAAAGAAATGGAACAAACTTTGAAGCTTAAGGATACAGGCATGAGAGGGTATCAGATTGAACCTGTGTTATCATTAGCAACTCTACCTCCATCTCCAAGTTCCTATGGGAGACCCTTTGAGAACAACAAACCTTCTTCTTGTTCTCCCCAAATAATCTATGATGGTGCCTTTGTCAAGGCCACAACACCATTAGAAGATGAGGATGAAGAAATAGCTATTACAGCTTGGCTTTACAAAGGAAAAGAAACATCTGAACAAATCACTCTTGCTCATGAATTAGAATAAGAACCATATAGTGAAGCCTTCAAAATCATGAAGTGCTTTGGTTATAAAGGGAGTGGCCCTATAGGGGTGAATGATAATGGTTTGATTAAACCAATTGAAGCCACATGTTGTCATACCAAGGACACTTAAAGTCTAGGCTTCGAGAAAATCTTGTTTCATCTAGGGATTAACAAGTTTGTACTAGTACCAGAGCCAAAACCAGAGCCAAAATTTTGGGCAGAACCTGAAGACATTGCTTCAGCTAATAAATCAGAGAACAACTCTGATGAGGATACTTTTCCATATCCTATTCCTCTGGACCTTGCTGCATTCTTTGGAGGACCAGATGATCCTATTATACTTGTCCACCTGGTAGAGATTGATAGTGATTCTGATGACACCACCTTAGTGCATCAACTCACATATGACCAATGGAGAGAAATACAAAGGGTTGATCCTAATTTTTAGGATGAACGGTACATACCACCACATTTCCAAGAGCGGTTTGAACAAGATCAACTTCAGCAAACCATTAATACTGCAAGAAATGAAGATGAGTCAGATAGTAGAGCTAGTGTTGATGGAATTCCCATATCAAGCATCAGTGACTCACATGAATATGAGTTTGACTCTCTGTCTGATGCCACTTTTGATAAAGATATAGATGTTGTTCATGTGTATGAAAACCTTTTTGAAGTAGGTGAAGGGTCTAGTGTTAGGATGACTGAGTGTGAATTTACTAACACTGACATTCCCTCTACTTCCACTGTGAGGACTCAATAAGAATCAAACACACCTTTGGATGAGATCACTCTAGGTCTTGATTTACTCATCCATGCTTTCGATGGCTATTCTATGAATGCACTTGAACCTGCCACTTCTCTTTCACTCCTCCATCCTGAACTTATCAACTGGAACTCTCCCTCTCTAGCTAGTGAAGTCCTTATGTTCCAGAATGACTACACTCTTGCATGTTATCTTAATGCTATCGAACCTATAATTTTCTCCACCAGTGAAGATAGTATCAACATGACTGAAGTTGATATCAAGTATCTTAGTCATAAAATTAAATAAAAAAATAGGTGCTCTGATGGTGAAAACCACATTGTGGTAGTGTCAGAGCCAAAAAAAGTAAAAATAAAAGACGTATCTGAGGGTGAAAACCTCTCCGAGGCACCTAAGGATGAGATACTTGATACACTTTTGAGCCATTTTAAAGAGAGATCATCAGTGCTGATTGAGCTGACCCAACCAATGAATTTGGGTACAGAAGCTAAACCTCAAATTATTCATCTAGCACAATCACTATCTGCAAAGGAAAAAGAGGAATTCACCAATTTCTTTCGAAGCAAGAAAATAAATTTTGCATGGACTTACTCTGATATGCCTAGATTGGATCCCAATCTAATCATGCATCATCTATCTATTGCACCAAGTGTTAAGCCTATCAAACAAAAGCTTTAGAAGATGCATCCACATGTGGCACTGTTAGTTAAAGCAGAGCTAGAAAAAATTCTCAAAGCTAGTTTCATCAGAGCTATTAACTATGCAGAGTGAATCTCTAATATTGTTCTAGTTACAAAACATGATAAATCTCTCCGCGTGTGCACAAACTTCAGAGACCTAAATAAAGCATGTCCTAAAGATGACTTTCCATTACCTAGTATTGACATGATAGTGGACATGGTAGTTGGCTACCAAATGTACTCTCTAATAGATGGATTTTCTAGTTATAGTCAAATAAAGATCATGCCAGAAGACCAAGAAAAGACAACCTTCACATGTGCTTAGGGAACATTTTGTTGGAATGTCATGCCCTTTGGACTAAAAATTTTTAGAGCTACATATCAAAGAGCTGTCACCACTATTTTTCATGACATGATGCACAAAACAATGGAAGATTATGTAGATGACACTTTGGCTAAAAGCATGCATCAGAAAGCACATCTTGTAGATCTAGATCCTATACTAGATTGAATGGAACAATTCAGTCTCAGACTCAACCCAAAAAAGTGTGCATTTGGTGTCACTTCTGGAAAATTATTGGGTTACATCATATCTACTAAAGGCATAGACATAGATCCTGATAAAGTTCAAGCTATCATGGAGATGCCTCCACCAAAGAACATCAATCAGATGAGAGGACTTCAAGGTAGACTACAATCTATTTAGCACTTCATTTCACAATTGGCCGATAAGTCACAACCATTCACCAAAACTCTACATAAAGGTGTGACTTATGAGTGGAATGAGGAATGTGACAAAGGGCTCACTCAAATCAAACAATACCTTGCAAACCCACCAATATTGATGCCTCCTATTCATGGGAAGCCACTAATCCTTTATATTTTAGCTACAAACACATCTTTGGGTGCTCTTTTGGCTCAAGAAGACCAAAATAACAAGGAAAGATCCATTTATTACATCATCAAAACTCTGGTCTCTTATGAGATGAACTATTTAGTCATTGAAAAGGCTTGTCTAGAAGTGGTGTTTTCTTTATAGAAATTATGGCACTATATGCTTTCTCACACTACAAGGCTTATTGCTAAAATTGATCCATTAAAGTACTTACTCAGTAAAGCTACCCTCATAGGTAGACTAGTGAAATGGGTCATGATACTCAGTGAGTTTGACATTGAGTATGTAGAGAGAAAAGCTATTAAAGGACAAGCAATTGCAGATCAGTTGGCAGAAGCTCCTCTCAAGGATCATCAACCATTGAAAATTGAATTTCCAGATGAGTCTATAATGCTTCTTACACTTCAAACATGGAATATATTCTTTGATGGCTCATTTACCTAGCAGGGGTCGGGTGTCAGAATACTGTTTGTCACACCACAATGATACTCTTTACCAAAGGCATATAAGATGTTATTTCCTTGCACAAATAACATCGCTGAATATGAACCTTTAATTAATGGTACGAAGATAGCCATAAAATGGCATGTGGATGAACTTAAGGTCTCTGGAGACTCCCAATTGGTCATCAATCAAATTAATGATACCTATCAAACAAAGGATGAGAAGTTGGTGCCTTATAAATGAATGGTTGATGATCTCAAAAGGTACTTTGCACACATTACTTTCTAGCAAATTCCAAGAGTAGATAATAAAAAAATTGATGCATGGAAACTCTTGCCTCCATGCTACATATGCCAAAAAATGACTTCAAACATGAATTCCTGGTGGAGACATTACGCTACCTAGCCTATAATACCCCTGAATCCAAGATGATCTATTCAGTCATTGGACAAGATTCATCTCGCTACCATCATATTTACTCCTACCTCTGGGACCAAATTATTCTAGACACTCATACCTAGAATGAAAAATGCCACCTAATCCATAGTGCTTCATGATATGTCATAGTAGCTAACAACTTGTATAGATGAGGTCTAGATGGTACCCTCCTTAGGTGTTTAGAGCTTGACAAGTCCAAACATGCATTAGCTGAGGTGCATGCAGGCATTTGTGGTTCTCATTCGAGTGGATTGACATTAGCTCGTAAACTCATTAAAGCTGGTTACTACTGGCCAGATATGGAAAAAGAAGCTATACAATATACCAAATCTTACAAACAGTGTCAGCTTCACAGAAATCTGATTCACGCTCCTGCCAAGGAGCTCATTCCCTTCATCAGTTTCTTGCCATTTTAGCAATGGGCCTTTGACTTGGTGGGTCAGATACATCCATCTTCCTTAAGAGGACATAAGTTCATTATCACAACTATAGATTATTTTACCAAATGGGCTGAGGCAGTGCCTCTAACTATAGCTGATGGAAAATCTATCGCTAGGTTCATACTAAATTACATCATCTATAGATATATTGTACCCTCCTCAATAATCACTAAAAATGGGGGGAACTTCAAGAACAAAGATCTAAAGGAGTTATGCACTAAATTTAGAATCATCCAACATTGGTCCTCAATCTATTATCACTAGGGTAATGGACATGCAGAAGCTTCCAACAAGATAATTCTCAAGATCTTGCACAGAACAGTTCACAAATCTGGTAGAGATTGGCACCTCTAGATTAATTTGGCTTTATGGGCCTATAGAAAAAGTATTCAAACTCCAAAAAGGGCTACACCCTTTTCCTTAGTCTATGGCATGGATGCTATGTTTCCTATTGAGGTTGAGATTCCTACATTGCGAGTCTCTCTAAGGAACCTCATTACTGATGAAGACATTAGAATATCTCAGCTACAAGAGCTATAGTTACTGGATGAACATCGGCAAGTGGCATTCAATCATCTAAGAGCATAAAAAAAAAGAATGTCTAAGAGATATAATAATAAAGTTAGACCAAGGGAATTCCAAGTGGGTGATCTCGTCCTGAGAGAAAACCCCAAGAATCAACATCAGCAGATACATAAAGGAAAGTTTGAACCAAACTGGCTCGGTCCATACATTATAATTGCAGCATTTGGGTATGGTGCTTACCAACTATCTACTATCAAAGGAGAACAACTTAAAGAGCTGATCAATGCTCTGCACCTAAAAGATTCTATGACTGAGACATCTTTGCATGCTCACGTACATACTTTATTCTAAAAAATCCTAAAAATTGCAAAATGTCCTGAAAAAATGATCATCTTAGTGAAAAATTGGTAAATAAGTGCTCTGATGTATCTATTATCTTGGTGAAAACTTGGCAAACAGACACCTTGATAATAAAAAAAAAATGAAAAATATAAAAATACAAAAAAAAGTGAAAATTCAAAAATACAAAAAAATCAAAATAGAGAAAAGTACAAAAAAATTGAAAAAAGAATGCCATTGATGAAAACCTGGCAAACAAGCATCATGGTAGCAAAAATAGAATCTTTGCCAAGATGGTGAAAACCTGGTAAATAGGTGACTCTTGTTCCCTAATGCTATACCTATTGCAACACCATTTGGCTCTTGCTTTCTCGCTTTAGTTTGTTTCCTATTTCCTGCTTTAGTTTGCTAGCTCATGCACTTGCTTTCAGTTACTTTTGAGATTATTCTCGACTCTACATGGATTGAAACTAGTCACACTTGGGGGCACCTTCCTGGTCTAGGGGGCATTGTCCTATCATTTTTCAAAAGATTTTCCTTGCATTAGTCACTAGTGGTTCTCACCGTGTCTGCCTATTGATGCCTAGCTACTTTTGAGATCTCTCTCCTTGAGGATCTCTCATGTATCGGTTGCCAGTGGTACTCACTATGCTTTCCTACTGATACCTAGCTCTCATTCAAATCCCTCTCTTTTGGGATCTCTCATACATCAGTCACTAGTGGTTCTCACTTCATCTACTTGCTGATGTTGTGTTCACTCTCAGATCTCTCTCCTTGAGGATCTCTTATATCAGTCACCAATGGTTCTCACTATGTTTTCCTGCTGATACTTCATTAGTACTCTGATATCTCCTTGAGATTTTGTCTCTTACAATAGTGACCAGTGATCCTCACTATGTCTGCCTACTATCACTATCTTGTTGAGACTTCAAATGTTGTATACTTCTGATCTGACATCAATATATTTAAACTAAAATTGAAAAATGGATATGTAACTCTCTGAAGCATGCTGAGATTTTCCTTCGAGTGCTTGTTTTTTTTCTTTATCATTCCTCCTCAAGAAACTCTAAGATGTCTATCTTGATTGAGAGATGCAAAGACTAGGGGCATGATCTTTTCTTTTCTTTCTATTTGTTGGTTTAGTTCCAATGATCCAAAGAATTCATATAAGAGGGGTGTCCACTATGAGAGCTTTCATCTCATGTTGGATGGCCATGTGTACCTTGACTCCTTTAATATGGAAACTTTGGTGAGGTTGGTTCTTCTCCTTGTTTTTTTGAGTTACTTCTTTCTGCTACAAGTGAAATCACAAATGCTCATCCTACTAAGTGAATGTAAGGGTCACTAAGAGCATTCTTTAGCAAAAGGAAGAACCTCTCACGTGTTTGTATGGAAGAAACATTCCGATCATTCTAGCAGCTATGCTTTAATGATTATGTTAACTTGCTAAATCAAGAGGAAGAGGTGTTTAGGTCATTCTGGCTTCTTGTGCCTTAATGCTTACACCTCATTCTGACAAATCTAAGACTAATGTCATATTCATATTCTCATGATTACAATGTTAGTGAGGGTTGTATGGCATCCTACGAATGTCCATTGCTAAAAACTCTATGATGATAATAAAATGAGTCCAAAAACCAAGTCCTAGGGTTTTAATCTAGCTTAGGCTTGCATTTTCATTCTAGGCTTGCATTGAGACAATGTTTTGGTGCTCTCTTTATTGTCTTCTTCTAGATTTATTCATCGAGGGTTCTCATCTCCAGTCCTGGGTTCATCTTGGATGCACAAGTGTCTAGTCCTCATTCTTGATCTTCAAACATTCTTTTGGTTAGTACTTGTCATGTATTGCTACATCCTGCATGAGATGACTAGTATCATATACATTGCATTTTCATTGCATTTCCATTTGCATCCATAAATTGCATTTACATACATTCTACATCTACATATCCATATACATGTGCATTCATTAAAAGCATAAATCAAATCATACATTACATTTATCTATCATTGCATTTGACATTACATAAATAAAACATGTGCATATTCATCTGCATATACATAAAGGAATCATGAAAATCTCATATGTAATCCATACATCTATGCATATAGGAAACATCTCATAAACATCAAAATATCCAAAGCAATATATACACAAGTACAATGATATCAAAATGATGATCTCATATATATCTCGGTCGATCAATGTCAATATACATCAAAATAATGGTGCTACTTGAGCACAGTATCAAAAATGGGCTACAATGTATATCAAGATGAGTTTAGCTCTTCCCATCACCACCTTGAGGAGGTGGAGGAGGTGGACCTTGCGGTGGTGCCTAAGGACGTGCCTGCGGTGGTGGTCCCTATGGTGCTGCCCGTGCCCCAGCATACTCTAAAAATGGTGGCACCTGCTCTGCTAGATCTAGCACTACTCCCATGTATGCTGCATAATAGTAGGCTAATTGTACAGCCTCATATCTACTAGTTGAGACCTAGAAAGTGCCTCCTGAAGCCTTCTAATCTCACGATCTCACTCAGCTACCTAGGTCTCCTGCATGATGACCTATGTGTGATAGTCATCTCTCTCCCTCCACACCTATTGTATCAACTCTTGACTCTTCCTCAAAACCCCTTGTACCTGTGCATCCTACCCTCCCGCAGATGGATCTTGCATGATAGTATCATCAACCTGGGCCCTCTTGTTAGGAGGTGTCTACTACAATGTGTCACCTATCCTTTGTCTCATGGAAGTTTGCTAGGTCCCATTACTGCTAGCACCTGCATCCAAACCCATAGTACTAGGAGGGATAGGATTCTACCCACTCCTCAGTCTCAATACCCTCTGTTGCTGCTACTAAGCAGCCTGCTGGTGTACTTGCTGCTGCTACTATGCTTGCTTTTGCTCTACAAGTTGCACTACCTGCTATGCCCTCTATCCCATACCAATAAGATCTATGTACCTAGGATATGGATGTGCCAAAATATGATCTCTATATGCAGGTATCACCCCTGCATTGGTGACATCTGCCATGTAATCCCACCGAGCTACTAGTATCTGCACCTCAATCATGCATCTGCCCTAGTCTAATTTTGGCTACTAGCCCTTCTTTGTCTCATTGACAAATCAAGCATAGGTGCAATACTCCTGGGAGACATCCTGTAGTCTCCCAAACTGCCGTAGTACTTGTGTGAGTAGGAAGTGCTCAATGATACTGATGGTTCATTTGATCAAAGGATGTGAGGAGAACATATGTGGCAGTTCATGTCGGGCATCATCCCATATCTCTGTAGCTTCCCATGGTCTCCATATGACTGCTACCATGTCATCTAGCTACCCGTGCCACTGCTCTATCTTACCCAGTGCTAGATGAGTCATGGGACCTATATACTTGTAGATATAAGGCTCTAGGGGATGCCTAGTATCATGAAATATCAGCCTGCATACAGGGAGATGCTCCCAGGCCCAGATCTATAAAATGAAGACTCTTGTGGCCATGGTCTATGCACTATAATACATGATCTCATGCATCTCATGGTACATCTATGTGACCATACACTCACCCCATCTGAATCACACTAGTGGCTGCTCCAGCATCCACTCCAACATGTGTCCCCAACTGCACTCCAGTCCATGCTATCCCCAATCTGGCATCAGATAACAACTCAAGAATACTGCTAGGATGACCACTAATCTATGCCCAGCTCCATATCGGCCTATCAGCTCATCCCACGAGATGACTTGACCCATCACTAAATCATCCTGGATAATGGCCTTTAGTGCCAGTGTGCCCACCCTCAACTGAATGTCATACTCCACATGGGCACCATGGAATGGTATCCTTAGTATCCTATATATGTCCTCAGGGGTGACTATCATCTCCCCCATTGACAAGTGAAAGGTGTTCATCTCTGAGTGGAAATGTTCAACTAGTGCACCTAGTAGTCCATGATTCACCTGAATGTTGGGTAGATCATGTAGATATGTCAATCCTAGCCCATCTATGTGGGCACCCTTAGCATCGGTCAATCTCCACACTAACTCCTCGATGACTTGGTGGTGGGACCAAAACACAACATTTGGGAAGTCAACCTGCAAAGCAAGTGATGACATTCGATCAGTATCTCAATCATGATGGATTTTCAAAGCAATAACAACAACTGAGGCTATACATCTATCCTAAACATGACTCTTGGATGCTCTAATTGGCTGATTTTATGACAAATTGGATGAAGACTCTACAAAATTGCAGCAGCTTCTCGCGTGAGATTTTCTCTATTGCATGAGACAAGATCTCATCTTGCGTGAGAGTTCATCACTAGAGATGAAATCTCGCGCGACGTCGCCAAGCATCTTGCGCGAGATCATGGAGAAGCCCGGTGTGAGGAAGCCCTAAACCTCATGAGGAAACTATTTCTTCACATGAGGGGTGACTAAGGCCAGTGCACGGAAATTGTTTCCTCGGGTGACATTGTTCGAACTAGGCTCTAAAATGCCTAAAATCTAACCTAAATGACCTAAGAAAGTGTTAAAACTTGAAATACAAGAGGGTTTATTGACGACTTAGAAGTGCGTCATACTTTGGTGTCTAGTTGTGTTGCTGGGAGTGCTCAAAATGATGTGTATGCACTGGCATGTTCTCCATCTCTCTCAGAGATCTCAAAATTCACTAGAAGATGAAGTGAATAATGAATTGAAAATGACCCCTCTGGGCCTTATATAGGTTTTGACCTAATTTTCAAAAGTTCTTTATTTTGCATGAAAACTTCACCCTTGGCTAAATTGATTGCTTTGAATCTATTTTCGGGATCAAAATCAAAATCTGACACTCCTAGATAGCTCAAAATTGCATTTTAAATTTCTAGGACCATCGGGATCAGACGCTTGTGCAGTCAACCTTCTGGTGGCATTTTCTTGCTGGAATCTTATCTCATCATCATCTTCTCAAGATCTTTAATGTTTTTATCAAAATTCAACTCTAGTCAAATCTGGTCAACCATGGTCAACCATGGTCAAACTTGGTTAGCAGGACCTCTAAATCACTCCAAATCACTTCTATAGCTCCTCAATCCTTCCATAATCTATTCTGAGTTCCTTTGGATCTCTGATCTTATCTCTATCTACAACCTATTGCTGTCAATCATCTTTTTGATGTGTCATCTTTTGATTTCACTCTCGAGGGGGGCAGGATGATTGCATCATTGAATCTTGTCGAATCAATTCTTGAATCAGTCTAATCTGATCAAAAGACCTCATCGCTTGGGGCATCTCTTCACTAGGGGAATCTTTGGGCCTCGCATCTCGTCATCTTGTTATCTATCTCTTAGGTATTCGAACAATCTAACTCAAATCCTCAAGGATCAAGCTTCATTTTGGAGATGGTTTTCAAAATCTCATTAGGTATTGGGGCAATCTAACCCTAATTCCTAAAAGTCAAGATTTGTTCTGGAGATGGCTCTCGAAATATCTTTTGGACCATTATCTGGGCAATCTAACCCAAGTCTTGGAGGACTAGGCTTCGTTCTAGAGATGATCCTAAATCTACATTGGTTATCATCTTATCAATAGGTATTGGGTCTATCTAACCCTAATTCTAGTCTTCTCTCAAGTGGTAATCCAACCATTGTCTTCGCAATCTAACTTAGACTTCGAAGAATCATGCTTCGTTCTGAAGTGGGTTTTGCAACTCGACCTGATCGGTGTCTTGGAAATATAACCTCGACTTCTAAGGGTTAAGCTCTGTTCTAGAGATAATATTGAAACCTCATCATCTATCACATTAGACTATTCTTTGAATCAACGTGCTACTCACACATCAATTCAAAGAGGGGTAAAATGTAATACCCCAAAATTGGCACCTTATAATTCTAATCAACTTTGGTGCATTCCTTCAAATTTCTACATCATCAAAGTCCTATTGTACTAGGCAATTCTATCTCTCAATTGACTTTATTTGACTTGGTGTCAAATGCAAAAAAACCTAAATTTGCATTAATCATACACTATATTTAATTCCTAAATTTTTGACATTTTTGACTAAAAATCCCTATGATTAATTAATTTAATTCTAAAGTCCTAGTGCTTTTAAATTAAATTAATTCCACCCCCTGTAGCTAATACACATCAAAGGAATTAAATAATATTTGGCTATTTGAATGGACATCTCTATTTGAATTTAATTATTCAAAATAAATCGAAAAGCCACCCATGTGGCAATATTCATTCATTTAATTAAATAATTCTTCCAATTTGTCTCACCTTCCTCCATGGAGATGAAGAGTCAGCCATTTCTTTTCAAGAAACTCTTCATACTTCTCCCACGCTCTTCTATATTATGAACCTTCTTTTCTTCATTTTGAGGGAGGCAATTTGAGAGTACCAAAACTATAGTGGATTTTTGTCTCAATTTTCATAATTTCAAAGCTTTTATTATATTATTAGTATAATCTCATGTTATTAGCATTTAATTGCATTCTCATGTTAATTAGTTTTCTTATCTTGTTTTAGTTTAATTCTCATATTCATCTTCATGCTCTTTAGATTAAATCTGCAATTCGAATTCTTAGATTACACTTGCATTCTCATATAGCTTAAATTCTCATTTTCAATCATTTTCAAGCTTTCAAATCCTCCATTTTAGAGTTGGTCTAATGGTTGTTGGGCTCTTGTTCTGAGAGTAAATTCAAACACCACACCTAAATAGGAGGCAATAGGTCAATTCAATTGAGTGTGCGAATTGGACAATTCATGTTCTTTTTCATATACAATGATTGAGCAATGACTATGTTGTGTCTATGGCTGGATTAGAGGTCCATGTTCAGCTATAAACAAGAGGTTTTCACCCTTGGATATGTCATTTCTTTTTACTTTTTTTGGTTTTGACATTGCCACACAATGGTTTTTGCCATCAAAACTCTTATTCTTTTGATTTTCTTTTTTTATTTTGTGACTAAGGTACTTGATGTCTGGATCTATCATGTTGGTAGCCAGTTCACTAGTGGAAGAGACTACAGGTTCAATGGCATTCAAGTAACAGGCTATCTCATAATCATTTTGAAACATTAAGAGCTTAGGTTCTTGATAGCGTTGGGACCAATCAAGGAGGTTAGGATGAACAAGAGGTAAGTCAATGACTGGTTCAAGGTTATGAATGAGAATGATATCATTTTTGGTGATCGAAGAGTCAGAGTCCATCAAGTATACTTCTAAGCTACCGAAATGAGGATTCATCCTAAAAAGTGAAGAATCATCCACTAAGGCAACATGTGGGTTTAAATCTTCTAATCCTACACGTGACTCATCAGCTACCTCAGGTTGAGAACTATAAGTGTGGATGACATCAACATTCATGTCGACTATGGAAGGCTTTGAGGAGTCCCATTCATACTCATATGAACTTGTTTCTGAACTTTGACTAGGATGTTTACACCATGAAGGTTTGGGACATCTTGACATGGAAGCTCTAATGTCATGAAGGGTAACACCTTCTCTCTCTATCAAATGAACAATATTCTTGCATTGACATTCTATGATAGGATCTTCTACATCTGATTCATCTTGTTCTAAGCTTGCAATTGTCCTGTGAGTGTCTGGACTATCTGAATCTCCCCAAAGGATATTAGTGGAAGGGAACCAATCTTCACACATATCTTTTTGATTTGTCAATTTAGGTATATATTCTGGTTAATCTTCAATATCCAACTCATCAAGGATAGGAATGGTGTTCTTGTTGTGATTCACAAATCCTATTCCAACCATCTTCTTAGACTTGCATCCAAAAAGATCATGATCAAGGGGTTTGCCTCTAGCATCCAATCTATGACTAAGAGGGCCATGTCTAGGATAGCCCATTTACTTGACAAAAGTATGCCCTCTTCCATCAACCTTAGGAGAAGGAGAGAAGTTCTCATTGTGCATGTATTTATCTTCTCTATAAATCTAGTCTTTAACAACCACCTCTTCTTTCTCATCTTGAATAGGCATCAAGGACTCCACAAACATGCCAAATAAAGTCATAGCTAAAGAGGAAGGTCTCATTTCTTATGAAGGCTTTCCATAAGACCTAGGTGAAAATGCTAGTGTTGTGAGGGAGTTGAGTTGATACCCCCCCATGCCAAGGTCTACTAACTTGAACTTGTCTTTACATTAAGCTAAAGTTGCATTGAAGTCTTCTACTTCTCTATTGAGGGGAACATGAGGACTCACTGAAACTAAGTTAACAGATAAAGGGTTATCCCTAGGTATACAAATATCTATTCCATTGTAGGGGAACTTAACACATTGATGTTAGGTAGATGACACTACTTGCATATCATGAATCTATGGTCTACCAAGTAAGATATTGTACGCAAGGGAGCCAACATCAACTATTTGGAATAAAACATCTTTTTCAATAGGGCCAATCCTAACAGGAAGGATTGCCAACCCCTTGGAAATTCTTTCTGCCTCATCATAGGATTTGATAGTGATCTTCTTTCTAGTATCTATGACTTGTTTAGAATAACCCAACATCTTTAAAAGACTCAAGGAAAAAATATTAAGCCCATCATCCCCATCTATCAACACATGCCTAGAATGGGTTTTGTGGATCATGACCTCAATATTAAGAGTGAGATTATGTGGGTGGCTCAAAGCTTTATCATCCTCCTCCAAAAAGGTAAGGTAATGAGGGCTAGCAATATGATTAACCATTTTCTATAATTGATCAAAGTCTAAGTTGTTGGGGATGTTCTCTTCATGCAAAGCATCCTCAAGGAGTTGCTTGTGTCTCAGGGACAACTCTAAAAGCTCAAAGATTGAAATCTGAGCTGGGGTTCTTTGCAAATGATCGACAAGATTATAGCTCAACTTAGGATTGACTGCTGGTTTTGAGGTGACATTCTTGGATGTCACTTGCTTTGGCTTACTTGGTTGACTTGAACTAGGCCCTCTAATGACAAGGGGACCTTGAATTCTTATGACAACATTGAAAGTTTGAGATGACACTCTAGAGTGAGGACCCCTTAGCACCAGGACGGGTTCTTCATCAAAGATAGGAGGAGAGTCCATGTATAGATCATAACCATAGGGATCTTTATTCCTCATCATGCTGACATTCACTTCTACAACTTCAAGCATGTTGACAACATTCTCTACAACTTGTGTAAGTGTAATTGATCTCAGCCTTGCCATTCTTAGGTTTAGAGGTTTCCCCTTTCTCATACTTGGGAAAAGGTTCATTTAATTCCTTATGGTTAGTGTTGGTGTTCAATCCAGCTACCTTAAGTTTTCCATTCTCAATGAGATCTTGAATGATATGTTTGAGTTTCTAGCAATTTTCAATATTGTGTCCAATGCCATTGTGAAATTTGCAAAAGGCTTTCTCATCCCACCAATGTGGCTTGACATCAGGTATATAATTCTTTGTAGTATCTTGAGGATGCACAAGGTTGTTAGCAATGAGTGTTTTGAATACATCCTCATATGACTCAACAACTTTTGAAAATTGATGCCTCTCTTTCTTAGGCTTATCTTGATATCTTGGTTTGTGCTCTTGTTGATTAGATGCATTGAGTTTCATGGCTTGAACAACAATAGACAAGTGTAGAAAAACTTGATTTGTGGGTTTGGAGGAGTCCACAACTCCATCATTGACCACTTGTTTGTTCCTATTCCAATGTGAATTCTTTCCTTTATCCTTGTTAGGGTTGTTGTTATTTTGACCATTGTTGTTGTTGTTGTTTCCATGTTTGGTCAAAATTACTTGTTCTCTCAAAACATCCTCAATCCTACATGCAGTTTCAACCATGGTGTCAAAGGAATCAAAAACCATCTTCCTAACTTCATACTACATTTTGGGAACCAAGTTACTAGCAAGGATGTCAATCTTCTCATTTTTAGGAATGGTCCTAGGGTAGCAAGAGCATTGTTGTCTTCACTATTGCAAGAAAGTGACAAAGGATTCCCCTTGATTTTGCTTTAAGTTGCATAAGTCCAACATGGTGATAGATCTTGAAAGGTTGTATGAAAAGTGTTGGAAAAATCTATGAGTGAGCTCTTTGAAAGTCTTGACGGGGGGAGTTATGTTGGTGAGCCATTCAATTGCTTGACCCTTAAGACTCCTTGGGAAAAATCTCATGAGGTATGAGTCATCTTGATCGAACTCAAAACTCATGATATAGAATTGATGCACGTGATCATGTGGATCTCCATTCCCATCATACTTGTCATATTGAAGGATCTCAACCTTTTGAGGAAATTTTTTCATGCTAACACTTTTGTCAAAAGTATTAGGAAAAATTGAATCAAGTGAGAATGAACTCTTGGGTGCCAACATCTTTTCCATCATACTCTTAAGTTGTTTGATCTCTTCTTCCTGAGATGGACCTTACTTCTTAATCTTCTTGTCCACATCAAAGTTGTAGGCAACTCTAGCACCCTTGTTGATTAACCTCTCTAGGATCTTGTCTTTGTTTTTCTCCAAGTATCTCTCCACATACTAGTGGAAGAGTGGTCCTTGTTGTATCTTCATGAAGTCTTGGGAGTTGAGGTCAAAACTTGAACTACCACCCCCATATTGTGAACCATGGTGAGCATGTTGTGAAGGTTGTCTTGAGTTCCTAGGAGGTGTTCATCTCCTATAATGATCATGTTGTGAAACCCTTCTTCCTCTAGGATTAGGAGATCATGAAGGTTTTCTTGAATTTCATGCACTTCATGGAGTCTTGGGAGGGGTGGATGGAGGAGATTTGTTTCCACCACCAACACGCATGTTGTTGAATCGATCATTAAGTTGTTGAGCCAAGAGTCTATCTTGCTCTTCTTGGGAGGCTCTCCTTTCTAACTCCAACAAGGCTTGTATCTTTGACTCTAGGAGTCTAAATTTATCTTCCTTTTCAGCTTGTTCATCTAGGAAGGCTTTCTTTTCATGCTTAATTCTCTTAAGTCTCTCACTTGTATATCTTGAAGGTACTTTGAGCAGTGTACTTGGTCTTGAATGCCTAAACAAGTCATTGGTGTATGCTTCATTCACATGAGTGTCATAGGGTTCCTCATATTGGTTTTCATGTTGTGATTGTTCTTCTTGATAGGATTGCTTCTTATCTCTTTTAGTCCTTTGGTGTGCATCTAGATATCTAGTTGAGAGAAGGGATGAGACTGGTCAATTTTCATGAGAGGAACTGCCAAACAAAATGGTATCTCCATACATTTCAAATATGTCATCAAGGCTTATATCCATTTCTTCCCTCTAACATCGAGTCATTGTGTAACTCATATCCATATCCAAGCAAGAAGATGCTAAGGGTGTACTCAACTCACTAAGGTTACTCTTGGGATCAAACCAAACTTCTGAGTTGTTCTTGGGTGATTGATCAAATACAGGTTCTTTTTCCTTACTTTTTTGGTGAGTTTGAACTAAGGGTAATTGGCCAAAGACTACTTGAGGTTGCTTTCCTTGATTTACTTGATATCTTGTTGTAACTGACATGAAAGAAAAGGTACTAGGTGATAGGATGACCCTAAGAAACATTGGTACCAAACCAGGATAGTAAAAACACTCACTTGCCCAAAAGAGAGGTGATAAGATAGAATTTTTCAAGAGGAATAAACCAACACTGACACAGAGGTGCCCATTGAATAGGTGAATACCCTAACACATATGGATTAGGAGGATGATTTACCCAAGTTATATTGATTTAATTTGAATTTGTATGGAAGTAAATGGACAAGAGATTACTAAAACTCTCCAAGTGTGTTATCAAAGGATCTAAATGATTATCTTCTCAACAAGGATGATTTATAACTCACTGAATGCAAGAAAGGTCACTCATGAAATCAAAGATTACTAGCTCAAGAGGTCAAAAAACAATAATCCAAGGTGTAAACAATATTCTAACAGCGGGGTAAGTGAACCGATCGGACCCGGATTGATTGAGGAAGATTGGGAATGACTGGATAGAAAATCAGGCAAGTTGATCAATTTCAGGCAGACCCTAAACATGAACTAGATCAAGTAAAAAGATGACCAATAGATAGGAAAAAACTCACTATTCTGACAATTATGGAATAGTTCTGTGCGAGGAAGTGTAGTCCCACGTGAAGAAATGCTAGGGCTCACATGAGAATATGCTAGGATCACACAAAGATACAATAGATCAGACTAAAAAAAATAGACAGAGGTCTCTGATAGGACTTTAGTGAAACTTTGTGTGAGGATGTGAAATCTTGGGTGAGAAAATGCACAGTCCACATGAGAAAACCAAAAGTTTGCGCGAGATAGTACACTGAACCAGGCGAAAAAATAGAATCAGACCGCTTGACAACAAGTTGTAAACTTGAGAACTCAGTTTTTGTTCATTTTAATTGACCAACTAGATGCATTAACAAATTTTTATCATTGTTCAGGCACAAAAGACAACAATCAGGGAGTTCAAGCAAAGAATTATCTTCAAACAATGAGCAAGGGACAAAGCAACCTTGCACATGAATACAAATAGTGACATAGTATTCTACTTCCTATGAATTCTACTTGTGTATGTTCTCAAAATATTTTTTAGTCACACACATAGTCCTATAAAATAAAAATTTGGTTGCACTATGGTTCATAGTAATGGTCAACTCTGCAAATTTTGCAATCTCAAGTGGGTGAACTCCAATCTAGGTGCACTGAGGTTTTGACACATTCTAAGAATTTAATCAATCGAAGATGCTGAGGAGATTTGACAGCCCAACAAGAGATCACACCCATGGAGATTTCTTCCACAAGGACATTTATATAGTGGTTGTTGCTACCATGATAGGAATGGCTAATACCTCTTGAGGTTTCATGTATGTGGTTTACCCAATAAAGGGAGTGTCCACTATGGTTAACCCTCTCTAACAAGGAAGACTCACAAAATGGACCACATGGGGACTTAGCTCGGATTCAAGGGTTCTAAGTTTCTGATGTGCTAGAAAGGGAACATAGCATAATCCTCTAGCCTCTTCACCTCACCCAAATATAGCAAGCATATTCATTGACATGCTAAGTTTCAATCACCCTATCAAGGTTTGTATGTCAACAACAATGACTACTGATCTCTCTAAGTGGGACCAAGAGAAAATGTACCATCAAAAGTTGAAGACTAAGCCAAGGTTTATATGCCAACAACAATGACTATCAATCTCTCTAAGTGGGACCAAGAGAGAATGTACCATCAAATATTGAAGACTAAACCAAGGTTTGTATACCAACAACAATGACTACCGATCTCTCTAAATGGGACCAAGAGGGAACGTACCATCAAATGTTGAAGGCTAAACCAGGTAGAAGCATGAGATTATAGAAATTCCTTCCCTACCTACAAGGGGTTCTATCTTCAAAAAGAGCTTCACATGTAAGACAAGAGAATGAAGCCCACTCTCTCAAGAAAACCACAAATAGTGTTCATAGGGCCTAATTACTATGTGAAACATATATGCAAGAAGACAAATCTAGATTCATTCTTTCCTTTAGAGAAAAAATTGAAATGTGATCTATGAAAGCAAGAAACCCTCAAGCTAAACACATGAGAGTTTCATTTTTATTCCCAAAATACAAAGTGTTATAGAGATGCACCAAAATACCTCAAGTCTAAAGCAACGCAACCCAGTGCTATGCTGCCTCAGAAAATAGAATCAAGAAAATAATCACAACAACCATTAAATGTTAGAAAACAACAAGCAGAAAGTACAAATCTACAAATTTTAGGTCTCTGGTGTCAGAGTTTTGCATGAGAAAATACCTAGTCTTGCGTGAGAAAGTACATAGAACTGCATGAGAAAATGCCTTTGTCGCATGCAGAAGTGCTAATACCAGCACAACTTCACCTGATACAACGAGAAACTTTGTGCGAGGATCCATATCGGATAGTACAAAAGTATGGACAACGAATGAAAATTGGTAGAAAAATAAAATAAAATAAGGCTAGAAATTGAATGTTCTTCCCCATGGTGGGTGCCAAAAATGTGTGCTAGAATGTCGAAACACTTCTATGAGTCATTATTGTTGGAGATTTTCCAGAAGGCCAATACTGAATATATGTTTGTCATTGATAACAACATATGGAAAATAGCATGCATGGAAGTCTTATGTAGGAATATTTTAGTATATGTAGCATGGACATGATATCAACATGATATCATGGGCGCAGAGGTTAACTGTTAGTACAGATAGTTATATTGCAGTTGGTGTCAGCAGTGTTCCTGACAGAGTAACAGACAGTGTTCTGTGTATGGTTGTCTATACAGTTATCATGGAGCCTTGTGTGCTTGGATATATGTTGAAGACATGTTAGTGATGTTAAGTTCATGGACACATAATCTGATGATGATCGCAAGTGAAGTTATGTAGTCGCTATTCGCTAGTAGCAGTTTCTTGTGTTTGTTCAGAAGAGCTGATAGAGATTTTATTGGTTCTTGAGTTGCACCTATCTTGAGGGTATGCACCCTTAGAGTTAAGCTTGGAGAAGTGTTATTAATGTTTGATTAAGAATGCATAGTTTAATTTAGCTTACAGAGAAAGTTCTAGTTATTATGGTAGAGCTGACAGTGTGTAACGTGCGCCTACAGTTATTTTATTAGACATGTCCCAGAATAAGTTGCGTGCATAATAAAGCTGAAAAAATGTTTGTTGAAGTTTATTATGGTTTCTCTAATATTATTTCAAGGTGGTTTTAATAGGCTAACTTGACTATATGATTTGGAGGAAAGATATTTATAGGCAGTCATTTGTGATTGTTGAAGTGTGGTTCATGGTTGATTAAGCAGAGCAGAGTAGAGTGTGCGAAGTGTTGAGCTATCAGAAGAAGGTCTATGTGACCAAGTAAAGTACTTGTGCTATTCATTGGAACTAATCCAGATAGCAAGTCAAAGCATAGTTCACCAAGATCCAGATATAGTGTGTATCTGTTATTCAGAAGGTTTTAGCCTTCACCATGTTGGGTATTTTCTTAATTTTTTGAGGTTTTTGTCCAAATGTTGGTTTAGTCCTCTGGTCTGTGAAGTTTTCCTAGGTCCAAGTGTCAGAATTTCTTCAAAAAATTTTCATAGCCCAGTTCAAAAATCCTTACCCTAGGTCTTGTCTTTGAAGAATTTTGAATTCATGTCAAAAACCCTAAAATGTTTTCCATTTTCAAATAAACCTTAAGTCATTCTCCTCATTTCTTTTTGAACGTTACTTTTTAAGTCACTTAAGCTCATTAAAGAGCACATGCATTTATTTTTCACATGGGGGTTATATCTTTTTTCCTAAGTCTAGAAACCCGGTGATATAAATAACATATCCTATGTCCTAATTACCTTATATTCTAATGTTTCAGGTTTCATTCAACTGTGAATCTTTAAAGAAGATCTAATGACTGTCATGTGTTCGCATGGAATATTTCCAAGCCATGTAAACATATGAAATAACCATTGATTTTATAATGAAGCTTGATGCAGAAACAAGGTGGGACCACTGACAAGTATTTCACAAGTGGCAGCCTTTTATTTGTAAAGGACAGTGGGGCCAGTGGCAGAGGAATCTCCAAAGTTTGAAAAGCAATAAGGGGAAGATCAGATAGTTGTCGTATGATCGCATGGGATCTTAGAAGCCTATGCGATCATGCGACAAGCTTTTGATCTTGCATTAAGCCAAGCATGATCCTCAGGTGGGAATTTTGACAGATGTACATGAATAACATTGTCTCATTGGTTAGTATCACTAGACACTAGTGCTCGAAAAGAAAGAAAGTACCTGACAATTTGCCAGGTGTTGCAAGCGTGGATTTTCTTTATTGACAAAGGTGAAGTGGGACCAGTGACTTGAAGAAAGATAATGATGGTGATAAATGCTAATAGGTTTTTGCATGTTCACATAAGCTTTTTTCAAGCTATGTGATCATGCGAATAACATTTTGTCTTAACGGTGGAAGTTATAAGAGACCGCCATAAATAAAGAGATAAAGTGACGGTTAGTCATATGTTCGCATGAGCAATTTTCACGCTATGTGATCATGCGATAGGCCATTAGATCATCTACTAATGTGGATCGATGGTTCTAATTCAAACTGGAGATAAAGTGATGCAAATTTGAAGTTTCCCATTGAGAAGTGACAATTCTTTCTTTCGGAGGAGTAATTGTTCAATCGTGCTAAATAAATTATTGACATAACTACTTTAATTGCTCATATATTAGAATTCCGTGCACTCTCAGAAGCACAAAGAGATCAAAAAATTTGTAGAGACTCAGGCATGAAGAATTACAAGGACTGGCTGCTATCCCCCGGTGGTTTCCGAGAAAAAGGTTGGTGAAATACTCGTGCGAATTGCTTCCTTACTAAAAGAGTTATAGTTCTGTAATTTGTCTATCTTGCAAAGATTTCTTTTAAAGATAAAACCTAAAAATGGCACCGAGGAAAGAATTGTTAGGTAAAATTGAGTACAGTGAAAGATGTTTGCATGAGGATTTGTTGCAATTACTTCCTAGCTCTTCCACTAACCTGGTGAAAACCAAGAGTTTGATTCCCAAAGATCCTAGGGAAAAAGTAGCGGAGGGTTTATATGACACAACAAGTTTTATTAGAGAGGCCAAAATTGGTACAATCAACACAAGTGGTGACTCTAATATCACAGGATTGGAGTTATTCAAAGTAGGTTTTAGTCAAAGAAACGCCCCTCACCTTGCAAGAAATATATGGCAGTCTGACCTAGGAAAACTTGTCATGCCTGGTGTCTTTTTAGATGTGGATTTGATGACCCAGGTTGCAAGGAGTTATGATCCAATCACTAGAGAGGTTAGGGATGCAAAGGGAGTACTATTGATTAAAGTTTCTACTGAAGAGATCAGGAAGGTGTTCAGTTTAAGTGAACCCTTAGACAGTTTGGAGAATATTGATTTTGAAGAGCTAAGGCGAGTGTATGATGCACAAAGGAACTATTTTAGAGGCAAATTGTTGAAGGATTTCTGCACCAGAATTGGAAAAATGGTTATTATGGGATAGAACACTCAGGAGCCTTTTAAAATAGAATATTTTGATCTTAGAGCTAAGGGTGCATATTGGTCATTATGTCAAGTTTTTGGAGAGGATGTTAGTGAAAGGATGCCAATACACTTGATGTGCATGGTGATCCAAATTATACATGCACACATATCTATTACTTTTGATTTTGCTCCTTTTATTGCTGAATTAATCCATAATGGATTAGTGAAGATTCAAAAGAATGAAGATGACAGGCCCTTTTGTTGGTACTCTTTCATAATGTACATGTTTTTATTTAAAGGAGCAAGTTATTTTGAACAAGAAATGGAATTAGTGAGAAAGAAGGATGGTGAAGATATGCCAGTCCAATTGTGGAGCCTCACAATGACCTAGGATAAGAAGGATCATAGTTTCATTAATTTTGATAAACTTTTTGCAGCCAGACTCAGGAAGCTGTTTGTCTTAGACAACCCAAGAATCCCAACCATATTGGCACAACTTGTTAGGCCAAACCAGTTTGCTAAGAATCTGAATATTGTACACAATTGGGGAGATGTTATTTTCTACAATGTATCAACTATCATCAGGTTTTATGGTTTCAAGGGGACCCCTTTTATATTGCCCTATCAAGTACCCCGTAGGATTGGAATTGTAGATTTCTTGAGGCAATTGGGAGATATTGAAGAGTGTGCCCTCACTGGAAAATGCAAGGGAAATTTATTCCCAAATGTTACCATTGCCCATCAATTCATAATTACCAAGGGTGGATGGGTTTACATGGATAAAATCCTGGCTCCATACCATATGGCTACTACAATTGCCAGAACAATAGATCCAGAAGGTTTCTATAATGAATTGCTTAAAAAGAGAGCCAAGTGTGCCATGATTAATCATGTTTTTAATTTCCCTGAAGATATTATCAAGAATGTAGCAAAGTTGCAGGAACAAGAGGTTATGAAAGAAAAATGGCTGGTATATAGGAAGACATTAGATTTTATCCGACAATTTGATTCTAGATGGGATCCCCTAAAAAGCATAACTCTAATGGGGAAGAAAATAGACACTCTTATGAATTGTTTTCAGGATACTTTTCAGACCCTAAATGAAAAGAAAGAAAAGGTTATGAAGGATGATCCAAAAAAGGCTAAAAAATTGTTGAGAAAGCTTGTATTTGCACAAGGGTTACCCCCAGGGAGGTACATGGTGCAAAAGAAGACTGGTTATAATGTTGTGATACCAGAACAAAGCCAGCAAAAGCAAATAGATAAAAAGGATATCCCATCAAGCTTACAACAGGTTGGAAAACAAAAGGAGATTGAAGAGATCCCTGATTCTCCTCATCCTCAAACTTCTGAGGATATAATTGATTCTCCACCCCCATCAAAAAAGCAAAGATTGGAAGAAAGACCTACTCATGTTGAAAATGAGTACTCCCCATCACAGTCTCCTCTAAGAATTTTTGATGACCAAGAGATTGCAGAACAAGTACAATAAGTAGATGCTCTAGGTCAAATCTTTATGGCCTATGAAGAAGTAAATGAGGGAGTGCCAGAGCCACCAGAAGAACTTAAGTTGGATTTAACAGTAGGGGAATTGGTAGGTACAGAATTGGACCCTGTAATCAAGCAAGCTTGTGAAGATTTTTTGGTTGATGATACTTTTGTTAAAACTAGGGCCTTTATGCAATTTCTTTGGAAATTAAACATAAAAAAATTCTGAGAAATCTGTGAGAAGAGACATGAAGAGAATCCGGAGAAGGATTTACAAGTCATAGAGGAAGAAGTGAAAATAGAGATGATTGCAAAATTTAAACAAATCACTCCAGAACAGGGAAGAGATATGGTAAAGGTATCAGGAGTGCTAATCCTCCTAGAATGGGATATAGCTGATGTAGTAGTGTTTGATGTAGTCAGGAAAAAGACCACTCCTTTCCACAGAACTCTAGAGGAAGCAGAATAGGCTATTAAAGGAGTCACTTTTAGTGACAATCACCAAGTGTTGGTAATGTGGTCTTTAAGAAAGAATGAAAGTAACAAGGGAAAACAAATTGTCAAAGATGACCTTTTAGGGAGTCTAATTGTAAGGAGAGTTACTGACACTTCTTTGGTGGAAGCATCAGGTATGGTAGTGGCCACAACACAATTAATAGAAAAAGTGGTAGAAAAGGAAGCTAAAGAGAAGGAAGAGCTCACTGCAAAATTGGAAACAATTTTGAAGGTTTATGGTGAGATGAAACAGGGGATTCTTGAGAGAGATATTCTGATTATAGATTTAAAAAGGAGATTGGGAGAGCATGGCCCAATAAAATTATTAGAGAAAATGTAGATAGCTTCCTCCCCTATTGGGCCTACCTCATCAAGCCCTATTGTTGAACTTCCCCCTTCCCCTTTTCCTCCTTCCATAGATGAGGAGTATATTGATCAGAAAGTAAAGGATAGGTTAGATAAGAAGATAAAAGATGTTGTTTCACATTTTATTGAAAAGGTGAGGCCTAAAGAAATATAAAAATCTGCAAAACAATTGGCAGATATCTTAGCAATTTTTCAAAAAGAGGTGGCTACTATGGACAAGATTTTGGAAAGATGGTCTGCAAGAAGGGATAGTCTGACATCATTTTTTGATCAAAATAAGGATAAATGTGTTGTGAATATAGAGCTAACAAACACTTATAGGTTTTTTAAGGATCTTTTTGACTTTGAGGTAAATAGGGGGAGTATAAGAAGAAGGTCAAAAATCCTAAGGGAAAGATATTTCCAGGATGATTTCCAAATTTTTCCTGGTCTTATTAAGGCAGATGGGTTAATCAAAGATAAAGATCAATGGATGGAGCAAATAGATAGACAAGTATTGTCTAAAGTAGATTCCATTTTATGTACAGATGATAATACCCCATTCATACAATTTGTTGAATTCCTTCAGGATGCTAGGATGCACTTTGCAAATGTAAGAATAGAGGTTCACCAGTTGGTTGCTGAGTGGGACAAGTTATCACCAAAGAAAGATGAGGTCCTTGCCTTTCATTGGCCAAGTGAAGAAACCTACATGACTTGGGAATCAACATATTTTTTAGAAGGTTCAGAAGAAAAGGCAATCAAATGAAGAAGTGGCAAGTGTTAGTGCTCCAAACCTTTGAAGATCAAAGTAAAAGAAGACAAAGATGTCAAGCAGTTATCATAGGCATGAACATGACACCTGGCCAAAGTTGAACTACCCTTGGGAGCTGTTACAAGATTTTGGCGCTCATCCTAACAATCCATTTTGAAGATTTGTAACAAGAAAAGGAGGAAGAAGAATAGAATGCACTTGGTACTTGATCCAAAGTTCGAAGGAGAGCGGTTTCAAATAGAGGGTGATGTAAGTTAGCTGGATGGTGGTCATCATTCATGCAATAAATTTAGCAACTGCTCTGAAATATCTTTAGACAAGGGTGCCACCTGCAAGATTGTTGAAAATAGATATTTGTAATCTGTTGTAGCAATCAAATTTTGTTAGTTTTTAATCTTGTCTCTAGTGTAAGATCTTTCTAGCTATCCCAAGCTTGTTGCATCCTTTCAAGGATTCCAAGATGGCTGATTAGTATATATAGCAAGTCTTTGTTCATTAGAAAAGGGGGGGTTGGAAATACTCTATAAGAAAGGTTCTGAATACAAAACCTTATTTTCTTTAAATAAGAGGATACTGTATCAATGCATTTTGACCATTAATACAAAATATTGGAGCTCTGTTACTACTATTTTGTTGT
Source organism: Chamaecyparis obtusa (assembly GCA_027943335.1). Lineage (NCBI taxonomy): Eukaryota > Viridiplantae > Streptophyta > Pinopsida > Cupressales > Cupressaceae > Chamaecyparis > Chamaecyparis obtusa. The sequence goes on along the minus strand of BSBK01007675.1, from coordinate 418,647 downwards.
CTTTATGTATGGAGTGTTTTAGTTTTCTTATGTATTTAGATTGCAAGGCATTTTAAATACATTATTCACAAGGTGAATATAGGGGTTAAGCTTAAGTTTATTTCAAGGAAAGAGTAAAATCTTAGGGGAAGTCTCTGGGAATTACAAATCCATGTATGAATTTGATGACAGTTGTAGGAATTAAAAGGATGATATGTTAGGCATGTCATTTGAGTTTCAGTATTTTTGTTTTGATAGATATATGTGGAGGTAGGGTTTGACTCTGATGCCCAAGTGGATAAGGCACTGGTTCTGGATCCATTTACATTTATTTTCCACCCAAGATATAAACAATTGATTGATTTTACTTTATCTGTATAAACTTTAATCTGAACTACTCTATGACAAGTTCATAGACGTGTATTGTAATGCTTTATAGAAGCACTGAATGAGGTTAAACTTCCTTGAGTTCAACTCTAAAAAGAAGAAGGATGAATATCCTTAAACCATTGTTTCATGTTGCCACTTTCATGATTTCCATCATAGTTTTGTGTATCAGGATAATTTGGGCTTACTCAAAGTTTTATCATCTTACTAGGTTGATGTTCGAAAGCAACAACAAAGAAGTGAAGGAGCTAGTTTACAATTTAGAGCTCAATAAAATATTGAATTGATATAGGTACACCCGCCTGAGTATTCATAATCGAAGTGAAGAAGGTTTTCTGACCTTAATACCTTAGTGTTTGCATTTTGTTAGATTATGTCCATTGGGATTATATGAGTATTTGATAATCTGTAGATTTGAGCACTAACACACCCATTTGAGCATTGAGCTCTCAAACAGTGCATCCTCTCGCCTAACAGGAAAAATTGTGAAAGACTCCTAACAGGGTCTGACCCTTAACCAAGTCTTCTGTACTCAATATATTATAAAGCTACTCCTAATAGGGTAAATGATCTTCTAGCAAGGATCATTATACACTAGTACATAATATTAGTGGGTATCAAGTCCCACCGGGGTTTTTAACTATTTGGGTTTCCTCATAACCAAAATATTGGTGTTGTGTTCATGCATTCTTTCATTATGTTTATGCTTTATGTTTAAGTATACTTAATTGGATAAAGAATTGAATCTTGTAGATAACTGATTCACCCCCCCCTCTCAGTTATCTCTTGGGACTATTCCTAACAATTGGTATCAGAGCCAAGTGCCTCAGAGATAAATTTAAATAGCTTGAGGTTGATCAGATGGTGTACTTCATGAAAGAAAATTCTAAGTTTGATGGAGAGAATTATCTTGATTGGAAGAACAAGATGGTAACCCATTTGCAGTGCATTGATTTTGAAGTTTTTAATGTAACCATCAAAGTAGCCAAGATTCCTACCTTAGAAGACCTTGGAAAAGATGATGCTACTGACACACAAAAGGAATTTTTTCATTATAATGCTATTGCTAAAGAAGCCCTTATCAACACCCTATCTAATGGTGAATTTTCAGAAGTAAAAAAGGTAGATACAACCCACAAAATATGGAAGCACCTAGAAGACAAATTTGAAGGAGACAAACAAGAAAATGATGCGTACATAAAGACATGGAAGAAAAGATACAATGCATTAGAGATGCTTCCTGAAGAAAATATTAGAGCTTACAATCAGAGGATAAATGAAGTAGTTGCTAGAATCAGGAACAATGGTGGAGAGATATCAGAAGAGGACATTATGGATAAAGTAATGACTACTCTTACTCTAGAGTATGAAAGCAAGATCAACATCCTTGATGAGACCATGTAACTTACATCAAATTTCAAGAGAGAGACCTTGATTAGCAAGATCTTAGCTTTTGAGATTTCAAGATTGAAGACAGAACCAAAGAATGAAACAACTTTCAAAGCAACAGTTCATGGTAAAAAATTTGCAAATACTTCTGGTAATTTTGATGATGATGATGAAGATAAAACACTAGATGATTTTATTGCTATGGTTGCCAAAAGAGAAAAGAAAGGAAAAGGAAAATATGAAGGTCAATTACTGTATGCACTCAAAAATGGTCCCCTAGACTTTGGGCCCCATTTATTTGATTTATCAACCCTGAATCATTTTGATCAATAATCAATATTTTCAACTATCAATTTCTTGATCAAATCTTAATTTCGATCATATATTGGATTTTTATCCTTGGGCTAACCATTTATCCTAAGTCTTTATTTGATTAAAAGGAATATTTCCTCCCCTTTTGATTAAATAAAAAAGCCCCCACTTTCCTCTTATCCTAAGTTGCACAAATAAAGTATTATTCATATTTTATAAAAAGGAGAAAAGCACTTTTTGTCTCATATGGACATAAAGTCAACTCTTATTTTCCTATTGGAGGATATGTGTGCACATGGATTGCTCCTCTTTCAAGCTCCACCACTGATTAAGACTTTTTGCCTCTTAATCTCCATGGTCCATTTCACCTCATTTTTTATAAAAGGAGAGCTCTCTCCTTCATTTGGATATCTCATGTTTTATGCTAATGTTATGCTGCAAGTTTTAGGTGCATTTGGAGTTTGAAGACATTGAAGACTTGTTGCATTTCATTGTAGTTGCATATTTGCTTTCATAGTTGCATGATAATGGCACTCTTAGCTTAGTTTCCTTTTATGCAATAGAATAAGCTCACATAGTTTAAATAGGAGGCTTTGAAATCCATTGCTATTTCCTTTTATAGCTTAGTTTGTACTTCCATTTTCATAGCATAGCTTGCACATTTACATCTTCATTTTAGTTGCATTGCATTGCATCACATATTGGATTCTTGGAGATATTAGCATTGTTTCCCTTGTCTTCATTAAGAATCTCTCATTGTGTGGTTGACTAGCAAGGTCACAAGTTTGTAGCTCTAGCTAAGAGCAATTTTCAACCTTGCAACTTCATGCATAGAGAGCTATGAGCCGCTTTGTGAGGCCTCATTCTTGAGCAACCTTGCATATAATGGTTCATAGAAGTGCACCATTTTAGTGTGTACATTTTTGGTGCCCACCGTGGGGCAGAGTAGATAGCTTTGTCCTTTCATTTGATGCATTTTTCATCATTTTCGGATTAATTTTTGGAAGAATCCACGTTTTCTAATTTTCCGTCTCAGATTATCGCGCGACACTTCTCAAAAGTATCGCACGATATACTTTCTATCTTGGCGCGATAGTTCGCGCGGAAAAAGTCTCGCATGACTATATTGACTTTTGTCGCCTGACATCAGGCGAAGTATCACCTGGCGTTGTGTGAAGAATCGCGCGACTGAGAAATATTGCGTGACTGAGAAGTATCGCCCGACTATAGGAAACTGTATCGCGCGATACTGTTGAAGTCTGAGAAATATCGCCTGGTCTGGCAGAGACTTGCATTTTCAGTTTTCTTGTCCGAATTTGATTATTTTAGCTTGCTGTTTTATTTTGCTTTGTCTAGATAGGTCTAACCTGCATCTTTTAGCCTAAATCTATCAGATTATTGCACATTTACATTTGGATTTTGATTTTGCTAACATTGTGGGTCTAACAAGTTGTGTTTGTAGGTGCTCTCCTTTGCTTGAAAATTGCTAAAAACACATGTCAAAGAGGGCTACTAACAGTTTTTGCAGGGCTGCCCAAGCATAAAAACAAAATTTTTTTTTTTTTAATTTCTTGCTTGTTATTTACTTTCCTTTCATTTGTGGCATTCACTAATTGTATTAGGAATCTTAATACCTTGTGAAAAAGATCTTGAGGTGGTAGGAGAAGTATGCTCTTCACCTTTAGGTGAATCAAAAAATCTTGACCCATCTTAAAGTTTTGGAAGCAAGGGAGTAATTGAATCTCTTTGTTTGGTGTGTTTGGGAGAGATTCTTGAGATAGGGGAGTATGCTCTTCACCCTTGTGGTGAATCAAAAACCTTGAACTTCAAGATTTGATCTATTTTTGTTTAGTTTAAGAATCCTTTAGCGGGCCTGCTCTTGAGCAATCAAGAGGAACGACCCAAGTGGGGACAACCTTGTCATCATTTTCCTTGGTGGCAAGTGATTCCAACTCACTATAATCTCAAGGCTATCAAGGACACCAAAAACCTTGATAGACATAACACTTGTCTTCGTTTGATGAGAGTAGCTCATGGGATTGCGACCATGGGGAAATCATTGAACAAGAATGCTTAAGGTACTCTTGAGGCCGTGAGGTCCTAGTCCTTTATGAGGAGCAAGAGGGGTGTTGTGAACGAAAATCCTTATTAAGAACCATTAGATAGAAGCCACCTTATTTTAGCCGCTTATCTTCTTAGTGCAAGGATTGATCCAAGTGGTTTACCCGGATCACCTTAAGATACTCACCATATGTGTCCCTTTGGTTGTGTCATTTGACATTTCCATGACAAAGCCAACATCTCTTGTGGGTAACCACTTGGTGTGAGGCGAGGGGGCATCAAGTTGTGGGCTAAGTTGGTAAGTATTGAGCCTTGACTTTCTAGGATAGATTTTCTTGAAGTGTTTTCGATTGTGTGATACCAGTGCAAACATTCTTACATACAAACAATCGGTAGCATTCATAGGGTGTTGTTTCAATTTTGATATCACAAGTGTTTGTCTTGGCAAGGTTGCTTTTGCCCTTGTTTCAAGTGTTTGAGACCATGTTTTGATCCCTTGCTGTTTGCAAACCTACCAAAATTCTGCTGATGCCGTGACTGAAATAAAAAACATCAACCCTCAGACTAGAAATTTTGACCAAACAGACCCAAAAATGCAAATTTCACACAATTCTGGTGAAGAGTTAAATAATTCTACAACAGTATTGCGCCCTGTAAGGTGAAGTATCGCGCGATACTTCACGCATGCTAAAAATATCACCCCCTTTGAAGAGAAATATCGCGCGATAGTTCACCCCTGACGGACTATCGCCCGGCCTGCCTGGAGTATATCGCCTGCCAGTATTAAGAAGTATCACCTGGCTTAGGGCGAAGTATCGCACGGGTATAGGTTTATCACCCCAGTAGCCTAGAGTATATCGCCTGATTTATTTTTGCCGTACTTAAATTTTGGTCAGTTTCAGTTGCTGTCAATTAGGCTAGGTCTTAGAGCAGGCTTCTCACCCTGACGTTTGAGATCTATCTTGACTCCAAATTTTTTGTTTTTAGTCCTCCAGGATAGCATCATTTGATTTACAAAGTCACTTTGGAATAATTGTTAAGTTAGAAAGCCATTCTTGGTGCCAAGGTTCATCTTTAAAATTGTTAGCTATATTCTGGGAAAATTTTAGTTCTCTTATTGTCCAAATCACTTTCATTTTCATCTCAATTTCAATTATCTTCTGGCCTAGTCCAACCTCCTAACTCAAAAGTGCAAGGGTAGTCACCTTTTGATTTGAAGCACCTCTTTGACAGTGTTGGTAAAGCCCTCTTTTTTTCTTTTTCATTTCTCTTTGGACAATAGAGGACTTCGATTATCCTAGTTTGGTGTTGACACTTTGAAAGGTCACCTTATCATTGAGAATATCTCTCTTTCATGTCAGTTACGACAAGGTACCAAGTTAATCAAGGGAAGCGACCCCCTGTTGCCTTTAGCCAGTTACCACCTGTCAAGACTCGTCGACAACCTAAGGGAAAAGGACCCCTTTTTGACCAATCTCCTAAGAGTGAATCCGAAGTTTGTTTTAATCTGGGAGCTAATCCTAGTGAAGTGAGCACCTCTTTTATACCACTTTCATCAAGTATGGACATGAGTTACACTTTCACCCAACAACAAAGAGAAGCCATGAATCAAACTCTCGAGGATATCTTCCAACGACACAGAAGAGAGTATGGTGGTTCTTCTCATGCCAGTCCACCCGGGTCACCTCCTAACAATGCGAGGTATTTTGATGCTCATCAACGAGCTGAAAGACAGCATAAGCAAGCTCACTCAGATTCAGGGTCACAACACGAAGACTAGAACAACGAATCTAGTGATCACCATATCAACACGGCTAATGCAATAACGCATTCAAGACAAACCTCCCCACTTAAAGACACCTCTCGATATGCAAATACAAGATTGAGAAGCATTGAGAGAGAGAAGCAAGCCTACTTAGATGAACAGGCTGCTAAAAAGGAAAAATTCTGACAACTAGACGAAGAGGAACATGCATTGTTGGATATACAGAAAAGAGTCACCCAAGAAGAAGAAGATAGACTCTATGCACAACAGCCCCAAAGCCGATTTAACGGGAGGGGAGCCAATAGTGGGATCAACTCGCCCCCATCTACCCCTTCCCCTAGCCCTCGAAGAAGATCAAAGACACCCTCACAATCCCCAAGTCCTAGAGGAAGAAGGACTTCAAGATATGACCATCATAAGAGACAGTCATCTCATAGACATTTAAAGCAACCCTCCCAACACGCACATCATGGCTCACAACATGGAGGCAGTTATGCTAAATTTTATCATATGGACTTCATGACTATGCAACAAGAACCATCCTTTCAAGCCTATGTGGAGCAATATGTGGAACAAAACAAAGACCAATTCTTGGAAAGTCTTATCAACAAAGGCGCTAAAGTTCCATATAATTTTGATGTTCACCAAAAGATCAAGAAATAGAATCCTTCAACTGATGAGGTGATCTTACAAATGCAAAAGGATATAGATAGGATGAAGGCTCCCAAGAGCACATTTCATTTGGACTCCATATGTCCTAACCCCATTGACAAAAGTGTGGTGATGGTAGAATTTCCTAAGAAAGTTGAATTCCCAACATACGAAAAATATGATGGCACTGGTGACCCTCACGACCATGTTCGACAATTCTACATAATGAACTTTTTCTTTCACCATGAAGACTCCTACTTGCTGAGATTATTCCCAAGGAGTTTAAAAGGTCAAGCCATGGAGTGGTTCACCAACCTTTCCCCTCCAGTAAAGACATTTAAAGAACTTGTCCAAAGATTTGTTCAACATTTCGCTTACAATTTATCTAGGTCGGTCACCATGCTTGATTTGTGTAAACTTAAACAAAATCAAGGGGAATCTTTTGTCACATTTTTACAACGATGGAGGCGATTGTGTTCGAAATACCCATGGACAATCCCTGAAGAAGAGAGAATTGATATCATTGTGAACAATCTAATACCAGAACTCAGATATGAAGTCAAGAAAATCCCATTTAATTCTTTTGATACTATGGTAGAGGTGGCATGTCGCATTGAGGATGTCCTAAAAGAACAAAGAATTTTGGCTAAACCAACAAATAATAACAATAGCCAAAATAACAATACTAATGGTAACAAGGACAAAAAAAACTCCTATTGGAACAAAAACAAGCAAGTGGTCAATGACGGAGTTGTTGATTCATCTCAGGTCAAAAATGAAGGAGTTCTTAACCTCTCTCATGCAGTTCAAGCTATGAAATTGCAAACGTCTTCAACGCAACAAGACAAACCTAAGTATCAAAAGAGATCCAAAACGGAGAAAAGACAATTTACTAAATTGGGAGAATCCTATGCAGATGTTTTTAAGACATTAGTTGCTCATAATTTGGCGCACCCACAGGATCCTACAAAACATCGAATACCAGATCCTTTACCTCATTGGTGGGATGCTAAGGCTTTTTGCGTTTTCCATAATGGGATTGGACACAACATAGAAAATTGTTTTAAACTCAAGCATCTTGTCCAAGACCTTATTGAGAAAGGACAATTACAAGTGGATGGGTTAACTACTAATGCAGACCATAAAGCCTTTAAAGAGCCCTTGCCTAAATATGAAAAAGGAGAGAATTCTAGCAGTAAGAATGGCAAGGCGGCTATTAATTATACATACACACATGCTGACAATGTGATTAACATGCTTGAAGTGGCTGACGATAACATTAACATGGTGAGAAAGAAAGATCCTTATGGACATAATGTGGACTCAACTCCTATGACTAATGAAAGACCCGCTGTGGTGATAAGAGGTCCTCACTCACAAGGAATGCCCCAGTCCCTCAATGCTGTCACTAGGGTTCAGGCCCAAGCACCCATTATCATCAAAGGTCCTAGCACTAGCAAGTCTAAACAGCCCATGTCTAAAGGTGCTCCTCTCAAATCTACCATTGGTCCTGATTCCAATTATAATCTTATTGACCAGCTATAATGCACACCCACTCAGATATCCATTTTTGAGCTTTTAGAATTATCTCCTAAGCACAAGCGCATCCTCGAGGATGCTTTGCGAGCAGCCAATGTCCCTAATAACTTAGATATTGACCAATTCCAAAACATGGTCAACCATTTGGCTAGCCCTCATTACCTCACCTTCTCAGAAGAAGATGACAAATCCATTAGTCACCCACATAATTTGGCCTTACACATCGAAGTCAAGATTCATAAAACCCGTGTTAGGTGTGTACTGATAGATGGGGGTGCGGGGCTCAATATTTGTACCCTAAGTTTGCTGCTAGCTCTAGGGTATTCCGAGAATGTCATTGACACAAAGAAAAGGATCACAATCAAAGCATATGATGAGGCAAAAAGAAGTTCTAAGGGATTGGCTGTTTTGCCTATTCGCATTGGTCCCGTAGAAAAAGATATATTATTCCAAATTGTTGATGTTGGACCTCTAGCCTACAACATTTTGCTAGGTAGGCCATGGATTCATGAAATGCAGGTAGTCCCATCAACATATCACCAGTGTGTTAAGTTTCCCCATAACGGTGTAGAAATTTGCATCCCTGGAGATAGTGCTCTATCAGTTAATAACATTTCTACAGGATTACATGTACCTTTGAATAGAGAAGCTGACAATCCTAGCAGTTCACTTGAACAATGCAAGCAGAAATTCAAGACCATGGACCTTGGGATGGGAGATTATAAGATTGATTCTTTTACAAAAATGCCAATCTCTCCTAGGTCTTATGGGAGACCATCCCCAAATGTGAAGCCTTCATCATCAGCAATGACGTTATTTGGGAAATTTGTTGAGTCTTCGGTCCCCATTCAAGAAGAGAAAGAGGAAGTTGCTGTAAGGGCCTGGATATATCACGAGGAGAAATACAAACATAATGAGAATTTTGCTCCTTCACCTGAAACTTATGGGAAAGGGTATACACTGGTTAAAAATATGGGATATCCGGGATTTGGTCCCCTTAGTCATAGGCTGGACGCTAAAGCTAAGCCTCTTGATCATGCTCTTTTTGGACGAAAGAATAAGTCCACGGTTGGCTTAGGTTTTGAGAATAAGAAGAAGAAAGGTGTCCCTATCCCAGCTGTGACGGACAGTGACAGTGATGCAGATTATACGCCTGATCTCTCCAACCAACAAGTTGTGTCTAATGATTGGGTGCCCTCAATGAATCTCCTTTGGGGAGATTCCATAGATTTGATGCTTAATAGTCCTACTATCCCAGCTACGACAGATAGTGACTGTGTGACTGCTAGATTGACAAAGGAAAGTGTTACTGTCCTAGCTGCGACGGATAGTACCAATACTAGCACTAGAGAGGGGGAAACCCTTCCTAACCTTGAGGCTTCTACATCACGAGGCCTAAATGATGACTCAGAGATAGACTCCCATGAATATGAATGGGATTCACTTTCAGATGCAACAATTGATCTAGACGTGGATATTATCCATGCCTATAGTACCCAACCCGATGCGACTAACGATCCTAGTGTCAGACTAGAGGATTGCCCTCCTCAAATCACCTTAGTAGATGATGCTTCGTTTGATAGGATGAGTCCTAATTCAGGTATCTTAGGAGAAGACTTGATGAACTCTGATTATATGATCACCAGAGATGACACCTTTCACATTAACAACATCGAACCCACCATTGACTTACCGCTTGTTCACTTTGACCTGATTGACTGGTCTCAGCGCCACCAAGAGCCCACATTCCTCACATTTCACAATGATTACAAAATTGCTTGCTATCTGAATGCTCTCAAACCCGTGGCTTCTTCCACCAGTGAACCAACAACCAGCATGACAGAGCCTGATATTAAGTACCTCAGTCTCAAAACAAAAGAGAAAAAAAAAATAGGTCTGATGGTGAAAACCACTTTGTGGCGGTGTCAGAACCAAAAATAGTAAAAAGAAATGACTCATCCAAAGGTGAAAACCTATTTGAGGCACCTAAGGATGGGGTACTTAATAACTTTCTGAGTTATTTCCAGGATAGATCATCAATATTGATTGAACCAACAAAGCCGGTCAATTTAAACACAGAAGAAAATCCTCAGATAGTCCATCTTGCTCAGTCTTTATCAGAGGAAGAGACCAAGGCATATGTATAGTTTTTACAGAAAAAGAAAATTAATTTTGCATGGACCTACTCAGACATGCCAGGGCTTGACACAAATCTCATAATGCATCACTTATCTATAGCTCCAGGAGTCAAGCTAGTAAAATAGAGATTAAGAAAAATGCATCCACATGTAGCTCTACTTTTCAAAGGAGAATTAGAAAAACTTTTGAGAGCTAGATTTATTAGAGCCATCGATTATGCAGAATGGATCTCAAACATAGTACCAGTCTCCAAACATGATGGGTCCATTCGTGTCTGCACAGATTTTAGAGATCTAAACAAAGCCTACCCAAAGGATGATTTTCCACTTCCAAACATTGACATGATAGTGGACATGACGGCGGGCTATGACATATATTCCCTAATGGATGGTTTCTCAGGGTATAATCAAATCAAAATAGCTCCTGAAGACCAAGAGAAAATAGCATTCACATGTGCATGGGGAACCTACTGCTGGAACGTCATGCCATTCGGGTTAAAGAATGCAGGAGCAACCTACCAAAGAGCTATGACAACTATCTTTCATGATATGATGCACAAAAATATGGAAGATTATGTGGATGATACCCTGGCAAAATCAAGAAAAAGGGACACACACCTCAATGATCTGGAAGTAATTCTAGATCGTATGGAACAATTTCAACTCAGATTGAATCCAAAGAAGTGCGCATTTGGCGTCACCTCAGGCAAACTTTTAGGATTCATAATATCAGCAAAAGGTATCAAGGTTGACCCCGAAAAGGTCCAAGCAATCCTAGATATGCCACCTCCTCGAAATATCAGCCAAATGAGAAGTCTTCAGGGACGTCTTCAATCAATTAGGAGGTTTATTTCTCAGCTCGCAGATAGAGCGCAACCCTTCAACAAGACATTGCATAAGGGTGCTTCTTGCGTTTGGAACGAGGATTGTCAAAAGAGCCTAGATCAGATCAAACAATACTTGGCCAATCCTCTGATCCTAATGCCTCCTATTCCAGGGAAACTATTGATCCTATATATTTCAGCTACAGACACTTCCCTGGGGGCATTATTGGCTCAAACAGATGATACTGGGAAAGAACGGGCCATCTACTATATCAGCCGTACTCTAGTCTCTTATGAGATCAATTATAATAATATTGAGAAGTCTTGTCTCGCGGTGGTGTTTGCTTCTCAAAAGTTGCACCACTACATGCTTGCTCATACCATACATTTGGTTGCCAAAATTGATCCCCTTAAATACTTGCTTAGTAAGGCTGCCCTGACGAGTAGACTTGCTAAATGGATGATGGTCCTCACTGAATTTGACATAGAGTACGTTGAAAGAATGGCAATAAAAGGGCAAGCTATTGCCGACCAATTAGCTAATTTTCCAATCCAGGATAGTATGCTAGTCCAAGTGGAATTTCCAGACGAACATATCTTATATACCACTACTTGCACTTGGATGACAAATTGATACCCTATAAAAAGATGGTTGATTCTTTGAGATGCTATTTCACCTTTGTGACGTTTCAACAAATCCCTAGGACAAAGAACAAAGCTGCAGACACCATGGCCACATTAGCTTCACTTCTTCAGTTGGAGACACATGAATCCAGATTTGAATTCCTGGTGGAAGAGCTACACCATCCCATCTTTGACTCACCTGAAAGCCGTGTCATTTGTGCCATTATCACACACGAGTCTTCCTGATATGGTGCTATCTATTCATATCTTCATGATGGCATCATCCCTGACACATTCACCCGCTCCGAATGCCAAAACCTCATCCGTAACGCCTCTCGCCACACCCTCATCTCTGGTGATTTATATAGGAGGGGTTTAGATGGGACACTCCTTAGGTGCTTGGAAAAGGAGGAATCCAACCAAGCGTTAGCTGACATCCACGAGGGCATTTGTGGTGGACATTCTAATGGTCTTGCCATGGCCTGAAGGTTGCTTAGGGTGGGATATTATTGGCCCACAATGTAGATGGACGCAGTCACCTTTGCTAAGTCATGTGAAAAATGTCAGAAACATGGCAACCTGATTCATGCTCTAGGTAGGGAGTTGATTCCTTCTGTTTCTCATTGGCCATTTCAGCGTTGGGCCTTTGATCTGGTTGGGCAGATTCATCCCAACTCATCAGGTGGACACAAGTTCATTATTACTGCCACTGACTACTTCACAAAATGGGTGGAGGCTTTACCACTTTCTGTTGCTTCAGGAAGGACCATTTCTTTGTTCATCTTGAATCATATCATTTGTCGATTTGGAGTGCCTTCTGAGATCATTACTGACAATGGAGGTCAATTTAAGAATAAGGACCTAAAGCACCTATGCAAAAAGTTTAAAATCAAGCAACATTGGTCCTCCATCTATTTTCCATAGGAAACGGACAGGCAGAAGCTTCTAACAAAACTATTCTTAAGATTCTTCATAGAATAGTGCATAAGAATGGTAGGGATTGGCACTTACAAATCAATCTAGCACTATGGGCTTACAGAACAAGCATTCGTACACCTACAGGAGCCACTCCTTTCTCTCTCACCTATGGCGCTGAAGCAATATTGCCTTTAGAAGTTGAGATACCATCCCTTAGAGTCTCACTCAAAGGTTTGATTACAGATGAGGATTACCGCGCCATGAGGTTACAGGAATTAGAACTTCTAGATGAGAAGCATAAGGCTTCCTTTGATCATATGAGAGTGTATCAGAAGCGTATGTCCAAGGCATTCAACAAGAAGGTTCGCCCTAGAGAATTTCAAATAGGTGATTTTATTTTACGAGAGAACCCTAAGAACCAACAAAACAGAGAGCAAAAGGGCAAGTTTGAACCTAACTGGCTTGGACCATATGTCATCACAGCTGCTTTTGGTACTGGTGCGTATTTACTGTCAGATCCTGATGGAGAATAGCTTCCTGATCCCATCAACATTGTGCACCTCAAGAAGTTCTATCCTTGATGCCCATTCTTTCTGGGGGCATCCTTTGTACATATCTTATTGATCCTGAAAAAATTTCCAAAAAAATTGATATATGATGCTGAAAAAAATCCTAAAAAGCATAAAAAGTCCTGAAAAAAATACAAAAAAATTAAAATATTAAAAAAATTCAAAAAAATAGAAAAAAAGTGCCTTGGTGAAAACCTAGCAATAGGCACCGTGGTAGCAAAAAAACCCAAAAAAAAATTGAAAAAATGAAAAAAATAGTCCAAGTGGTGAAAACCTAGAAACAGGCGCTACTTGAGGCCTTTGCACCCCTATTTGTTAGCATGCGTCCTCGACACTTAACCACTTTTCATCATGCCTTGACCTTATTTGGCCTAGTCTGGAATTGGTCTTTATCTTTGTCTAGGGGGCATGACTGTTAGCATTGGTCTTTTAGAAACGTTTGTCTCTTGGGGCATTTCACAAACAGGTGTTTTTCAACACCACCTCAAAACAGTGTTTTTCAACACTACCCTTGCGTCGAGTGTTTCTTAACACTTATCAGGTGTCTTACCCAAACAGTCTCGTATGACGTGATATTTCTCATTTGCAGATATGATACTCAGAATTTGACTCTATGACCAACACACACGCACTTAAACAATTAACTCGCTGACGATATGATGACTTTATTTTCTTTGTGTGTTGTCTATGAGGATTTCTTTGGTGAGTGGTCTCTCCCTGAGAAGTTTTCGATGATGCATTGCTAGAAGACTGAGGGAATGAGAACATGTTTTCTTTCTTTATTTGCTTGTGAGTATATTTTGTTGATCCTAACTGTCATGAGCATTTATGCTGGTCCTACTTGACACTATGGATTGACAAGGTATTATCCTTGACTGTTTTGCGAGTGCTTGCTTTTAGCTATCCTGACTTTCATGTGTCTTGATACAAGCATAATCTCGCCATATCAAACTTAGGTGATCTCACTGCATTAGTCATCTGGACCTACATGTCTTTGATGCCTAGGTGAGATTTCCACATTTCTATCTGATAAAGATCATATTCATATCTACATAGTTATGCTAGTGTGCATTGTATGATCTTACGATGCTACCAATAACGCTCAATGATGATAATTAGATGTCTATAAGCATTGTGACCTTACAAGTCAACCACTTTCATAGTAGCTTGCATTTTTAGGTTCATGTTAGTCTAGTGTTGCATTTTGCATATGGAAAGAGCTCTCCTTTTCATCCTACGTGGACCTGTCAGTCGACTGCGCTCACCTTCTCTCCTTCTCGATCATGTCTTTCGCTCTTTGTCTTTTTCATCTTGAACCTGTTCTTGTTCATCACAAGGGGTTAATCACATCATCATGTCTATATCAAGAATTGTCATTTTTAAGAAACATAAGTCTATATCATACATATGAGAATTAAACATACATCTATGAGAGAGAACATACATAAGCACATACATAAGTATTTTGAGCAAAATGACAAGACAATATACATAAACTGATACATCCATCACAAGTGAGACAAATACACATGATACATCAAACATCCAGTAATCTCATATACAAAGTCATGATATACAATACAATATGGGATCCCAAAATCTGGATCAACAGTCTCAAAATATGTCTAAAACATCTAAGACCTAACCCTAAGACTCGCTACCACCCTCGTGAGGAGCTCGTGGTGGTGGAGGAGGCATAGCTCTCCTATCGAGTACCACGTCTGATACCCCTACCCGTTGAGAGTATGATGGTGCTCTCTCACCCTCTGGGATGGCCTGCAGATATAACCCGTGATAATAGGTAGCTCTCACTGACTCTCGTCGGAGCTCTAGTGCCTCGACCTATGCCATCGCCTCACGGCGTGCTATCTCTGCTCTGAGATCAGCTATCTGCTGATCCCGCTCTGCCCTCAGATCCAGGAGCTGCTGATCTCTAACGGCTATAGTGGTCTGCAGCTGCTGTATCTCTGCCTCCTGAGCCTATATCTGGGCTCTCAGGTCCTCTCCCCCTGCAGGCTGCTCCTGCTGTGCCTCTGCCTACCGGCGAGCTGGTCTCACCTCCTCCTCAAGTGTTGCTGATCGCTGTCCCCGTGACCATTTTTGGCCACCTGATCTTAACCCCTCTCCTCTCTCCATCCTCCTCCCTCTCCACCTCTTGCCATCTCCTCCATCCCCTCCCTCCTCTCCTCCCTCCCCTCCGTCTCCTCCGTCTCCTCCCGGTGCTGGCATCTGTGCATCTGGTACTGTAAACTAAGGGAATGGTACCCTCTGCCACTCTGCTCTATAGGCTCCATCAGCCCCTGCGTTTGCCACATCTGGGAAATAATCCCAAGGCTCGCTCTTGATAGCTGCTGTCTCTGCGATAGCCTGCTGATAATCCAGCATGGGTAGCCACCCATGCCCCTCCTCATCCCTAGCCCTGGCATATGTAGTAGTCTCTATCGAGACTCGCTGCTGCCTCCCAAACTGCCGCCATATCCGAGTGATGTAGAATCTCTCTACGATCTCTGCATATCGACCTACCAATGGCCGACTGCACAACATGTAGCTCAACTCATCCGCTGCATCCCCCCAAACCTCAACCTCCCTGTACGGCCTCCATGTAAATGAGGCTATCTCATCTAGAATCTGTCTGTAATAGGTCACATCCCTAGAATGGGCATGTGATATAAACCCAATGTACCTATAAATGTAGGGGTACCTCCTCTCCCTCGGCTGAACCCTGGGGCGCACCACAGCAATGTGCTCCCATGTTCATACCTGTGCCAGGATGGCACCACATGCCCATGTCCAACCGTCCCTGTAGATGATCTCATGCAGCTCATGATACATCTCTGCCAGGATCACAGGCCCCCATGCCATCCGTTGAAGCCTGCCTACCAAGTCTACCAATAACCTGCCCCATCCAAGCGGGAATCCCTTTTGACTGCGATCAGTCATCAAGATCTGTGAAATGATAGATGCCACAATGCATGGCACTGGATAATCTCTGCCAAAATCATCAAGCAGTCGCTCCCAGCTGACATGCCTGTCTAGGATGGTCACATCCTGAAACATCTCCTGAATTAATCGACGCCCCTCAGTGGCATCTTGATCATAGTATACCTGTGACAACACATAAATCATGTTAGTTTTCCTCCTTTGGAAACATTACATTTTACATGACTATCTCAAAAACATGATTATACTTACAGGCTCTCCGTGGCATGGAACTCGGAGGATCCTATAGACATCCTCCAGTGTGATGGATGCCTCACCTGTAGGAAGGTGGAAGGTGTTGTGCTCGCTGTGCCATCTCTCGGCCAGCGCAGTCAACAACCCATGGTCTGCTCGGATATATGGGTACCTCAACAGATACCGGAATCCCATCGCCCTGAGGTCGGCATTGCCTGGATCATCCAGATCTCAGACACACCGTAATCCTGTCACCTTCGGCGCTCTGATGATGAGCACCGAAAAAACCTCCTGCAAGCCAAAACCAAGCCCGTTGTTAGCACATATCATGATGGATGTCCAAAAACTCAGTATAAAACACCTTAAAAATGTAACATTGTCTAGACCCATGTCATTTTTTGCTCAAAAATGTATTAAAAATCAATATTTTATGCTGGGTGATATTATTTTTTGGAGAAGTATCACGCGATACTTCTCCCTATAGTGGGGCGATAAATCTTATATCGCATGATACTTCGCCCAGTATCGTGCGATACTGGTGTCTAAGGTCGCGCGATACTTTTGGGGCACGCGAAGTATCGCGCGATACTTCTCCCCAAAGCGCGCGATACTTCTAAAGTATCGGGCGATATTTCACTTAAGAAATTTTTTTTGAAATTTAAAATTTGAAAAAACGTGCTAAAAAAGCTATTAAATGCTAAAAATGACCAAAAAGCTTGAGTTTTTTGAAAACATACCGGGGCAGGATAGTGTGGTGGCCGGTTGTGCAACCAGGCGCACTCAAATCGATGCCTATGGATGGGAACTCCTGCTTGCTGGGCCATTTTCTCTTTCTAAAGCTCTGAAATTTTCAAATCGCTAAAAGACAAATGATTTTTGAAAATGACATTTTGACCCCTTTTATAGTCTTTTGACTTTTTGACCTCATTTTCAAAACACTTTGAAATTGCGTGAAAATTGCACCCCTAGCTAATTTCGATGTCCTAGATCCATTTTCGGACTTGAAATCAAAATCTAAGGTCATCTTGATAGTCAAAATCATGTTTCAAAATCTTCCCCCCTTCTGCGCAGTTGGCTGATCTTTTGAGGCCTAATCTTTTAATCTTTGTTGGGGCATCGTAATTCCTTCCTTTTTATGTCTTCCAAACTTCTAGTCTTTCATTCATATTCATTCCATTTCCTCATTTCTCATGTTGACTGCATCTTTCCAGTCAGGCTGGGGCATGTTCTATTGCCTAATGGTTAACCTATTTGACCCTTACATTCCATTATGATTTGATCAACCTTATCAATTTTCTGTCTCTCCTCTACTTGATTTCAATTTCGATTTCGAGGGGGTAGTACCTATGGGATTCTCATCCCTGATTCTCTTGATTTTCTTGATTCAGACATCTTTTGTGAGCTTTTGCTCAAATTTGAGATTCTTATCTCTTACTTTGAATGTGATCCCGAATCGACCTCATGTTCAAAGGCTGTTGTTTATGCTTTGTTCGAATGTGATCCCGAATCGACCTCACATCTGAGTTGTTTTGTGATCCCAGATCGATCTCACATTTCAACTTCATTCTTCGACTACATGTGTTCCCAAATCGATCACACATTAGTCAAAGAGGGGCAAATGTATGCACTCAAAAATGGTCGCCTAGACTTTGGGCCCCATTTATTTGATTTATCAACCCTGAATCATTTTGATCAATAATCAATATTTTCAACATTATCAATTTCTTGATCAAATCTTAATTTCGATCATATATTGGATTTTTATCCTTGGGCTAACCATTTATCCTAAGTCTTTATTTGATTAAAAGGAATATTTCCTCCCCTTTTGATTAAATAAAAAAGCCCCCACTTTCCTCTTATCCTAAGTTGCACAAATAAAGTATTATTCATATTTTATAAAAAGGAGAAAAGCACTTTTTGTCTCATATGGACATAAAGTCAACTCTTATTTTCCTATTGGAGGATATGTGTGCACATGGATTGCTCCTCTTTCAAGCTCCACCGCTGATTAAGACTTTTTGCCTCTTAATCTCCATGGTCCATTTCACCTCATTTCTTATAAAAGGAGAGCTCTCTCCTTCATTTGGATATCTCATGTTTTATGCTAATGTTATGCTGCAGGTTTTAGGTGCATTTGGAGTTTGAAGACATTGAAGACTTGTTGCATTTCATTGTAGTTGCATATTTGCTTTCATAGTTGCATGATAATGGCACTCTTAGCTTAGTTTCCTTTTATGCAATAGAATAAGCTCACATAGTTTAAATAGGAGGCATTGAAATCCATTGCTATTTCCTTTTATAGCTTAGTTTGTACTTCCATTTTCATAGCATAGCTTGCACATTTACATCTTCATTTTAGTTGCATTGCATTGCATCACATATTGGATTCTTGAAGATATTGGCATTGTTGCCCTTGTCTTCATTGTGAATCTCTCATTGTGTGGTTGACTAGCAAGGTCACAAGTTTGTAGCTCTAGCTGAGAGCAATTTTCAACCTTGCAACTCCATGCATAGAGAGCTATGAGCCGCTTTGTGAGGCCTCATTCTTGAGCAACCTTGCATATAATGGTTCATAGAAGTGCACCATTTTAGTGTGTACAATTACCATTTAAGTGATTTTCATGTAATAAGATTGGTCACTTTGCATCTAAGTGTCCCACTAGAGCTAAAAAGTTCAAAAAGGATTATAAGCCTAAGTATTTTAAGGAATGGTACTATGCTAGAGATGGAGTTTCAGAATAGAATGAGGTGAAGAAGAAATTGGATTCATTTCTATTATAGACAAGATGAATAGCAAGTCATTTCCTAAAGATGAGAAAGTAAATCAAGAGCTAGCATTAATTTCACAAGCTGACATAAGGACAGACTGGATTATAAACAGTGGTTTTTCACATCACATGACATGTGATAAAGGCAAGTTTGTTCATTTGGGAAAATACAATGGAGGTATGGTCATATTTGGAGACAACACTCCTAAACCTATAGTTGGTAGAGGAGCCATCACTTTGGATGGAAATAACAGTACTGATGATGTTCTTTATGTTGATGGTTTGAAACATAACCTTCTCAGTGTTGGACAATTACTTGGAAAAGGCTATCAGTTGGAGTTCAAAAATGACAAATGCATCATTAAAAACAAAGATGGTGTTATGATTGCATTAGAATCAAAGACAAGAGGTAATATTTTTCAACTCAATTCAGAAGCAAGTTGTTTTGTTGCTAAAGTTGATGACAATTGGTTATAGCATAAAAGACTATGTCATATCAATTTTGATAACATAGTAAAGATAAGAAATGTTAAGGAAGTAAGAGATATACCTAGCATAGCAAAGCCAATTGATACTATTTGAAGGGAATGTGTGAAGGGGAAGCATGTGAGAAATTTATTTAGGAGCAAGTAAAATTCAGTAGAGAACAAGTTAGATCTGATTCATATAGACCTTTGTGGTCCAACTCAAACAAGATCATACTATGGTGAAAGGTATTTTATTTTGTTTGTTGATGATTATACTAGGATGATGTGGGTTGCATTCTTAAAAGATAAGTCAAAAGATTTTGAGAAGTTCAAAATATTCAAAGCTAAGGTTGAGAATGAATTTGGACTAAAGATAAAATGTTTGAGATCAGATAGAGGAGGAGAATTCACCTCTGATAGATTTTATGAGTACTACGAAGAACATGGCATAAAGAGACAGTTAAGTGCACCTAGAACCCCTCAGTAGAATAGAATTGTAGAGAGAAGGAATAGGATCATCCTTGATACAATGTGCACCATTATGATAGAAGGAAAAGTTGCACACACTTATTGGAGAGATGTGGTCAATACAACAGTCTATACCATCAATAGAATTCAATTGAGGCCAAGCACAGACAAAACACCTTATGAGCTATGGTTTGGTAATTTTCCCATAGTAAAATACTTCAAAATCTTTGGAAGCAAGTGCTACATCAAGAGGGATGAAGCAGTAGGCAAGTTTGATGCAAGAAGTGATGAAGGTATTTTTCTTGGTTACTCTACTAAAAGTAAAGCTTATAGATGTTTCAATTTAAGATTGAAAAAGATCATTGAAAGTGCTCATGTAAATATTGATGAAAATTTTATGATTCAAGAAAGATATCATGATTACTCACCCATGACTGAAGAAGAACCTAGACCCTCTACCAGTGAGACAGTTATTGAAGAAATGTTTGATAGTATTGATGTGTTATTCAATGACCCTGAGATAACTGAGAAAAATACTCTTAAGGCTAATGAGTCAGCATCACCTAAAGTTCCAAAGTTTACATCAAGAAATCATTCCAAGGTAGACATCATTGGAGATCAGAGCGACAAAGTCTTAACAAGATCACAAGCAAAGAACTCAGCTAGCAATGAAGTGGTATGTCTACTATCTCAGATTGAACTTTTAAGTGTTGAAGATGCATGTAATAATTCAGATTGGCATGATGCTATGAAAGAAGAACTTGATCAGATTGTTAAGAATGACACTTGGGAACTGGTCCCTAGACCTAGTGATAAAAAAGTGATTGGAACAAAGTGGATATTCAGAAATAAGATAAATGAAGATGGTATAGTAGTAAGAAAAAAAGAAAGATTAGTATGTAAATGATATGCACAAAGAGAAGGCATTGATTATTTACACACATTTTCATCTATGAGTAGATTAGAAGCTATTAAGTTGTTTCTAGCTTATGCTAAAATTAAGAACTTCAAAGTTTATCAGATGGATGTCAAGTCAGCATTCTTGAATGGAGACTTAAAAGAAAAAGTATACATTGAGCAACCTGAAAGATTTACCTTACCAGACATACCTAATATGGTATGCAGATTAAAGAAAACCCTCTATGGACTTAAGCAATCCCCTAGAGAATGGTATGAGAGACTAGATGGATACTTAACAAAGATTGGATTCAAGAAAGGAGCAACAAATTATAATCTATTCATTAGAGAGACATCTAAAGGTTTAATTCTTGTAGCTATATTTGTTGATGACATTATCTTTGGAGGTAATGAAAAAATCAGTGCTAAATTTGCCAAAGAAATACATAATGAGTTTGAGATGAGTATGATTGGTCCTATCAAGTACTTTTTGGGACTAAATGTGCAGCAGACAGAAAAATGAATTTTCATCAATCAATCAAATTATGTAAAAGAGATACTGAAGAAATTAAAGATGGATGATTGCAAGCCAGTAGGAACTCCTATGATCACTGGATGCAAGCTTAAAAAAGAAGATGACTCACCAGTAGTAGATATAACATTGTATAAGTCTATGATTGGTAAACTCATATATCTTACTCATACTCGACCCAATATTTCCAATGTAGTTGGCATAGTTGGAAGATTTGTAGTAGAGCCTAAACAAAGTCACCTCATGGCAGTAAAGAGAATATTTAGATAATTTTAGGGCACTATAGATTATGGTTAATGGTATCCTAATTCAAAAAATGTTGAGCTTCAGGTGTAAACTGATGCAAATTAGGCTGGATGTGTTGATGACAGAAAGAGTACTTCAGGTGGAGCAGTGTTTCTTAGTGATAGACTTGTCACCTAGACAAGAAAGAATCAAAATTGTATTTCACAGTCAACAGTAGAAGTGAAGTATGTTGCAACAGCCTTGAATTGTTCTACAATTGTTTAGATCAAATAGATGATAAAAGATTTTGGAATTCAGATTGATTATCCTATTTTTATTCACCGTGATAACACTCCACTATCAATATGTCAAAGAACCCTGTGATGCATGCAAAGACAAAGCACATTAAGATCAAGTATCACTTCCTAAGAGAGAAAGTGGTAGAGAAAGAAGTCAAGTTGGACTATGTGAGTACTAAAGAACAGTTGGTAGATATATTCACAAAGCCCTTGCCTAAGGATACTTTTGAGTACCTCAGGGAGAAGTTGGAAGTCATTCCCTTCCTTGTTTCTACATAGAAGAAAGAAGAAAGGCATCAGTCCTCAGGGACTAGTGGAAGGTTGAATACTCTACCTCAGGAGTATTATCGATGCTTAAAATGAATGGCACCCTTTACCATTGATGTCAAAGGGGGAGTATATATAGAGTCATGAAAAATAGAAGTAAAAAGAAGAGTAATATATGAAGGGGGAGAAACATTCAGTTATGACAACAATACAGTTGAGGAAATGGAGAATATTAGAAAATATTGTAGTAGATGGATGATTCATCTTTGGGGGAGTTTTGAAGAGGAAATGGAGAATGTTATAAAATAAATGTTCATTTAGATTGATGGTGGTTTTTCATTCCACATGTTGCCATCAATGCCAAAGGGGGAGATTGTTGGAGATTTGCCAGCAGGCCAGTACTGACTGTATGTTTGTCATTGATAAAAACATATGGAAAGTAGCATGCGTGGAAGTCTTATGCATGAAGCTTTCAATATATTTAGCATAGACATGATATCAACATGATATCATGGGCATAGAGGTTAACTGTTAGTACAGAGAGTTATATTGCAGTTGGTATCAACAGTGTTCCAGACAAAGTAACAAACAGTGTTCTATGTATGGTTGTTCGTACAGTTATCATGGAGCCTTGCATGCTTGGATACATGTTGAAGACATGTTAGTTATGTTAAGTTCATGGACACATAGTCTGATGATAAATGCAAGTGAAGTTATGTAGTCACTATTCGCTAGTAGTAGTTTCCTGTGTTTGTTCAGAAGAGCCAAAAGAGATTTTATTAGTTCTTGAGTTGTGCCTATCTTGAGGGTATGCACCCTTGGAGTTAAGCTTGGAGAAGTGTTATTAATGTTTGATTAAGAATGCATAGTTTAATTTAGCTTACAGAGAAAGTTCTAGTTATTATGGTAGAGCTGACAGTGTGTAGCGTGCGCTTACAGTTATTTTATTAGACATGTCCCAGAATAAGTTGCGTGCATAATAAAGCTAACAAAATATTTGTTGAAGTTTATTATGGTTTCTCTAATATGATTTCAAGGTGGTTCTAATAGGCTAACTTGACTATATCATTTGGAGGAAAGATATTTATAGGCAGTCATTTGTGATTGCTGAAGTGTGGTTCATGGTTGATTAAGCAGAGCAGAGCAGAGTGTGTGAAGTGTTGAGCCATCAGAAGAAGGTCTATGTGACCAAGTAAAGTACTTGTGCTATTCATTGGAAGATAGTAGGTCATCAAAGCGTAGTTCACCAAGATCTAGATATAGTGTGTATCTGTTATTCAGAAGGTTTTAGCATTCTTCCATTTGAGCAGTGAGCTCTTGGATAGTGCGTCCTCTCCCCTAACAAGGACAATTGTAAAAGACTCTTAATAGGGTCCTACCCTTAACGAGGTCTACTGTACTTAATATATTGTAAAGCTACTCCTAACAGGGTAAAGGATATTCTAACAAGGATCATTATACACTAGTACATAATATTAGTTGGTATCAAGTCCCACCGAGGTTTTTACCTATTTGGGTTTCCCTGTAACCAAAATATTGGTGTTGTGTTCATGTGTTCTTTCATTGTGTTTATGCTTTATGTTTAAGTATACTTAATTGGATAAAGAATTGAATCTTATAGATAATTGATTCACCCCCCCCTCTCAGTTATCTCTTGGGACTATTCCTAACAATTATATCCAAGATTTCTCAATAATGAGGTCTCAAATGGAACCTCATAGCTCTCTATTTGTGGAGTGCAAGGGTTTATGATGAAGGCTCTTAGTTTAGACCTAGCTTGTGCCCATGCAAGTACACCATAAAATGAGAGATTCAAAGAGGAAAAGCAAGAATGCTAGTCTCCATGATCATCAAGTATGCATGAAAATGAAAATGGAAGCTTATTCTATATGATAACAATGCATGAAAGAAAACTAATCTATGAAATGAAATATGCATGTAAGATTATTCTATGAAATAAAATATGGATCTAATCTAACATGCAAGTGCAAAATTAATCTAAATGGATTGCCATGGAAGCATGAGAGAAGACAAGAAAAGAGAAGTTGCAATGTCAAGCTCAAGTGCTCAAACTCTCCTCCAAAATCGCTCTCCAAACCTGCAGCATAACAATACCTAAAAATCTTGGATCCCTAAAATGAGAAAGAGAGGGCTCCATTTAAAGAGAAATGGATGGTAGAGATTAAGAGGCAAAATCAATGGACATGGTTAAGAGGAAAAAAGAGGAAAAGACCCACCACTTAGAAATATGTGCCTTTAAAGTGTAGAGAAAAAGAGATTTTTATTTATTTATTCATTTATTTTATTTCCCTTTTCATCACAAAAGAGATTTAAGTGGGGATTTTATTATTTATTTAAAAGATTTTCTTTTAATAAGATTATTTTATTCAATTAAAAGGGAAGTTTTCTTTTAATTAATTAAGACTTAGGATAAAATGATCAAACCTTAGGAAAAACTGAAATAATTGAATTAATTACGATTTGATCAAGGAAATTGATTTGAATTGAAAATATTGCAAGGTATTGATTCAGGAAATTGATAAATTGGTTCCATCATTTGATAAATTAAAGAATGAGGGCCCATAGTCTAGGTGACCATTTTAGGGTGCATACAATACTTTTCAATTTTTTTTAAGGAGAAGCCAACTCCAAATAGAAATTTCTCAATAGGACTGGACCAAATAACAAGGATTAAAAATCCTTCTGCACTTTGGGCTCTATAAAACCAAGGTGGGTAAACCTCAATGCCCTTCAATATATATATATATATATATACATATATATATATATATACATATATATATATATATACATATATATATATATACATACATATATATATATATACATATATATACACACACATATATATATATACATATACATACATATATATACATATATACATATACATATACATATACATATACATATACATATATATACATATACATATATATGTATATGTATATGTATATGTATATGTATATGTATATGTATATGTATATGTATATATATGTATATATATATATATCTATATATATATATATATATATATCTATATGTATATATATATATATATCTATATATATATATATATATATATAAGGCATCAAACATGATAGGGAGATACTTGATGATGGATGGTTACCCATTTAACATCAACCTACATGGAGCATAAAATAGGATAGGACAATGAACTTTCATAAGAGTACATGATATTCCATGATTTAATCAATATTTGTAGCAAGGACCACCTGGATAAGAGTATAATAACATGTAAAAACCACAACTAGCTAAGATCATTGCCTCATCCCATTAGGCCATGGAGTCATGTGAAACATAACATTAATATATAATAGAATTCATTAATAGAAAATGATCTAAGAAATGTTGCATTATAACACCCTTTAACAACAATTTAAACCCAACCTACTTATCAAATTCTTGCACATGACCAATAAATCTGCAACTTCTAAGAAGCATTTAATTGATCAATTAGACCAAATAATGAAAGGAAAGCCACAAATCTCACAACAAGAAACTAAGAGAATAAATCTTTATTTTATTTATCTTAAAACTTAACTGGTTTTCACAATGGAGAGAACTGAATTAGCATTATATTACAATGAAAAAACTCATGCTATCTTTGTCATACAATATTACAAAAATTAAAGACACCAAAAATAACAAAAGGAATCAACCCATCTTCATGAAATTGGTCCGTGGAATATTTAAAACGCTACCCAGAACTAAAAAACTTTCTACCGGAACTAGATATGTTTGGAGCCAAGAGAATGGTCTGCCAAAATAAAGAAGTGGAATTAGGAACTAAAAATATTGGAACCTCTAGAAAAGAGAGAAGGAAAGAATATATAGACAAAAGGAGATTAGATTCAATCTAATGCTGCCTCCTATCCCTCTTCAATATGATTAGCCAATATATCTTCTCCCTCCTACACTAATGACCCTAGGATTCCAAAATTGATTGGAATGCTACAAGCTTCCGGTTAAAGCCTAAAACTAACATAACAAGATTTGATACATAAAACTATTACACTATCATAGTATGCTATCTCTTAACCTTCAAAGGTGAATAAACCACCAGTTGATGAAATTAGAAAGTTATGAGCGATGCCAATATCATGCCCTAGATGGGCCCTAAAATTTGTAGATTTGACGTGCATCAAAGATTTTTAGAAATCTTTGCAAACCTATCACTGATTGGCATTGTTGTTAAGTGTGTAAGAATGCAAGATTCTGGGTAACCTCCCTCCCTCTTTCTAGAGGTTACTGCATAATTTCAAGGTCTCATCAATCTCTTCTCCATCTATACCTCTCTGCAACGCCATCATCAGTAATTATGAGAGTGTTAGTTTTATGTATATTGAGTTTACAACATCATTTTTCTTTAACTATCCCTTTGTATATCACTTTACATTTAAATACCCCTTTGGATATGATATACATGACTCCTTCCTTTTATCTCAATAAACCTCCTACAATTGCATCTTCACAAATTTATCCATATTCCATAAGTCACCTGCTTTCTTTAGAACATCCATTTCTATTAATATTTGAATAATGAAGTTCATTCAGAAGAAGAATTTATAACTTCTAAATTCATACACAATGGACTCATGACTATACTCCTTAAACACCAAAAAATTTGTTTGCATGCAATGTTCTACATATATCAGCTTTTACAATATCAAATCTTGCTGTCAGCCCACTATAAACTTGAAAATATTCATAATTTTCTGGCCACCGTGACTCTTTAATTCTTGTGCATGCCACATCAACTGCCTCCATTTATGGAAAAACCATGACATCTCTATCCCTGCATTTGAAACTCTTCCTTGCTACCCTGTGAAAATCTCGTGATAGTATGATGTCCTACCACCATTTTATCTTTCAACCACTATCCAGTGACCCTCATATTGCATGTGAAAGACCATTGATCCTTTCCCTTCTCAAAGATCAAATGTTAATCACTGGTCCATTTGAATGCCAAAATTTGATGTGGAATGTGGACCAATAAATTGACAAATAGAAACACTCAAGTCACAAACTCTTCATCCAGCACCATCTTTATCAACAGTAGCCAACCACAAACATGTGGAAAGATCTCATGATCCATCACTAGATAAAGATTAATCAAATTGGATCACAAAATCATGAGAACCATCAATCCCCTCCTTTCTTTAACCATCATTCCCAAAACAAACTCATCCTTATGTAATAAAATTTGATTGCCTTTTTGATTGGATCAAAACATCTTCATTGATTTTACCCATGTGCTAAAATATTAGCACATAAGTTGCAAATATTTTAACGACATCATAATCGACAACTTCAACATTAAAAAATCTAAAATTAAACCTGAATAATCAACCACCTCCATCTTTTACCAACTGTCACGTAACCCAACCCCACACTCTTTGTAAAAAATGAACCAAGACACGTGCCACCATCTTATGATCCCACACCAAATAATATTTGATAAAGTTTGATCATGGGATCACAAGGATCATTGATCCTTGCAATACTTTATTCTTGGAGCACCAATGCAATAGAGTATCTGTCGGCCACCTATTTTGAAAGATTAAAGGATTTGTTAGAATGATTTTAGAATAACTGAGAGGGAGGGGTGAATCAGTTATCCTCAGCTCAAGATGTACCAATTCAACTTTGTAGCTTTTCAACAAACTTAGATCTAATTAGTTTTCAACTCAATCTTTATAGCATATATTAGTTACATAAAACTTGCATTCCACTGTCTAAAAGTAATTAACTTGCAGAATATAAAACTCTCAACATCATTCACATCAAATAAAATTCACACAAGTATAACACCAGGATTTATAGTGGAAACCCAATTTGGGAAAAACCACTTGTAACATGCTACTAATTTTCACTCTTCTAAAGTGAGCTCTGTGAGAAGCCAACCCAATTAAAGGTTTACAATACACATTGTTAGGTGTGACCCAATTAAAGGATTTAATCACCCTTGTTAAGAGTGGCCTGGTTAGAGGGATTAAGAACATTCCATCAGAATGTAACCTTGATTAAAGGATTTAGATTGATACAATGGTAAAAAATTCACAGTAGGTTCTGATCTGAAAATATACAACTCACTTTACAAATATAGATCCAATTATCTCATATGCTGATTTAATGATTGACCTTCATTTCCATCTCCATCTCTGATCTACTTAGAATTCTCTTCAAGAAATCACCACAACTCTGTTAAGCTCTTCACAACTTCACCTTAGCCTTCTACTTAGACTCATCAGTCAATAACATCAACCTCTTCTTCTCTCTCTATAACCTCACAATTCGGTCATCCTTATACCTCCTTGATCAGGTAGATTCATATTTTTCCACTTAATCTCTTTTGTAGATCTTATGTTTAGGTTAGATTCATCAAATCCTTCCATCATTTTGTTCTCCTTCTTTTTCCTTCTAGATACATATCTAAACTTCTGTTTGAATCCATAAGAAAATGATTTACCATGCATTAAATTCTTCATACCATTCATTAATAATGTCAACATATTTTACATATCCAAAGAATTCAATTATGTCGACTGGGATTCTCAATTCTTTCTTAAACTATATATTACTAAAACTGGGTCAATACTGTGTTCATCTCTTTGGTTATTATTGGATATCTCGGTCATCACAAAAACTTTCCTTCTCGGCAAACACTGTCTTTTCTTGGTAATTATCCATCGCTCGGAAATTAATGATGCTCAATAGACACTAGATTTTCTTAGCTTATACTGGCACTCGGTCGACACTAGAATCACTTGACTCAAACTATATTTCTTCACTTTTTCTTAGTTAAGCCTATATTTCCAGTCTTTCTTCTTCACTTGGTGTTAAAGATAAACAACAACACATTATCTTGTCAATGTGCCAACTAATCAAGTACGCATTGAAGTATCACATAAAGAAACCTTTTCTTAGGTCTTCTTGTTATCTCCTCTTTTTAAATCCTCTTCATCAATCAAAAGATATAGTACTCTCCTAGATAAAAACTATCTTACCAATTATGGTTTGACATCAATGACAATATACAAATTATTTCAATTGTAGTTTCCAAGAGGATCACCATTAAAAATAAGCATGTGTTGAAAGATGAACGTGTTAGTAATCCAATCTTTAACAAAAGAATAGGGGTCATAAATAATCACAAGGGATGAACATAAGGTGATGAACATACCTTGTTAGATGATAAATATGTTATAAATTAAGGTGTTGGTTCTTGGATAGGATTTTACACTCCATGAGATACCAATATACCTATGACTAATATTAAGGATGGGTTAGTTCAAAATGTGAGAAATCTATAGGCAACTAGACCAACTATAGGGACAAGACTGCCCTCTTCACTTCTGGCTCTACAAAACCAAGGTGGGTACACTTGATCCAATAGATTTAACTCTGTTCCTTATTCAATACTGGATCTTACAATAGATAACAGTGAGAAAGTACTAAGTAACAACCTATTACTCATTGACTCTCCATCACTGGGTAGAACAACTTAAAATGTAAATAAAAGTAAAATAACTGGTAATGATTCAATGTTTTTAGGATTACAAGATTTCAATCATTCCATACAAAGATAAGATAGGAAAATATAGGCCAGTGCCTTATTCATTGGGAAAAATATCACAAGATAGAATGAGTACAATGGTGTTTGAAGAATAATTGGTCCTGGAACATAAATACAAAATACTCCAAGTCTTTCCTACTTACAGGAAAAATCCCTAAATAGATTCAGTAAACATGCATCCAACTCAAAGCAGTTTTTAATCCAATACTAGATCAGGACTTAGAGCTTAAACACATACATATAAACCTCAAAGAGACTTAAAAATTTATTGAATAAACTCATAGGAGAGACAAAGGCTTGAGATATGTATTAAGTATAACCTTAAATGTTGCACACATCATATTTTGAACAAAAAGCCTACAGAATAGTAGCAACCTATACTTCTCTATTTCTTTGATAAAATGATACAAGATTTTACAATCCTCGACTGAGGGTTAGGGTTTCAAAATTTCTATCTTTTCAACTCCTAAACATGTGAATTCCTAGAATGATTGTGGAAAAATCATTTATATACAAGGAAAATGCAACAAGCTACCGATCATTCTAGGGTTACAAAATTTGACCTAAAAACCTTTTCAACAACCTCAAAAATTTACAATAAATACATTGATGAAATAGATGGGATATTTGATCAGGCAGTTGGGATATTTGCAGATGAGCCACCTTTCTTTTTGTCTTCAATGTTGTCCTTGTCTTTCTTTGACAAATTTGATCTGCAACATCTCGCTGTCTATCTTGTAATAAATGTCTTCATATATCTTCCCAACTTTTATAAAACTCAAAAATATTTGTCTTTATTCACTCTAGGAGGCGGGTGGAGTATTGACCTTTTGAACATGAGGTATGTACCAATAACTCCACCTATCATATACCTCTTTGCTCGGGAACTCAAAATTGGGAAACTCAGCCTTTTTCTTTGATAATTGTTCCCACTCATTTTCAATATGAGTAAGCTTATGCTGAATATCGTCAAACATTGACTTAGCATTTATCAACAACTTGATAACACTACTAATAGAAAAAATGCCACTTAGGACACCAGTGACCCTTTCTAACAAAAGTGCATCCATTTCTTCTCTCCACTGATGCACTTCCTTAAATTTTCCTTTATCTATGAAAATGGTAGGAACCAGTTCATAGTTTGAAAGCATCAATTTAGCTTTCAAAATGCTTGATTTTCTGATAAAACTATCCAAAATGATCCCATACTGTACCATTTTCTTGACAATCTGATGTACTAGTTTGATCAATGGATCAGGATCTTCCTATCCTTTTGACAACATATGAAATAACTTTACATTAGGAGACCTTTCAATCCACTTCAAAATTGGTGACATCTCTGTCTTCTCCTTATTCAAAGTTTCAAGTAGTGAATATAACTTACTGGCATGACTATGGAGAATGGAGGGCTTTAAATCAATAGAAAACTACATGATTGCATCTGTTATCCTTTCCTCATACTTTTGGTTTGCTAAAGCTGTGGCCTTTATATTTTCATTCTTTTCCTTTTCCAATTCTACCCTTATTTCCCTCAATTTATTTTTTTCTTTTGTCAAACTTTGCTTCTCCTAGATAACCCTTGCATCCAAATTTGTCTCTAGGTAGGGGGATGGTGGTAGCTCAATTATTGGGCTTGAAGATGAAGCCACTACAGGCTTATCATAAATCACCAACTGAGGTGACCTATGATCTAAGGGCCTTGACAACTCTGCAATCAATTTGTCATTCTGAATTAGCTCAACCTTGAGCTCATTGTAAGATTTAAGGACCATTTAAAATTTGAGCCTAAGCTCTTCTTTCTCTCTAGCATCCTTCTCTACCACTTTGGCATTGAATTTAGCAGTCTCCAAAATCAAATTCGATGCCTCTACACTAGATGTATCTCCCACTCTTTGCACTAATAAACTGCCTGTATACCTTGTAGAGAGAGATTCTTTTCTTCCTCTATCTTCTTCCCTCTTTAAGGACCACATTACCAAGGCTGCATGATCATCAAAAAAGACAGTTCCCCTATTAGCCTATTTGGCCTGCTCTGCTCTAGCAAGAGTTTTTAGCTTACTCTTTCTGATCTGATCAAAGATAATTGCATCACCAATGTTCCACTTTGGCAAAATCAGCACCCCTACAGTATGAACCATGGCCCTTCCTTCTTTAGGAGTAATTTTTTCAAACTATTTGGCCATCTCTCCCTTGGTTTCATTTTCAATTTCTGCTATGTCTTTATCAAGATTCTCCTCCTTTTTCTTTTCACAAATCTCCTTGTATTGGTTTATTTTCATTCTCCATATGAATTAGGAAAATGCCCTAGTTTGAACAAACTTATCATCAGCAAGGAAAGAATCACTAGCTTGCTCCAAGATAGGGTCTGATTGTTTACCCTCAAATTTATCAGCAGTAAGGTCCATGGCCACCTCTTTAGGTGCCTTAGGCATCCCTTCTCACAATTCATCATTGGAAACCAAGATGTCTCCCTCATTCCTCATTTGTATCAATTGCTCTGCCACCCCATGCTCATCTAATTAGATAGGGGATTGAGAAGGAGAATAAGCCTCCTATCTTGGTCTTACTTCTTCTCATCTTTGGCTCTTTGGAGAGGGTCCCTACATTGCTGGATCATCCATGGGCCTTTTCCCTCTAGAAGTAGAGAGAACATTTTCACCCCTTTGTTTTGGTGGTACAAGGACACTGTAACCACTCCTCCTCTGCACTGTGTAAACTCCCTTTGGAGTCAACTTCATATATCTAGGCTGGCTCAAAATTTGTTTAGCTAATTCAGGGTCTGTCCTACTTACTGCAACCTTTTTCTCATTTACAACATGCATGATGCCTTCAAAATGCTCTACAAGGGCATCCACTTTTCTAGCCCATGGTTTAAAACCTTTCAATGGGTCATAGGCCTTATCAAAATTTCTTATAAAGTCTACAGTCTTCTTGTAGACAACTGATTTTTCTTTCTTAATCTCTTTAGTTTGAAGGTCAAACTCATTTCTTACTATGTCCTTAGGGAAATTGAACTGATGCTCTATAAGAGCACACCTAATCTTGTCTCTGAACATTCTTTAAAGAAAACCCTTTGTGTCTGCACACCTCACCACTACTTTGGACATTCTATAGGGCTGCAAGGGCTTATTTAAATGCACCCATCCTCCCTTCATAATCACATATTGGTGTGCACTAGTTATGTCTGGGAAGAAAGTTCCCCTTCCCTTACCGGTGAGAGTAGACTCCTGCAAGTCACCAATTTGTCTCAAAATCTCTGCATATCCCAACTTCAATGAGACTTGATAAGTTAAAATATAAGGTGCTACCTTGCAACCATACACTCTGAAAACTATGGAAACTGGAAATAAAATTATATCCCCAAAATTATGGACTATGGTGATGTCTTGGCAATACTCCTTTGGTCTAATCAGTCTTAATAATTCCCTTGGGATTCTAGGATTATCAAAGAATAACAAAGATCTAAGTCTGGAAGAAAAATCCCTATCAAAAGCAATATAGCTAGCATCCATCCTATCCCATGATAGAGTTGTGGTCCATAGCTCGACCTGGAGGGTTTCTCCATTTCTCTCCTTCACAATATTTATTGTTGAGCTGAAGAACTGCTCACCTTTGTATAGGAACATGTGCATAAGCATAGAATAACACCCAAAAGGCCTACTAACCTTCATGTCCTTGATTCCTTGTAATCCATCATGGATCAAATCAGCAAGATGAGATGCAAAATCAAAAATTAGTGCCAGCTGGGGTGCAGTGTTTGTACCATCATGAACATGTATGGGATTGGCATATGAGTTACTTCATCATGCCCTAGAATTAGATTAACAGACTTATAAAATTCTTGTGCTCTTTTACTAAACAAATCTAGCTTGAAAGGCTTTGGGGTGCTTGGACTTATAACACACATTGATCCAATTTGATCAATGAAATCTCTTAGAGGCCCTACTCTCAAAATATCCTTTTGTACCTCATATATCTCTGTAAACTCTTTAAAATCTTTCTTGTCCAACCCAATAGAAGGGTCATTCAATGAAAAAAGCTCCCTAATCTCATCCTCTATAATGCTAATTAGTTTATTTCCATTGACATCCTTGACACACCTTGTGACAGGATCATAGCACTTGGCAATTTGAATCAATAACTCAGTATCCATGAAAACACCAGGGCATATTAGCCTCCCAACATCAAACTACCATATGTTACTTAGGGGGTCACAAGAATTTCTTTGTGAATAAGCTGCTTTGAATAAAATAAGACCATTATGCTTCTCTCCCACTCTGGCATCTCTCATCCAGTTACCTCTATCATGGAGTGAATCAGCCATAGAATCCCTAGGGTTTCTTGGGACAAGTTCTTTCATCCTCACTACCCCATTATAAGAATGCGGGAGTAATTGCATCAAATCTTTGAAAACCTATCTCTTGCTATACTCCCTTTGATTAGACAAATTCCTTTTTGGCGGCATTTTTAAAATAGGGCTTTATAAAACAAAATATGAATACTCAAGAAAACTCTAAACGTGATCAACTGGCAACAGAAACTTCTTTGCAAAACCTTCATAGACTTGAAACAACTTTAAACTTAGAAAATAGACTTACCAGACACCTAAAAATTCTTTGCTTGAAATTGCTTTGAGAGAAAAAATGAGGTCACCAGAAAGTTTATGAAAATGGTAAATAGAAACAATGATTCAATTTTGATGTATAGCACTGATAACTGCCCATAATCTATCCTTATGTAACACATTAAATCTACCATTACTGAAAGTTGGTGGCCTGAGTTATTCATAGGATGCAAAAAATGTCACTAAGCAAAAATTTGAATTCTGACCATTGATATATCTCCATTTTGGCGCATCGGACGGTTGGCAAGTCTATGAGCAAGTCCCTCTACTACTTTTCCTTAAGTTAGTTCTCGACCAATGAGAACATTTCAAAATCACCATGGGAAGAAATGAATAACTTAACTTTACTCTGCCCAGAGCGGACAAGTGTCACCTCGTTGCTAAAGCGCTAACCAAAAACTGTCAGAAAAAACCATCTCAAGATATAATGACAACTGTTGATGCACTTTGATGAGATGATCACCACATTTTAATAAAACTCCGAACCCACTCTTTGCTTTAAAAACCTTCAACAAATCAGGAAACGCAAAGTCGAACATGTCAGTAGGTGAAAAACCTACCTCATCCCTGGTGTTAGACACACTGGCAACCTTAACACATCACCAATAGCTTCGGCCAATTAGAAATGACCACATCATCAAAAAGTTCTGACGTAGAGGACCTACTAAATGATCCTCATCTTTAGACAAGATCAATGGTTGTCGCCATCCCATTGACCTTAAAGAGCATGCATCTTATGTCAATGGCATAACGATAATCATGAGATCTTGTGGGACTTTAAGCATCTAAAAACATAGGCCCCACTACGACACATCACAAATCCATCACAAATCATAAACTGCCACGTTGCAGAGGACTAACAAGTGGAACCTCTATCATCTTCATTCATAGTTTGGAAAAAGCTTGACAACTGCCACATCATAACTCCTGGCAACCAATAAGAAACTAACATATCAACATGATCTGGCACTATCAGGACCCATCACATACTTTATTCCTTAGAGATGATCTAATGGTCGTCGCTATACCATGATGATTAAATGGCTATCATCTTGGTCCAACAGTATAATGACAGCCGTAGGATATATTCATTTTTTAGATGCCAGTAGACCATGTTATCAGATAGGCCCACCTAGATAGGTGGTGCATTGTCACTAAGGTGCATGTTAGGGATTTTGACAACTGGGAGTCTTGTGGTGCAACGAAAACCACATATTTGAAAAGCTTAATACTTCAGAAAAATTAATCAAAAACTTAGGCTTTGAAGGATATAATTAATTAAAAGGGGATCCCACTTTCAAAACCTAACTGCAAAACAAATAAAGCAATGAATAAAAGGGTTGACAAAAAGGCACATGCTTTATTAGGGAGGTTAGTGAGCCAAAAATGCAATGTAAAAACATAACAAGTCCTAGGACTAAATTAGGGCTTGTTTTAAACTTAGAGCTTTCAACATGAAACATTACCTTTAGGGCAAAAACTTAGATTATTTTCAAGAATTCTAGCATGAAGCTGAAAATTTTCTATTTAGTGATAACAGTGGCTTATGCTTGGGGACGTGTATCTCCTATAGATACAACGAGAAAACTAGAATCTCTTGGAAAAGTAGACCAGATCAAAACTTTGATGAAAAATAGGGAAATTGTACACAAGAAAGAAAAACCAAACCTGTACAGCGGCTAAAAAAGATCCTCTTAAGAGAAATAGAACTTTAAGAATTGACCATGAACTGGCAATTCCATGAGCTCGCCTGTTAAATTCTTCAAAAGATAAGAATTTGTTCCCCATTTATTTTCAATGATGTATGGTCCTAACCAAATGGGATCAAATTTCCCATGCTTGCCTTTATCTTCTAGTCTTGCATTCAACATCAAGACCATGTCTCCTTCTGTAAAACTTCTCTGAGTTGTCCTTCTATCATACAGGACTTTACATTGGGCCTACATCCTTTCATTTTTATCATGTGCTTCATTTCTTACCTCATTGAGTTGAATTAGGTCATTCATTTTGACTGTCATATCTTCCTCCACATCATCATCATATGCCTGAATGAACTGGTACATCTATAAAAAATTATTTTGGGGCAATCTTGCATTGATCCCATATATTAAGTCAAAAGGGGCACACCCTATTGCTTTCTTAATTGTAACCCTGTCAGCCCATAAGGCTTGCAACAACTTGGAATCCCAGGCTTTCTTATTTTTTATCTAAGACTCTTTTCAAAATTTTGACCAAACTCTTATTACTAGATTCTGCCTGGCCATTACCCTATGGATGATATGGAGATGAATATGAGATTTTTATACCATTATTTTGATAGAAATCAACAAACTCATCAGACCTAAAATACATTGCATTATCCACAACTATGGATTCTGTTAAACCAAATCTTGTCAGGATATTTTGCATCATAAAATCTATCACCACTTTGCTAGTTGCTCTTCTTGTAGGGATTGCCTCAACCCACTTGGTGAAATAATCTATTGCTACCAGGATATAAGAGTGTCCACCATTGGATTTATTAGGAATTTCACCAATAAAATTGATACCCCATTTTTGGAAAGGAGCCTGAACAGAAACAGGTTTGAGAGGTAAATTTCCACCAAATTTTAATTTTCTAGCAAATCTTTGACAAGGATCACACCTTTAAAAAAAATGATGGGTATCTTTGAAAAGTGAGGGCCACCAAAAACCTGATCTGATGATCTTATGGACTATCGTCTTCACCATATAGTGTCCCCCACAAACCCCATTATGCATTTCATCCATCAGAAGTTTAGCTTTATCTTGATCCACACATCTAAGCAAGACACCCTCATTACTCCACCATAATTCACCATTTATAATTGCATACCTTATAGATTGAAGCTTAATAGTTCTTTTCTTTTTGTCATCCAATTCTAGAGGTAAGACCATCTTTTGCAAATATTTGACAACATCCTTGTACCATTCACAACAATCCATGTTGCATATAAAAGGTCTCTGATCTTCCTCCAACATGTTTATCTGATTTTCATTTAGATTACTTTGGACCATCAACTTTGCTAGGCCCAATCCTCTCACTAGCTTTGTAATGTGGATGTCAATATTAAACTCTTGAATCCTATTAATCTACCTACATCTCCTTCCTGAAACTTCTTGTTGAACTCGGATATCCTTGACTGCAGCACTTGGAACATAAGCAACCACTGTGGCTCCCACCAAATAGCATTTGAATGTTTTAATAGCCTTTACTAAGGCATAAGCTTGCTTCTCAATAATATCATAGTTCAATTCTACTACCTACAAAGTTTTGCTGAAAAAAGAAATAGGTTGTTCAAAAGCCTCAACATTTTTCTATAACAGTACTGCAACAATGGTATGGGCAGATGCAAAAGAGAAAATCTGCATTGGTTTACTATAGTCTAGTATCTTTAAGACTGGGGCATGCTTTATGGATTTTTTGATATCATTAAAGGCCTATATTGCTTCCATGTTCCATTCAACCTTTTCTTCTTTCTTCAACATTCTTGATATGGGAATACTGATCTCTGCAAAGTTTGTAATAAATCTCCTTAAAAAATTTAATTGTCCTAGGAAGGACTGAATCCCTTTGATGTTCTTTGGTAAAGATAATTTATCAATAGCTTGCACCCTTTCAAGATCTATCCTCACCCCATCCTTAGAAACAATGTGCCCTAGAAGTTTTCCCTCTACCACACTAAAGGCACACTTCTTTGGGTTCAAAGAAACCCCATGTTCTAATGCTCTGATGAATTTTTTTTCTAGATGTTGGCAATGTTGTTCCTCCTTGGCTGAAAAAGCTATCAAGTCATCTTGATACACCATGATAAATCTATCAATAAAATTTGCAAAGGCCACATCCATAGCCCTTTGAAAAGTAGCACTTGTGTTAGTCAACCCAAAAGGCATTCTTACATAAACATATGTCCCCCATGGGGTTGTGAATGTAGTTTTAAATTTCTCTGTGTCCTTAAACATAACTTGGTTGTAACCAAAAAATCCATCCATCATAGACATTAGTTCTGATCTAGTGACCTTCTGTAACATGTTCTCCATATTTGGCAATCCATAGTTATCCTCCAGAGAGTTTATGTTAAGATTCCTAAAATCTACACATAACCTAATATCACCATTTTTCTTTCTAATAGGGAGCGAATTTGAAACCCAAGTGGAATGTCTAATAGGCTTGATTATCCTAGCATCCATCATCTTCTTGAGTTCACCCTACATTTTAGGTGCTAAAGTAGGGTTCACAAGTCTCAACTTCTATCTAAAAGGTTTTGTGCCTTCTTTGAGTGGAATCTCATGTTGGAAAAGGTCCTCTCTATAGGCTTTAAGATCTTGATAGGACTAGGCAAAAACATGCCTGAATTTTCTAAGAAGGTCAATCAAACTTTTTCTAATTCTTGGAGATAGGAACTTGTCGATATAAACTTTCTTAGGGACAAATTTTGTTCCTAAGTTTATTTCTTCAAGCTCATTGATTTTATCAGTATTAGCAGAGAATGCCTTGTCTTTATTATCAAATGATCTTTCAAGAGGAACCAATCCTTTGGGAACTCTGTTAGATTTCAATTGTAAAACTTCCTTCCCAAAGATAACCTCTTTACCATCCACTGTATCAACATAAGCACTGAAATCCATTTCTTTGTCACCAAAGTGAGATTCACAATGAAGAAACTTGAGTATGTCTTGGTCATCAGAGAAAACTTACCAATTATCTAGATTGTCAGGGATAGAAGGCCTGGCTTGCACCTCTATTTTAGAAACATCTGCAAATGTTACATCCTCTGGTCTAAGGGCTATGTTAGCCAATAAATCTTCCATTCTATTTTGACCTCTTTCCATCCAACAAATATTAAAAGTATTAAAACTTTCAATCTCATCCCACACTACATTCCTATACTGCTTTAATTTCTAATTTTTAGAAGCATACTTTGATCTAATTTGGGACACAACTAACTCAGAGTCGCCTACTACTTTCAAACATTTT
This sequence comes from Chamaecyparis obtusa, assembly GCA_027943335.1. Classification (NCBI taxonomy): domain Eukaryota; kingdom Viridiplantae; phylum Streptophyta; class Pinopsida; order Cupressales; family Cupressaceae; genus Chamaecyparis; species Chamaecyparis obtusa. The sequence goes on along the minus strand of BSBK01007675.1, from coordinate 379,153 downwards.
ATGCCATGCCTTGATGCCAGTCTTAAACCTATCAATAGGGCCTCATATTCTGCAACATTGTTTGTGCATGAGAATAGCAAGGAAAAAGAGAATTTGAAAGTTTTACCATTAGGAGATATGAGCAGTATTCCAGCTCTGGACCCCTCCTTTGAGTTTTCTCCATCAAAATACATAGTCCAGATACTATCAAGATCAATCCATCCCTACTGGCTTTCTGATTCATGAGCAGGCTCAACACCTTCCTCTACTTTCTTATCTTGGACCTTGAAGGCATTAATGTTAGTATCAAGGAAACTGGTATCTTCTTCTTATTCTTCAATCATGTGTGGAGTTCTAGATTCCCTGGTGACCTTGATACTCTATCCTTCCAAATTAAAAGTGGCAAATGACAAGTCACACTGTATGCTACCTCCCATGGAAGCACTCCACTTTCTTGATTGTAACATCCCATACTGGGGAGGAATATCCACTACCAAGACACTCATGGTCAATAGTGTGTTGGGGTATGCAACTAATTTGTAAGGGAGGGCCTTGATAGTACCAACAACTGGTACTTCTCTTGAATCCATTGCTTGAGATCTACCATGAGGTGTGTCCACTTTCAATCCCAAAGATTTCATAACCTCAGTAGGCATAATAGTATTTGATGCTCCAGAATTGATCATGCAATTTTTTAGCAACTTTCCATTTATCTACAGAGTCAAGAAAAAATGATCAACTATCCCCACTATAGTGCTAACAACATTTGTATCCAAATAAATTTGAGGGATTTCAGAAAAAATCTCCTCACTATAATTTCCATCTTCATCCTTCATAGTTGCTATTTGTTTCTCAGTTCCCTCTATTTTCTGAGGGTCCACAGATACCACACCATTCACCCAATTTAGGGCCTTCTCCTTATGTTCTTCTATCCTCATCATTTCCAGCAATGGAACCTTGACAGTAAGATGTGACAATAGTTTACTCATATCAATTGGAACATATTTTGGATCAGAAACATTAGGTTTTAAATTTGCAACTTCTTTATCAGTTTCTTGAAGGGGTATATCTACAAATTTTTTACTTTGGACTTCATTTCCTTTCTACAAAACTGGCACTTTGTCAATAGTGGGTTTGGGTTTCACCTTATAGACAATATTAGGCTTGGCATTTTTCTTTATCTTGATCTTATCAACAAGACTGGTATCCTTAGGCTTGTCTTGTGATACTTTTACATCTTTATCTATCTTCTTGATAAGAATTCTAGCAGGCCTTTGATTTGGACCAGTAACCACCCTATTTCTCAAATTATAATTTTTTTTAGCTTGAGTAACCATATCCACTATTATCAAGGCAATTTCTTCATTAGATGGCCTTCTGAAAACAACTGTCTCTTTACTTTTTACAACATTACACTGGATATTGTCAGGTTCACTATCCTCATCTGAAAAAACTTGTTGATGGTATGATTCAGTTCTAGCCTGAGAATTAACAATATCTTGATTTTCATCTTCTTCAGTAGAATCAACCTCATCCCAAACATGGGAATAAATCATTCCACATCCCTGATCATCATAAGGTTGATCCTCATTAGATTCTTTCTCTTCATGTGAAGAAACACTTTGAGATATGACACAATAATTTGGATCATGTGGTGACTGGCAAGCAATACACCATGGGACCTCTTCCACTACATTCATTGAGTTTCTCTACAATGGATCAGGGGTCCTTTCATTTGTCTTATCCCTTTTATCAGGAAGGATAGGCTTCCCATCTCTCCACTGAGTATTATATGGGTAATTCTACATTCTTGGTAATTTGTTGAAGTTGTTAAATGGAGGCTTATCTCCTCCTGTAGCTTTATTACTTCTATTTTCACCAGGCTTCAAATCTTTTATTGCTTTTAAAATTTTCTTTAGGCTTTCATCATCCTTAGGTTTAACACCTTGAGGTTTTCTCGGATCCTTTCTATTCAACAATGGTGATCTGTCATCTTCCCTTCTTCCCAACTTTCCTGAGATTCTTCAGTTGCTCTCTATGTTCATAGTTAGCTTGTAAGCTTCGACAAGACTCCTTGGATTTTTGTCCCTCAAAAGGTAACCCATCTTTGAGTCAAAAGCATTTAGATATGTGACAAGACACACCCTATCATCTAGTCTGATAACTTAGAGGAGCTTATGCATGGCTTTTTGGAATCTGACATTAGAATCAACAACGTCCTCATTGAAATTATTTTTTATGTTATTGAATTTATTTAGCATAAAACCTTCATGAGTTTTGTCAACATACTATTCCTTGAAACAATGTCTAAGCTACTCCCATGATCCTATGCTTCCATGTGGCAAAGCCCTAAACCAATCCCTTGAATCCTCTATTAGAGATTGTACAAATAAATTCATTATAACATCATCTGGCACAATGTTATAATTATCAATCACATCAATAAATTTTTTTAAGTGCTCTTCAAAAGTAACAACATTACTTCCAGTAAACTTAGGGAGCTTCTTCCTAATCTCTTCAGGGATAGGGTTAGGATACCCAGGGATGCCAGTGAAAACCAATTGTTTACATCTTTCATGTACAGCACCTATGTTAAAAATACTAGCACCCTAAGATGTGGAAGCATTGGTATTTGTAATGGTAGGAATTTTAAGTCCACCTGGTGGGGGAACATTGGCTGTTTGATTTGCTAAATTTGTGACATTTGCTCCTTGTGTCATAGTAGAACTAGCAAAATTTGTGGGTCCTGCAGACCTTCTAATAAAATCAATCTTCCTTTTCATTTCTACTGTGGTAGCTTCTAATTCTTCCTTTTCAAGTTCCTTAGCTAGCATTTCTTGTTCCCTCTTGGCCTTTTCAAGGTCTGCCTCCAATCTTAGATTGGAATCTATGGGAAGTTTTGGGACTAGAGGCTCTTTAATTGAAATGCCCACTGCCTTCTGCTTTCCCTTATCCTTTGGATCCCTTGTTTCAAAAGTATGATGGACAACAGGCAACTCATTTGTTTGTTTAGGAATGGGAACATAATTTATAGACTTTAAATCTAATAGATGCCTTCTTAATTGGTCAGCCCTTATCATAGCATGTCTAACCTTTTCTTCCTTTTCATTTTCTCTTTTCTGCCTAATGGTTGCTTGTTCATGAATTCTTCTTTCCAATTCATATACTTCCTCAAATATTTCCTTAGAATCAGGCAAAGTCATTTCAGACTTAGCTTGTTGTGCTTGGGGCTTTTCTTGTTGATCCTGAGACTCATGGAGGCCTTGGGGCAATGATGAACCAAGGGTGAAAGGGGGAACAAAATCCTACCCACCCCTTCTTTTACTTCTAGACCTTCTCTCCCCCCCATGCCATCTATTTGGGACTATTTTCCTATTGTGGGGTAATCTTTCACCCTCCCTCTCTGTAGGGGAATAATAATCCTCATATTGGTTTAGGCCTAGATCAACCACTACTTCCTCATATTCTGAGGCATTTCCTTCCTGACCAGGAGGAGCAAGACCCTCCTGTCTTGAGTTTCCATTTTGTTTCCAGGTAAGAGACATGTCACTGACACTTTTTTCACTCCTACCCTTGCCACGTCTAGATGTGACAGGAATGTCACCTTGCAAACTTTCTTCTGGGTGTTCCTTCCTCCAAGACCTTGTATTTTTGTAACTCTTAATGATATAGTGATATTAATTAAAACATTGGTATAGAGATATTTTAGAGTCACCACCCAAGCTATATGGGATTATTCTTATGATTTTATAAATTAGGAAGGGTAGGCAAAAGAAAGGAGTCAACTCTGTAATCAAAGGTAACTAACTGGTTTTGACAATAAGTAGGCTAGGAGTCAAGCTCAACTTGTACCTGTGTTACTATATACAAATGTTTACAACTTAGAGATATCCATTGTTTTGAAAATAGGCAAGTCAGGAGTCTAGCTCAACTTGAAACCTGCACTATTTTCTTTTGATCACAATCTCTACTCCCCAACAAAGTCACCATTTTGTTGGTTCCTGGATAGGATTTTACACTCCATGAGACACCAATATACCTATGACTAATATTAAGGATGGGTTAGTTCAAAATGTGTGAAATCTATAGGCAACTAGACCAACTATAGGGACAAGATTTCCCTCTTCACTTCTGGCTCTACAAAACCAAGGTAGGTACACCTGATCCAATAGATTTAACTCTATTCCTTATTCAATACTGGATCTTAAAATAGATAATAGTGAGAAAGTACTAAGTAACAACCTATTACTCATTGACTCTCCATCACTGGGTAGGACAACTTAAAATGTAAATAAAAGTAAAATAACTGGTAATGATTCAATGTTTTTAGGAGTACAAGATTTCAATCATTCCATACAAAGATAAGATAGTAAAATATAGGCCAGTGCCTTATTCATTGGGTAGAATATCATAAGAAAAAATGAGTACAATGGTGTTTGAAGAATAATTGGTCCTGGAACATAAATACAAAATACTCCAAGTCTTTCCTACTTACAGGAAAAATCCCTAAATAGATTCAGTAAACATGCATCCAACTCAAAGCAGTTTTTAATCCAATACTAGATCAGGACTTAGAGCTTAAACACATACATATAAACCTCAAAGAGACTTAAAAATTTACTGAATAAAATCATAGGAGAGACAAAGGCTTGAGATCTGTATTAAGTATAACCTTAAACATTGCACACATCATATTCTAAACAAAAAGCCTGCAGAATAGTAGCAACCTGTACTTCTTCTCTATTTCTTTGATAAAATGATACAAGATTTTACAATCCTTGATTGAGGGTTAGGGTTTTAGAATTTCTATCTTTTCAACTCCTAAACTTCTCAATGCCTAGAATGATTGTGGAAAAATCCTTTATATACAAGAAAAATGCAACAAGTTACCGATCATTCTAGGGTTACAAAATTTGACCTAAAAACCTTTTCAACAACCTCAAAAATTTACAATAAATACATTGATGAAATAGATGGGATATTTGATTAGGTAGTTGGGATATTTGCAGATGAGCCACCTTTCTTTTTGTCTTCAATGTTGTCCTTGGCTTTCTTCGACAAATTTGATCTGCAACTTCTCGTTGTCCATCCTGTAATAAATGTCTTCATATATCTTCCCAACTTTTATAAGATTAAAAAACATCTATCTTTATTCGCTCTAGGAGGCGGGTGGAGTATTGACCTTTTGAATATGAGGTATGTACTGATACCTCCACCTATCATATACCTCTTCTCTTGGGAACTCAAAATTGGGAAACTCAGCCTTTTTCTTTGATAATTGTTCCCACTCATTTTCAATATGAGTAACCTTATGCTGAATATTGTCAAACATTGACTTAGCATTTATCAACAACTTGATAAAACTACTAATAGAAAAAATGCCACTTAGGACACCAGTCACCCTTTTTGACAAAAGTGCATCCATTCCTTCTCTCCATTGATGCACTTCTTTAAATTTTCCTTTATCTGTGAAAATGGTAGGAACCAGTTCATAGTTTGAAAGCATCAATTTAGCTTTCAACATGCTTGATTTTCTGATAAAACTATCCAAAATGATCCCATACTGTACCATTTTCTTAACAATCTGATGTACTGGTTTGACCAATGGATCATGATCTTCCTGTCCTTTTGATAACATATGAAATAACTTTACATTAGGAGACCTTTCAATCCACTTATTCAAAATTGGTGATATCACTGTCTTCTCCTTATTCAAAGTTTCAAGTAGTGAATATAACTTACTGGCATGACTATGGAGAATGGAGGGCTTTAAATCAATAGAAAACTGCATGATTGCATCTGTTATCCTTTCCTCATACTTTTGGTTTGCTAAAGCTGTGGCCTTTATATTTTCATTCTTTTCCTTTTCCAATTCTACCCTTATTTCCCTCAATTTATTTGTTTCTTCTGTCAATCTTTGCTTCTCCTAAATAACCCTTGCAACCAAATTTGTCTCTAGGTAGGGGGATGGTGGTAGCTCAATTATTGGGCTTGAAGATGAAGCCACTACAGGCTTATCATAAATCACCAACTGAGGTGACCTATGATCTAAGGGCCCTGACAACTTTGCAATCAATTTTTCCTTCTGAATTAGATCAACCTTGAGCTCATTGTGAGATTTAAGGACCATTTGAAATTTGAGCCTAAGCTCTTCTTTCTCTCTAGCATCCTTCTCTACTACTTTGGCATTGAATTTAGTAGTCTCCAAAATCAAATTCAATGCCTCTACACTAGATGTATCTCCTACTCTTTGCACTAATAAACTACCTGTATACCCTGTAGAGAGAGCTTCTTTTCTTCCTCTATCTTCTTCCCTCTTTAAGGACCACATTACCAAGGCTGCATGATCATCAGAAAAGATAGTTCCCCTAGCAGCCTGTTTGGCCTTCTCTGCTCTAGCAAGAGTTTTTAGCTTACTCTTTCTAATTTGATCAAAGACAATTGCATCAGCAATGTCCCACTCTGGCAGAATTAGTACCCCTATAGTATGAACCATGGCCCTTCCTTCTTCAGGAGTAATCTTTTCAAACTTTTTGGCCATCTCTGCCTTGGTTTCATTTTCAATTTCTGCTATGTCTTTATTAGGATGCTCCTCCTTTTTCTTTTCACAAATCTCCTTGTATTGGTTTATTTTCATTCTCCATAGGAATTGGGAAAATGCCCTAGTTTTAACAAACTTATCATCAGCAAGGAAAGAATCACTAGCTTGCTTCAAGACAGGGTCCAATTGTTTACCCTCAAATTAATTAGTAGTAAGGTCCATGGCCACCTCTTTAGGTTCCTTAGGTATCCCTTCTCATAATTGATCACTAGAAACCAAGATGTCTCCCTCATTCCTCATTTTTATCAATTGCTCTGCCACCCCATGTGTTGGTGTTTCAAAACACTTATGCCAACTAGGGCTGCCAATATGCCTTGAGACTAGTATTAGAAATGGTTAGTTCCAAGTATGAGAGCCCTGTAAGACAACTGGACCAACTATAGGGACAAGAATGCCCTCTACACTTTTGGCTCTACAAAACCAAGGTGGGTGTACCTAATCTAGTATCTTATGGCATTCTAGGGCTTTAAATTGGATTGAACAAAGTAGATGATAACAAGAGACTACTAAATGTTAACCAAACATTCATTGAATCTCCATTGCTATGAAGGGTATTACTACTATGAACCAAATAATAATTAAGACTTGAAATGGTGTTGATATGTGAAGATGGAAAGAAGTAAACAAGAGCCAATCAAGCATTGAACTCAACTGAATATACTAATCCCTGATCAGTGCCATTATCCATTGGGTAGATCTCAAATATAGACATTGAAACATGAACCAACTACTTTCAAAGACTCATATCCATAAACATAAACATTCCAGCCCATCCACTATTTATAGTATCCTTCTGTAGACAAATCAAGATGAATCTATGGCCTATCTAAAGTATATTTCACTTGATCCTAGATCAAGAACTAAAGACTAGAACATATACAAAGGTAACCCTATGCAATGGATCAGAAAATCTAGAATTCACAAGATTGACACCAAGGAGAGACTTGAAAGATTGAAATAATTATATTAAGTATGATGAATCATGTACATGTTCAAAGTAGAAAAGAGAGAAAACCACTTCAATAACCTACAAAAAACTACAAGGAAATCCTATTCAATCTACAACAATATGATACAGCCTGCTACAACCCCCTAGAACCAATTGAAATCAGAACCCTTCTAAAGATAAAATTACGACCATATATACCACTAATCATCTTGGGATCCCCAAAATAGGATGCAACAAGCTACAAATGATTAGGTTTAGGGTTTCACCCTCCAAACCAACTAGAAACAGTCACAAATTTATTACAAAAGGGAAACCCAAGAAACCAGGAGAAAAAAAGATCCAAGAGTGATCCTCAATCATGAAAATTCACTAAGAAAGTACTGAGAACCACAAAAAGCCCACATTTATCAACCAATTTGGCCACCTGCAACATGCCTCAAGCACAAAATCATGGTACAAATCCCCTGCAAATGATCACTTAACACCCTGGACCACACTACAACAGTCGACAAAATGAATTCTACTAGATCCGGCTATAAAAGCATTCAATTTTGGTCCTTTCTACCACTGGAAACCCTCTAAAAATTTGAATTCAAACTGCAATGGTTACCCCGACAAAGTTTAAAACATGACCGTCAATCCTGTTCATTTCCCGACAGATCGGGCGGCTTACATTTAATCTCACAATAGTCATGAAACCCTGAAAGGTCCATATCCATGCCAGCAGTCAACACCAATGAAAAAAACACACGTCAGCTCCCTCTAACATACAGGACCCACCCCCGTCAGCACTTGAGAAAAAGCAAAATCAATGGCTGGTGCAAGATCTCATGGCTCTGACAAATCCCATGAGAACTTATGCCAACCATAGATCCTCTGCGGATGTCAGGGCCCTCAAAACATGTCGGCAACCAAGTCCCACTAACAACACTCTAAATCATCAATGCCTCAACCAATTAGGAAAAATCAAGTCAGCACCATGTGGCACATTGGACCTACTATCGTCAGCCTTTAACACACGGAAGATCAGATGATAGTCGCATGATCACATGGGCTCAAAAGATTCCATGCAATTATACAACCACCGTCGATCTTGAAGCTTCACACTGAGATGCTAGGCCCTCTTAATAGAACGTCCAACTCACAGTCACGTGGACCAATTAAAGAATGCCAACTATGCTTACCTGGCAATGTGGACCCATTTTAGATGTAGATGGTGTCAGAGCCGAGCCCAGGAAAGAATTAGCCAAAAACATTAGGAAATATTAAGTCACAGGACTTAGGAAATGATAAAGCCGACGGACTTAGGAAAAATTAATTGGGGAGACTTAGGCATAGCGGTAAATATTAAAGGGGCCCAAAATCAAACCTTAGTTGCATGATCACATAGCATGAAAAAGGCTTACGTGATCATGTGACAAAGAGGTAAAAAATTAGCACATGCACTATAGGACTTTTAAGTGGCCCAAAAAGGTAACATAAAATTAGATTTAAAATAGGGCGTACTAGGGTTTTTCAAACAAACGGCTAGATTTTCAAAACTTTCACCTAGGGTTTCAGCTAGAGACTAGGAAAAAGGATGCAGAGGCCAGGAAAAAGGGCAAAGCCATGAAAATTTTTACCAGGTGCTAACACCATGCTCATCTAATTGGATAGTGGATTGAGAAGGAGAATAAGCCTCCTCTCCTGGTCTTACTTCTTCTCATTTTTGGCTCTTTGGAGAGGGTCCCTGCATTGCTAGATCATCCATGGGCCTTTTCCCTCTAGAAGTAGAGGGAACATTTTCACCCCTTTGTTGTGGTGGTACAAGGACACTTTAACCACTCCTGCTCTACATTGTGTAAACTCCCTTTGGAGTCAACTTCATATATCTAGGCTGGCTCAAATTTTTTTTAGCCAATTCAGGGTCTGTCCTACTTACTGCAACCTTTTTCTCATTTACAGCATGCATGATGCCTTCAAAATTCTCTACAAGGGCATCCAATTTTCTAACCCATGGTTCAAAACATTTCAATGGGTCATAGGCCTTATCAAAATTTCTTATAAAGTCTATAGTCTTCTTGTAGACAACCCATTTTTCTTTCTTAATCTCTTTAGTTTGAAGGTCAAACTCATTTCTTACTATGTCCTCAGGGAAATTGAACTGATGCTCTATAAGAGAACACCTAATCTTGTCTCTGAACATTCCCGAAAGAAAACCCTCTATGTCTGCACACCTCACCACTACTTTGGACATTCTGTAGGGCTGCAAGACCTTATTTAAATGCACCCATCCTCCTTTAGTAATCACATATTGGTGTGCACTAGTTATGTCTGGGAAGAAAGTTCCCCTTCCCTTAACAGTGAGAGTAGGCTCCTGTAAGTCACCAATTTGTCTCAAAATCTCTGCATATCCCAACTTCAATGAGACTTGATAAGGTAAAATATAAGGTGCTACCTTGCAACCATACACTCTAAAAACTATGGAAACTAGATATAAAATTATATCCCCAAAATTATGGACTATGGTGATGTCTTGGCAATACTCCTTTGGTCTAATCAGTCTCAATAGTTCCCTCGGGATTCTAGGATTATCAAAGAATAACAAAGATCTAAGTTTGGAAGAAAAATCCCTGTCAAAAGTAATATAGCTAGCATCCATCCTATCCCATGATAGAGTTGTGGTCCACAGTTGGACCGGGAGGGTTTCTCCATTTCTCTCCTTCACAATATTTATTGTTGAGCTGAAGAACTGCACACCTTTGTATAGGAACATGTGCGTAAGCATAAAATACCACCCAAAAGGCCTACTAACCTTCATGTCCTTGATTCCCAGTAATCCCTCATGGATAAAATCAGCAAGATGAGATGCAAAATCAAAAATTAGTGCCAGCTGGGGTGCAGTGTTTGTACCATCATAAACATGTATGGGATTGGCATATGAGTTGCTTCATCATGCCCTATAATTAGAGTAATAGACTTATAAAATTCTTGTGCTTTTTTACTAAACAAATCTAGCCTAAAAGGCTCTGGGGTGCTTGCACTTATAACACACATTGATCTAATTTGATCAATGAAATCCCTTAGAGGCCCTGCTCTCAAAATATCCTTCTGTACCTCATATATCTCTGTAAACTCTTTAAAATATATCTTGTCCAACCCAACAGAAGGGTCATTCAATGAAAAAACCTCCCTAATCTCATTGTCTGTAATGCTAATTAGGTTCTTTCCATTTACATCCTTGACACACCTTGTCATAGGATCATAGCACTTCGCAATTTGAATCAATAACTCAGCATCCATGAAAACACTAGGGCATATTAACCTCCCAACATCAAACTACTATATGTTACTTAGGGGGTGATGGAGAGCATCCTTCAACACACTTAAACATAATAGGATCCAAACTTCATTTCATTATAAGAACAATTTATTAGAGGAATCTCACAAGATCAAACCCATCATTGATTAGAAAACAAAATAATTCATTGTCAAAACTTGTTGTCCACACTGCCATGTTTTATAGATCAGCACTGAAACATCTGTAACTTTTGTATATCAAAATTAGAAGGATCCAACAATTAGGTAAAAAGTTATTATCTCTGTACCGAGACCCATTTTCTATCATTAAACAAAAAGTTCATTTTCCCAATCCGTCTAGGGCATCATATTACTTTCACAATACATAACCAAATGAAATAAAACCAATTCCAAAATCATTGTTACTGATTCTAGTTTCCAAACATGTAATACATTTATTTTTCCAATCTATAAATCATTATACCATCACAAATTTTTTCCTGCAACTCCATTGAAGAGGGTTTAAAATTAGTCTTCATTAAAAACATCATAGATTACACAAATCATCATAAAATTGAACCAAACCAAAAGGAAATGAAATATTACTCCAAAGTTAATAAAAATTGATGTAACCAAAAGCATAAGAAAGAGGATTCATTATACTATCTAACCATTATAAATATATAGGGTTTCCAGGCCATACATGGCCGTACAAGGCCTGGAAACAACCACTTAACAAAAAACCACCAATCAAAATGAGAGATTCAAACTCACTTAATTGCTCCAAACTGTTCTCCCCTTTCTCTATTCTCTCCAATCTGATTTTTTTTGACCAATACATCATATATATACATATTTAGGTAGTTATAAACCACCCAACTACCCTTATGACCTTTCATCTTCCTTTTGACAACTTTTAATGCCTTTTTGCATTGTTTCATGCTTTACAACTTTTATGCATTTTGACAAATTTTATGACACTTAATAAAAATGACTCTACACTTTGTAAAAAAACCCTAGACATGTCCAAATAACCTATTTAAGACCTTTTACATGATTTTTAGCCTTTTCATGGCTTTTTATACAAATTTGACCTTTTGACCAATCTAGGTCTTGAATGACAACTAAATGACAACTTCACAATTTTATTGCCCTTAGGCATTACAATTGATTCCATTACATGGAATACCACATCCAAACATATGGATTTACATTAAATAATTAAAATATCCTTATTTCTAGGTGCTCCTGCACTAGGGGGCACAAGAATTTCTTTGTGAATAAGCTGCTTTGAATACAATAAGACCATTATGCTTCTCTCCCACTCTGGCATCTCTCATCTAGTTACCTCTATCATGGAGTGCCTTAGCCATAGAATCCCTAGGGTTTCTTAGGACAAGTTATTTCATCCTCACTACCCCATTATCAAAATGTGGAAGTAATTGCATCAAATCTTCAAAAACCCCTCTCTTGCTATACTCCGTCTGATTGGACAAATTCCTTTTTGGTGGCATTTTGAAAATAGGGCTTTATAAGAGAAAATATGAATACTTAAGAAAAACCTAAATGTGATCAACTGGCAATAGAAACTTCTTTGCAAAACCTTCATAGACTTGAAACAACTTTAAACTCAGAAAATAGACCTGCCAGACGCCTGTAAATTCTTCACTTGAAATCACTTTGAGAGAAAAAATGAGCTTGCTAGAAAGCTTATGAAAATAGTAAATAGAAACAATGATTCAATTTTGATGTATAGCATTGGCAACTACCCATAATCTATCTGCATGTAACACATTAAATCTGCCATTACTGAAAGTTGGCGGCCTCAGTTAGTCACAGGACACAAAAAATGTCACTGAGCAAAAATTTGAATTCTGACCATTGATATATCTCCATTTTGGTGCATCAGACGGTTGGCAAGTCTATGAGCAAGTCCCTCTACTACTTTTCCTTAAGTTAGTTCTCGACCAATGAGAACATTTCAAAATCACCATGGGAAGAAATGAATAACTTAACTTTACTCTGCCCAGAGCGGACATGTGTCACCTCGTCGCTAACCAAAAACTATCAGAAAAACCATCTCAAGATATAACGACAACCATCGATGCACTTTGATCAGATGATCACCACATTTTAATAAAGCTCTAGACCCACTCTTTGCTTTAAAAACCTTCAACAAATTAGGAAATGCCAAGTCAAACATGTCAGCAGGTGGAAAACCCACCTCATCCCTAGTGTCAGACACACTGGCAACCTTAACACATCACCAATACCTTCGGCCAATTAGAAATGACCACATCATCAAAAAGTTCTGATGCAGAGGACCCACTGAACAATCCTCATCTTTAGACAAGATCAACGGTTGTCACCATACCGCTAACCTTAAAGAGCATGCATCTTATCTCAATGGTATAATGACAACCATGAGATCTTGTGGTACTTTAACCATCCAAAAACATAGGCCCCACTACGACACATCACAAATCCATCACAAATCATAAATTGCCATGTCGTAGTAGACTGACAAGTGGAACCTCTATCATCTTCATTCATAGTTTGGAAAAATCCTGACAACCGCCACATCATAACTCCTGGCAACCAGTAAGAAACTGACATATCAACATGACCTAGCACTGTCAGGACCCACTGCATACTTTATTCCTTAGAGATGATCTAACGATCATCACTATACCATGATGATTAAATGGCTATCATCTTGGTCCAACGGTATAACGAAAGTTGTAGGATATATTCATTCTTTAGATGCTAGCAGACCATGTTCTTAGATGGGCCCACCCTAGACAGGTGGCGCATTGTCGCTAAGGCACATGTTAGGGATTCTGACAACTGGGAGTCTTGTGGTGCAACAACAACCACATATTTGAAAAGGTTAATACTTCAAAAAAATTAATCAGAAACTTAGGCTTTGAAGGATATAATTAATTAAAAGGGGATCCTGCTTTCAAAACCTGACCGTAGAACAAATAAAGCAATGAATAAAAGGGTTGACAAAAAGACACATGCTTTATTAGTTAGGTTAGTGAGCCAAAAAGGTAATGTGAAAACATAACAAGACTTAGGACTAAATGAGGGCTTGGTTTAAACTTAGGGCTTTCAACATGAAATGTTACCTTTAGGGAAAAAACTTAGATTATTTTCAAGAATACTAGCATGAAGCTGAAAATTTTCTGTTTACTGATAACATAAGGTCCACCAAGATAACTGAGAGGGGAGGGGTGAAAAATTTATTCAATTCAAACCATTCTCATTATCTTTATTAGATCTGAAACATGTAAGCAATAAGACCACCAACCAGAGAAAGATAAACATACACAATAACACCAGATTTTGTTGACTAGGGAAACCCATGATCAGAGGGAAAACCCTGGTGGGAATGATGCCCACAAGATTATGTTCTAATATAAATGTTCCTTGTGAGAGGATGGACCCTATTAGGAGTCAATGAAATACATTTAGTACATATGAGTCCCTGTTAGGAGACTTTGAATTCATGTTAGGAGATTCCAACCCTGTTAGGAGTTGTGAAGAAGACATAAGGGCCCATTGTCCAAATAGTCTTAGTATTATCCTCACTGAGTAATAAAAATTACCAAAACAACTATCAATAGAAAAATCTTTAAAAAATATAGTCCTTTTTAATCTCGCTGTGCCTCACTCACACCAATCTCTACTCTGATCCAAAGATATTCTCTTTCAGGTTCACTGGATCTCATACATAAGTTCACATCTTCCACAATGCAAATATATGACTATATATCACTCTTTCCATCCAAGGAATAATCTTTCCTTTATAAAAAGTCCTAGAATAAGTTATTGAGTTGTCCTTGAGGCTTTCCCAATTTATAGTTATAATATAGGACCATTTTAAGATATTACTTTACATGTTACATTACAATATTTTATCTTTTTCACAATTACAATCAAAATTTCAGCTCACACTCTTTATAACTTTTCACACATTTCTCATTTGATTTAGTGCTCTTAACCATGCCATCTCTAACTTGTCTTTATCCTCTTTCCAAGTCCTCTCAATCAAATTTCATCTATGTTAGGAGATAAAATCCAAACATAAGAAGTCTCTCTCTGCAAACGCTGCGTAAACATAGTCTTTAATAAAACCTTCATCTATCTATCTAGAATGCATAATTACATACATTATCTTAACTATAATATCAAGAAATAATTTGGATCATAATAGTAAGTGTGCATCGGCTGATCTTCAATCCTATAACTATGCAAAGCCAAACTCTATCTACTATACTGCCAGTCTTCACAAAACAACCAATATGTTGACATCAATGACAAACTCTATCATGAATGAAACACATATTCACTATAACATGTCTCCAACATTACTAGGATATTCCCCCACAAGAATACCATCAGCATTCATGCTAAAAATCTCCCCCTTTGGTATTGATGGAAACAGAGATGAAAAACATCTAAGTTCCATAAATACCAAACATACCTCTAGTGCATCTACTTTTCCATCATGCATAAGGAAGGTGTTAATCTCCCCCATAGATCAACATCTTTTCAAATCCTCTTCATCAATCAATATGAATCTTTTGAACATTTCTCCCCCAAAGGATGATCTTCTCATACTCTTCTCTGCCATTGATATTAATCCATACATATCAAAGGATGTTTTTCATGTGTTATTCTAATCTCCCACATTGACATCAATGAAAAAGGTATCATTATGTCAGTCCATCTTCTACATAAGATATGAAATAAGCTAAAGTTTCTAAAGAAACTATTAAATGTCAGTACCAAGAGTCCTCAGTGACAACTCAAATATAGATACTCCCCCATAGGAGAAGCATCAAGCATTGAGTCCAGATAATGAAATAGTGCTATGATATTTCTAGACTAATGAAATTTATGCATCAATTATTCAAAAGTAGGATGGGGCATAAACCATAGCATACCTCAAAAATACTCAAATGTATCCTTTGGAAAAGGTTTTGTAAAAATGTCTACTATCTAATTTCTTTCTCTGCAACTTTTTCTCTCAAAAAGTGATACTTAATAGATATGTGTTTTGTCTTTGAATGTAATACTAGATTGTTTGACATACGTATTGCACTTGTGTTATCACAATGTATGATAAAGAGTTGGAAAGTTGGCTATACTAGTGTATATGACTTGATATAGTGTTGTCATTATGGCAACAAAGTCATATAGTAGTTTGGAGTTAGCACACTTGATGAGAAGATCAAAAATTGGTTAAGTGTTGAAGATTGGACAATGTACAGAGTACCTGAAGCTTAGAGCATCAACACATGTGTGTACGACTGAGTTATGGTGTGTTCCCTAGAAGATAAGTTGGTTAGACTATATTCATGCTTAGTCTATGAGTGCATGATCAGATATGCAAGTATGCCAAAGTTACAGATAGTTGAAGTTACACAGCCAGTATGTGCCAGAGAAGAACATAGTAAGAAACTGACTGTTAGCATTTTGATTAATAGTTATATTCTAATATTGTAAAGGCTATGCATCTATTGTAATTAGGTTTCTAACATGTAAATATGTTTGTTTATAAACATGCTTGATCCAATTCAATTGGAAGCATTGTATGTAATTGATTAAAGGGCTGACCTAGTTATTTGTTTTGTATGCACATATAAATATGAGATACACCCATTGTAATTAACATGGAAGTTGATATAGATTTGAGATAAGTAGAGAATAAGTGTGTGAGGAGTCTATAAGATGTATCAGATCTTTTCAAGAGGTCAAAGCATCAGCGCATCAAAGGAACTGATCAAACAAGCAGTGTCATAGTGACAGTTCATCCAAAAGATATAGTGTGTATCTGAGATCAGAAGGTTGTAGCCTTCATCACTTGAGCAGTGAGATCTAGGACAATGCGTCCACACCCCTAATAGGGTTTATTGTAAAAGACTCGTAACAAGGTTTGACCCTTGACAAGGTCTACTATACTTAATACATTGTAAAGAAACTCCTAACAAGGTTAAGGATCTTCTAACAAGGATCATAAAACACTAGTAAAAAATATTAGTGGGTGTGAATTTCCATTGAGGTTTTTACTTATTTGGGTTTCCCTATAACCATATTGGTGTTATGTGTTGATTTCATGTTTCATGTTTATGTGGATGTTCATTTCAGTACTTAATCAATTAAGTTCAGTTTAAAGATTAAGTGAAAAGATAAAATACAGTGAACACTAATTCACCCCCCCTCTCAATGTTCCCATTCCTAACAATTGGTATCAAAGCTCTGGTCCTTAGAAAAGAAGTTTAACCACTTGAGGAGATCATGGACAAAGCAGAAATGAAACATCTGAAAAGAAATCTAGAAGCTTCTCTTGAAGACCTAAACAGATCTGAAAGAGAAATTGAAGAACTTAAAGAAAAAGGCACTGATGCTCAAGTAGTCATCAAAAGGATAAGAAAAGATTTGAAAGAATGCTCTACCAGTGATTTAGGGATTATGATCAAAAAGCTCACTAAAGAAAATTCATCTCTAAAAGAACAGATTGAAAAATTAGATGATAAGCTAACTAACAATCAAGAAGTCTATGATGAACAGATCAAAGAGAACCTTCAACTGAATGGAGAATTGAGGCAAGAAAACATGGAAATCTTGGAGCTAAGGAACAGCAAAGAAAGATTGGAATCTGAATTGAAAGATGCTAAGAATCACATTGATAAATTACACACCAGTTTTGATTTGATAGAATCTCAGTAGTATGCAAGAAGAGCTAAAGGAGATACTAGCTGCATTGGATACAATGAAGCACAAAATCAGATTGATAACATGCGAGCAAGAATGAAAGCACCAGAAGGAACCTCAGATGCTAAGGAGATTGGAAGTCAGACTAAGGATCATATTGAACCACCTAAGAATGAGCGCAAGCCAGTAGACCATACTTTTTATGCATGTAACAAGCATGGACACATAGCAAGGAATTGTATAGAGGTAAGACCTTTCAATGGTTACTGTTATTCATGTAATAAATTTAGTCATAGAGCTATGAATTGCAAAACAAGTCAGGAGAACATGACTCAGCATAATTAGAGGAATCAGAATCAATCTAATGAAAGAAGTTCTCAGAATGTTACATGTCAGATATGTAACTATAAAGGTCCTCAGCTAGACAATGTAAAATGGTGACCCATGTCAATGCACCTAGGAATATAAGGCCTCCAATCATTTTTCACTCTTGTATCAAGGCTGGACACATCTCAAAGTTTTACAGATCAAGTACGCAAGGTCAGGAAAGCCCTAAAAATCCCAAGGAACTAGTATTGGATCCCAATGGATAAGTTAAGTTTGTGAAAGCTTTAGAGGATGTGAATTTGATTTGTTCAAAAGCAAAGAAGGATAAGGTTGATGAGAATGTATTGGATGCATCCACAGTGGATGCACCCTCTACATCTGCATGAATGGCCCTCAGGGTCATAGGGGGAGCTAACTTAGCTCTAGCCCCCTGCGTGGCTAGTATACTCACTCTGAGAGTATGTGCCTTTGGACTTAAGCTTTTGGAGACTAGTAGAACCTATGTGCAAGAGTGCACTAGCTAATTGTTTGCAGAATGAAAGAGAGAAATTTTCAAGTGATAGCCTGGTTTATGTGACAAGCATTAATGGCATATTTTCTACTTTAAAGTACAAAAAAGTTTGTAAATCTCTCATTGCATTCAAATTTAGAGTGATTAAAAAGGAGAAGAGCCCTAACAGTTGATTGAGAAGGATTGCAACTTGATTCATCAAGTGACTTGCTGTGCATTTGATCGGTTGTGAAAACCCTAGTTCGTCGCACTGATTCAAAATCTCTTGGAAACCTTTGAGAAAGTGTTATACAAGTAAGTGATGGCTAATCCTATAGTATTTGATGTTGTAGAGAATAAAATATATGTATTTAAGAGGCACCCATTCAAATCCACTCTAGATGACCTAGAAGGGGCATTCTCTCACATGCCTATGGGTGTTATGCATGTCGAGGACATTAGGGCATACATTCACTATAAGAAAGAACCAGGAGGTTTGGACAAATTAAGAGCACACATGGAAACTATGTTTAAACCAGCATGGATGAGTATGCGCAATGGAATAATCACCCTATAGTGGAGTGTGCTATGACATATGAGTTCTATGAATCAAAATGGATCAAGATTCTACTGAGCATAATTCATGATGACCTATTTTGGATAGGTGAAGTACCAGTCAGAATTAATAGTGACCTAATTCATGAGATGATAGGCCTCTCTAAGATAGGCACCGTTCTTCCAGCAAGCAAGGATGTAAGGAAGCTTGTTGAAAAAACCTACAAGTCAAGAAGTGATAGGTGTGGAATGCCCAGTGAGCCTATTGAGAAAGATGACATCAAATTGATGTCCATGATACTAGGTTACAAGGTCCAACACACTAGTAGGGTGAACAATGTGTCTGCAGCCACAATTCTTGCAGCCATAAGACTTGTGAAAGAAAATGGAGAGTTCAATTTGTGCAAGATCCTACGTGCACAACTAATTGATAACATTAAGGCAATCAAGCATGATAAGACCAAGATATTCAGATTTGGCTCTTTGATCATACACATATACTTCCATATTATTGGAAAGGTATTTGATTTGTATCTAGACAAATCCATTCCCACAATGCCATAGATATCTCTCAAGGCATGTACTGAGAGCACTTTCAAGGACTACATGACACTAGAGTTGAAGACATTCAGGGTTAAAATGCAGATGAGGTACATGATACCAGAGACCATTATTGAGAAATACAAGGATACTATTTGTGTCATGGTTGAGACTGACACAACATGCTTGGAGGCAGTTGAACCAAGAACAAAGTGGATTCATCCACTAGGATATAAAGTGGAAGAGCCTACTCTAGAAGCATATGCACAAGTATTGCTTTCAGCCCTTAAAGACCCTAATGAGCCAAGATGGGGAACCTATGTAGAGAAAACAAGAGAAGTTGATGTAGTCTTGAATAGTGCAGCAACTAAAAGAAAGGTTGCCAAAGTCACCTTAGAGATCTTGAGAATTCATGGAGTGTCTCAAGCAGACCTAGACAAAGCAAGGGAACAAAATATTGCTTTGGAAATTGAGAGCGCAACATCAATAAAGACTGAATTAGATGATCCTAAGTTGAAGAAGGTGAAGATAGAAAATCTGATGTTCAAAAGGGTAAAACTATTGTTACTCCTTCTGCGCCCAAGGAAACCATTGACCTTACTACTCCTCCTGAGTATAAGGAAATGCCTAAGAGGAAGAAAGAGATTAGCACTGGTCATCCATCCTCGAGAGTAACAAGAAACAAAAGGAACACTCAAGCACCTCCTGAAGTAAGTTTCAAACCTATTCTAAGTGTGTTAAGCACAAGAATGGTTGATGAAGGCATAATTGATCAAGTAGGAAAGTTCTATGAGAAATACAGTGAGATTGACAAATCAAAGATAGATGGAATGATTGTCAAACATATGTTAAAGTTTAAGAAGATAGTCTTAGAATTGAAGACTATGATTCCTGATAATGTATGGAATATCTTAGAGTTCCAAAAGAGACAGGCTATTGAAGAAGATCTAAGGATAAGAGAAAATATTTTAGATGAAACCCTTCCAGTATGTGAGATAGAAGAGAAAAAGTTATTGTTAGATCTGGTGAAGCCTCACCTCAGGACCAAGACAAGAACATTGAATATAATGGATAAAAAATTTGAGTTGGTTACCAAGGAAATAGAGAAAGCCTTTGAGAAGGTCTTTATGAATAGGCACATGTATCCACCTACTGCACCTAGAGCTCAAGTACCCTCAAAGGAAGTCAAGGTGGTAGATCCCACTAATGCACCAATGATAGGTCCTCAGGACTTAGTGCCTACAGTTGAAACACAAATAGAGGCAGATAAGTCTACACCCATGAAAGAGTCACTAAAGGATAGCACCATTATCATTGATAATGTAGAGATAGCCATGGCGACCATTGCCACTAAGTTGGACAAGTTTGAAGAGGCATTTTTGAGTACTCAAAAGGTTAAGACTCTATGTGGTAACTCCACTCCCAATCAAGAAGAAGTATTCATTGAGGATATAACAAATGAAGAAGAAAAGAAAGAAGAACAAATAGAAAAAGAAGTAGACAAACAAAAAGAAGAAGAAGAGAGGAAAGAAAATGAACCAATAACAATAAGATTCAAAGAGGAAGTTATGGATAGTACTCCTATCACTCCACTTCCCTTAGTAACATTTTTGTCAAGTTTGACACTTGAGACAACTAGTTTGGACTCTTGGGGAGAAGAAGACTTGATCAAGTTCAGCGTCTTAGCTAAGGAGAAAGCCAAGGATAAATAGGTGATGAGAAATCCCCTCCTTGTAGAATCAGTAAACATCTTGAACAACTTGTTACCAACAGACAAGAAAGTGTCTAAAGTACACTTCGTTGATGATGTGAGTATAGTCATTTCATAGTTCAAGAGTAATTTCTCTATCCTGGAAGAATCTACATCCCTAGTTGTAGAAGAGAAATATTTGAGGAAGAGGCTCAGTGAATTGGTTAGCAACTTTGCACTTGACCTGAGCTCACTAAAGGCTAGTCAAGCATCCCTGAAGGAATATGCAGCAAAAGGCAGAAAGATGATTACTGACTCTATGAACCCGGACAAGTTGAATAGGGATCTATATAAGAAGATACAAGAAGCAGAAGCTATGATAGATAGCATAAGGAAATCAATAGAAGATCCATCCATTGATGTGAACATGAGTAAAAATGTCTACCAAGGATAGATAGGTAAAATTGAGAAGGCAGAAAAGGAGATGTCCAAGATAAGGGCTAGTCAAGCTCAACTAAGGAATGCTCTTGTGCCCTCATTAGACATACTTAATCAGAATATCAAGGCGATCGATGCCACCATGGTGACATATGATCAAGGTACTAGCACATATTTGGAGAAGATGGAGAAGCTACAGTATGCATTATGCACCCATCTACAGATTGTAAATTCATTGATCACATTTTGGAAGAAGGAGATCCAAAACCTACAGATAGCATATCTGGATGTTCTATCACAGTAAGTATTTGTGCATCAAATTTTGAAGCACCTTTTTCATTAATGTCAAAGGGGGAGTATGTATAGAATATGGTTATAGATATATATAAGGAGATATAAGATAGAAATATATGTATAGGGAGATATAAGACAAAAGTTTTTTGTATTAAGGAGTAGTTAGCAACTTGGCCATATTCCTTTGTTACCATCAATGAAAAAGGGGGAGATTGTTGGAAAGTTGGATATAATGGTGTATATGACTTGCTATAGTGTTTTCATTATGGTAACAAAGTCATATAGTAGTTTGGAGTCATCTCACTTGATGAGAAGATCAGAAATCAGTTAAGTGTTGAAGATTGGACAGTGTACAGAGTACCTAAAGGTCAAAGCATCAGTGCATGTGCATACAACCAAGTTATGGTGTGCACCCTATAAGATAAGTTGGTTAGAATATATTCATGCTTAGTTTATGAGTGCATGATCAGATATGCAAGTATGCCAAAGTTACAAATAGTTGAAGTTACACAGCCAGTATGTGTTAGAGAAGAACATAGTAAGCAACCGACTGTTAGCATTTTGATTTGTGGTTATATTCTAATATTGAAAAGGCTATGTGCCTATTGTAATTAGGTTTTTGACATGTAAACATGTTTTTTTGTAAACACACTTGAGCCAATTCAATTGGAAGCATTGTATGTAATCGGTTAAAGGGCTGACCTAGTTATTTGTTTTGTATGCGCATATAAATATGAGATACGCCCATTCGAATTAACATGGAAGTTGATATAGAGTTGAGATAAGCAAAGAAGAAGTGTGCAAAGAGTTTATAAGATGTATTAGAGCTTTGCAAGAGGTCAAAGTATCAACATATCAAATGAATTGATCAGACAAGTAGTGTCACAACGATAGTTCATCTAGAAAATATAGTGTGTATCTGAGATCAAAAGGTTGTAGCCTTCACCACTTGAGTAGTGAGCTCTAGGACAGTGTACCCACACCCCTAATAGGGTTTATTGTAAAAGAATCCTAATAGGGTTCAACCCTTGACAAGGTCTACTGTACTTAATACATTGTAAAGAAACTCCTAATAGGGTTAAGGATCTTCTAACAAGGATCATAAAATACTAGTACAAAATATTAGTGGGTGTCAATTCCCACTGGGGTTTTTACCTATTTGGGTTTCCTTGTAACCATATTGTTGTTATGTGTTGATTTCATGTTTCATGTTTATGTGGATGCTCATTTCAGTACTTAAGCATTTAAGTTCAGTTTAAAGATTAAGTGAAAAGATAAAATACAATGAACACTGATTCACCCCCCCTCTCAGTGTTCCCATTCCTAACAAAAAGGCTCTATGAATTCAATTCCAATGTCTTTCAACATTTTTTTCATCCATATAATATGATTAAAATTTTTTTTTGCTACTACATATTCTGCTTCTGTCATGCTTTGTGAAATGCAATCCTATTTCTTTCTTATTTAAGAAACCAAACTTCCTCCCAAGAAGAATGGTCCACCACTAGTTCTCTTTTTGTCATCTAAATTGCTTTCCCAATCAACATCAGTGTACACACATAGTGTGAAATCATGTGATTTATCATACCACAGTCCATAATCACGTGTTCCTTTCAAAAATTTGAAAATTTGATTTACTATTATATTTTCTTCTTCTCTCCAAAAGATCTTAGATACATTATTTTCAAACATCATTTCTCTTGCTACTTATGTGACTGATCTATTTCTTCTTTCTGCTATCCTATTTTGTTTAGGTATCTTAGGGATTGAAAGCTATCTCTTTATGCTATTATCTTCTGAAAAATGTTAAACTCATTTGATGTAAAATCTCCTCCTCTATCAGATCTCAAACATCTATTTTTCAAACGGGATTCATTTTCAACTCTACTCTTAAATAGCTTGAATTTCTCAAAAGCTTCAAATTTTTCTCTAAGAAATGCTACCCACATCATTCTATTGAAATCATAAAAAAAAATCATAAAATATTCTTAGAATGCTCTTGTCTTTGTAGGACCACTCAAATCTGTGTTCACAATCTCCAATTTTGCTAAAGTAGTAAAATTCTTTCTTGGAAATTAACTTTTCTTCTATTTTTCCATTACAAATTCCATACATACCATGTTAGTAGGTTTCAAAATCTTAGGCAATTCTCTAACTACAAATGTAGTACTGATCTTCAAAATGTTATCAGAGTTGATATGAAAAAATATATTGTGCCATAACCAACTATCATCCACTTTAGCAACTAAACATGTCATCTCAGCTGGTGTTAATTGAAAGACATTACCTTTAGATCTTATACCTATTCCAATTAGGTTACCATATTTGTCTTTGATAGTGAAACTGTTCTCCTTTAAATGTACTTTGTATTCTTTTTCCATAAGCTGTCCAACACTCAAAAGATTATGTTGCAATCCATCAATAGAGTAAACATCATCAGTGTTAGTCTTTCCATCAAGTGTAATAGATCCTTTTCCTTTTATATGACAGGCTGCATTATTTCCAACTCTAACTATTCCTCCATGATAACTTTTAAATTCAATAAATTTATTCATATCTCCAGTGATGTGATGGGAACAACCATTGTCTATAATCCAATCATATTTATTTTCAACTTGTGATATGAATGCTCTCTCTTCTCTAACTTCTTTTTCAATAATTTATTCCTTAATAGCAACAAATCCTATTTCATCATCACTTCCACTCAAAGATTCTTTAGTATCAAATTCTTCATTATCTCAAAAAGGAACTCCTTAGGCATTGTATCTTTGTAGTGTTTTCTAGTCTTTCTTACTCTCTTAGTACATTTAGAAGAATAATGACCATATTTGTTACAAGTCCAACATTTAAAGATTTTGTTACCTTTAGGCTCTCTTTTCATAAGCAGGGCAAGTCCTTGTTAGAATTTAGTAATCAAGTTCCTTGGTTGATTTATTTAATTTGAGGATAAACCAAGGTTTCCTCATTTTATTTATTTTAGGATATTCCTATCTAGAGGAATCTCTACATGTAATTTTGTTCTCTAGTCCAAGTGGGAGGACAACTCATATTTTTATAATTCCTTTAATAAGGAAATTAGTTTTCTCCTCCTTATGAGGATTCTCACACTTGGCACACACTTAGTATGAATGTGGCACTTATACACATGGGAGTTACATGAAAACTCCTTCACTCATCTCTACTTAAGAGATGCTTCTCTACACACTTGACACAATTTTTCTCACATTTCCTACACACAATTTTCTCTCGTCGTAATAATTAGTTCTATCATTATTGTATTGATCTTCTTTCTCATATTCTATATCTCTCTCTTTAGGCTTTTCATGCCTCATTCATAATACACAAAGGGGTTTTTCTTTTCTTTTCCCCTTACAAAAATCTCTTGGCTCTTGTTGGGATTCTTGGAGTATTCTCTTGTTTTGGTGATTGATCTTGTAACTCTGGTTCTTTTAATCTAAACTTGGCATTACTGATCTAGTCTCTGATATCTATTTGTTGATTCCTCCGCATTAATTCATTCTTTTTCTATTTACAGCTTGGTATTCAAGTTTACTTGACTTTTTTAAATTCCATTTGACTGTTTTTCAAATTAATTTACTCAAATCTGAAAGTTAAGTTGATTTTATATTTAAATTCTATCTTGATTTTAAATTATTTTATTATATTGATACTAATTTAAATTCAAATTGTTAACATTCCATTCAATTTGTCATATCCATTCTAGTGTATATTTAACAAAGTATTTGATTTAATTTTTTTTTTTCTATCAATTTATGTAAACAAAGGCTAATTAATGTTTATACATTGTCTCTAGTACTTTTTTATTCACTAATTAACTCTTAATTTTAATTTTAATCAATTTACTTTCTTTATTTTAAAACATTTAATAAAATTTTAATTTTTTTAAAATTTCAATTTCTTTTATTCGAAGCTTACTTAACCTTAGAGTAAATTCATCTTCCTTGTTCTTTAACATTAGATATTATTTGTATTTCACTTTGTTCAAGTTCATTTAATCATTTAAATTAGTTAGTCATGTCTACCCTAATTCCAGAAATGAAGTTAAATAGCTCTAACTATCATCAATGGAAAACACACATCTCCTTTATATTTTGTTTTAAACATTTACTTCAAGTTGCTACAAATGCCACTATTGAACCAACTGCCTTTGCTGCTCAAACTGACATAGATGCATGGCAAGTTAAAAATGAAGAATCTCTTGGATTAATTGGTCTTTTAGTTATTCCCAACTTATATGTATTGATTGGACATTGCACCAAATCCCATCAAGCATGGACCATTTTGCAACAAACCTATGATAGCTCCACCGAATCACGTAAGATTTAGCTCCAAGATAACTTGGAAGACCTCAGGTATATTGACTTTAAATCCATGGATGCATTTTTACTTAAATTTGATGCTATCAAAACTCAATTAAATGGTGTGAATGTTACTTTAAGTGATATTAGATTAATTACTATTATTCTAAATAAGTGTCTTCCTAAAGAGTTTCAACAATTTATTACTAACATTCATTCGCAACTTGCTATTCATACTTTAGTTCCTCAATTAACTTATGACATATTTCAAAATATTTTACGTCAAGAGGAAGCTAAGTTATTGCAATTTGGTACTCTTAGATCTTCTGAACATGCCTTTGTGTGTAAGCATCAAAATCAAAATAATAGATCTCATAATCATAATTATTCTCATAATAATCATAATTTTTGTAATTATAATCATCATAACAATAGAACTCCTCATAATAATAATAATCATAATAACAATAGATTTAATTCTAGGCCCTCATATAACAATAATGCTAATCACAATAATAATTATAATAATCAACAAAATAAGAAACCACATTGTACTTATTGTGGCAAAGATGGTCACCTAACTACTATTTGTTTTAAAAAGAAAAATGATAAGAAGCCTATGAATAACAATAATCTCAAATCTCAAGGTAATCAATCTCGTCATGCTTTTACTGCTTGTTTTAAAGCTTCTCATGCATTAGAATGGATTATTGATAGTGGGGCTTCTCACCATGTTACATCTCATAGAGAAGTGTTTGATTCTTTACAACCTAATAAAACAAATATTCATATTAAATTAGCTAATAATAATAGTTGCAAAGTTTATGGATTTGGTGATGTTAATGTTCCAAATGGAAAATTAAATAATGTTCTTTATGTTCCTGAGTTTAAATCCAATCTTCTTTTAGTTTCTCAGTTATGTCAAGATTACAAAGTTGAATTTCATAAGGACATGTGTTACATTATTGATCCTAAGAATGATCATGTTGTTGCTAATGCTAAGTTGGATCATGATAACTTGTTTAAGTTTTATGAGTTTGCCTCATCAAGGTACTCTTTGAAAGTTAATATTGATTTCAATGTATGGCATGAAAGGCTTGGCCATTTGAATTCTGATTATATTTCTAGATTGCTAAAATCTAACATGGTTGAAGGATTATCACATATTTTTCCATCTAAAATTACATGCACATGATGCATGAGTGGAAAAATTAAAAGGGAGTCCTTTCCTCATGGTACTTCATGAAGGGTGTCTCATAAGTTACATTTGATTCATAGTGACCTTTTGGGTTCAATGGAGAACACTTCTATTCAAGGTTCAAAGTATGCTCTTACCTTTGTCGATGACTTTACTGGAAGAATTTGGATCTATTTATTGCATAGTAAAGATCAAGTTCTTGATATATTTTATGAATTTCACATGTTTGTGGAAAGACAATTAGGTTCTAAGCTTCAAATTCTTAGAACAGATAATGATATTGAATATGTTAACAATGCATTTCATTCTTACTTGAGATCTTTTGGTATAAAACATCAACTTACTATTCCTTATACACAAAAACAAAATGGTGTGGTGAAAAGGAAGCATAGAACTATTGTGGAAATGGCTAGATGTATGTTGTATGCAAAAAATATTCCTTACAAGTTATGGGCTGAAGTAATGGCTTGTGCCACTTATATTCTTAATAGAACTCCTACTAAAGCTTTCCAAGATATAACTCCCGAGGAAGCATGGTCTGGTAGAAAACTAAATTTGCAAAATTTGAGAATTTTTGGATCTATTACTTATGTTCACACACCCAAAAAAAAAAGGAAAAAACTTGATTCTAAATCTTCTCCATTTATTTTTGTTGGGTATGATGAATTTACTAAAGGTTATAGAGTTTATGATCCTACTAATAACAAGGTGCATATTGCAAGACATGTTTGCATTGAAGAAAATGAAGTTCATGATTTCTCCAAGGTCAAAGATGATGAATTTAAAGGAGGCACTATTGAGATTGTGGAGGACCAAGCTCCTATTCTAAACCCTACTCCTAATGCATCTATTTCTATTCCTACTAGTAATACTAATGATGATGATGATGGTAATAATATATCTACTTCTCATAGTGATAATGTTGATTATGATGATAATGATACTCCTTATAGTGATATTTCTGTTACTTTGAAGAGAAATCCTAAATGGTTTAAAGATTTACTTAAAGAAGGTGATGACTATATTACTAGAATGGGTGGTCTTAGACCTAGGAGAGTTAATTATTGTAATTTTGCTTTAATGTCTTCTCTTATGAACTCTAATGATCCTCAAACCTTTTCTCAAGATAAAAATCAACCTCATTGGTAAAATTATATGCAAGAGGAATATGACACTTTAATTTATAATAATACTTGGGATTTAGTTTCCTTAGCTCATGGTAAAAATCTAGTTTCATGCAAATGGTTATATAAAACTAAGTTGAATGCCAATAATGAAATTAGTAAGTTTAAAGCTATATTAGTAGCAAGAGGTTTCTATCAAATCAAAGGATTAGACTATAATGAGACCTTTGCCCCTGTTGCTTTAACATTAAAGTAGTTCTTGCTTTGGCTTCTAAAATGAATTGGCCTATTCACCAAATGGATGTTAAAAGTGTTTTTTAAAATGGTGATTTACATGAATAAATTTATATGTGCCAACCTCCCAGTTTTATTGAAGAAGGCCATGAACATCTAGTATGAAAACTAAATAAATATTTATGGTTTAAAGTAATCTCCTAGAGAGTGGTATTCCAAAATTAATGCTTTCTTTATTTCTAAAGGTTTTGATAGAAGTAAAAATGATCCTAACTTGTATATCAAGCATAGTGACGATGACATTGTTATCATCATTCTTTATGTTGATGATTTGATTCTTACTTCTAGTTATAACCATTTAATTTATGATATTAAGTTCTAACTTAACCAAAAATTTCAAATGAATGATTTAGGAATTTTACATTATTTCCTAGGAATGCAAATTTGGCAAACCCCTAAGGGTATTTTTATTTCTTAAAGTAAATATGCTAAAGATCTTCTTGATATATTTCATACGAATGATAATAATCATGTTTCAATTCCATGTGAATTAGGAACTAAGTTAATGACAGATATGGAATCTCCATTTATAGATCTACTCCTTATAGACAACTAGTAGGAAGTTTAAATTATCTAACTCTCACTAGACCTGATATATCTTTCAGTGTTGGTTTAGTTTCAAGATTCATGTCCAAACCTCAACAAACACCCTTCAAAATTGCTAAAAGAATATTACGATACATTAAAGGTACTATTAACTTAGGATTATTTTATGATGCCAATTATAATTTTTCTTTAATAGGTTTTACTGATTCAGATTTAGGTGGAGACCCCAATGATGAGAAATCTACTTGTGGGTATTGTTTTTCTCTTGGTTCAGGTGCTATATCTTGGAAA
Organism: Chamaecyparis obtusa; assembly: GCA_027943335.1. Classification (NCBI taxonomy): domain Eukaryota; kingdom Viridiplantae; phylum Streptophyta; class Pinopsida; order Cupressales; family Cupressaceae; genus Chamaecyparis; species Chamaecyparis obtusa. The sequence goes on along the minus strand of BSBK01007675.1, from coordinate 349,516 downwards.
ACTAAAAAAGATCAATTTGTTTCTCTATGTTCTACTGAAGCTAAATACAAAAGTTATACTCATGCCTCTAAATAAGCTTTATGGCTTAGAAGAATACTTGAAGATTTGGGTCTACCCAAACAAGAACCTACACCATTATATTGTGACAATCAAAGTGCAATAGGCTTGGCAAAGAATCCAGTTTACCATGCAAATTCAAAGCACATTTCTCTCCACCACCACTTCATTAGATAAAAAATTGAAGAAAAGAAAGTGTCCCTCATCTATTGCAAGGGTGAAGATCAAGTTGCAGATATTTTGACAAAGCCTCTTTCTACAGAAAAATTTCAATTTCGTTGCAAAAATTTGGGTTTGATACCCATTAATGTAATCACCCCAAGTAAAGATTAAAGGGGGTGTTAGAATTTAGTAAGATTTCCTTCATCTTTTTATTTAATTTGAGGATAAACCAAGGTATACTCCTTTTATTTATTTTAAGATATTCCTAGAGGAATCTCTACATGTAATTTTGTCCTCTAGTCCAAGTGGGAGGACAACTCATATTTTTGTAATTCCTTTAATAAGGAAATTAGTTTTCTCCTCCTTATGAGGATGCTCACACTTGGCACACACTTATTATGAATGTGACACTCATACACATGGGAGTTACATGAAATTTTTTTCACTCATCTCTACTTAAGAGATTCTTCTCCACACACTTGACACAATTTTTCTCACATTTCCTACACATAATTTTCTCTCCTCTTGCTAATTATTTCTATCATTATTGTATTGAGCTTCTTACTCATATTCTATATCTCTCTCTCTCTTTAGGATTTTCATGCCTCATTCATAATACAGAAAGGGGTTTTTCTTTTCTTTTCCCCTTACAAAAATCTCTTGGCTCTTGTTGGGATTCTTGGAGTATTCTCTTGTTTTGGTGATTGATCTTGCAACTCTCTCATATTTGGTTTATGGTAAACTCATTCTTGCACTTCACTTTCTTGGATTATCTTCTTGAACTTGTTTCCATTATTTTAATACTTCTAATAGTCCTTCCTCAATCTTCTTTTCTTTTTCAACTTTTGTTCAGCTGCAACTAGCATAGTCTCCACTTGTACTTGTACATCTTGTTGACATAGGTTGAACACTTAATGTGCTGAAAGTAGTCTCTATTCTAGGAAATTGTCCACTTTGTCTCATCCACATTTCTGCTGACTATAATCTTCCAAGAAGAGTATCTTTGGTAAAATCATTTGTGTATGGAATAACTCGTTCAATCATTTTTGTTTTTTGTTTTAATGCATGTGTCAAGGTTTTCAGTATCTTCCATACAACTTCATCTTTTGATTTTTCTCCTCCATGAGTCTTAATTCTTGTAATAATCTCTGATATTCTACCAAAGTAACTTGTTATAGATTCATGTTCCATCATTTTAGCATCTTGAAATAATCATATCCAATTTTGTAATCTAACCTTTCTAGAATAATTATCCCTTCAAATGTATTTTGCAAAGCAATTCAAACTTCATGAGCAAGCTTTAAAGTTTTTACCTGAGAAAATTCGGTTTGTTGAAGACCTAATAACATTGTTTCTCTAGCAAGCATATTGTGCATGAATATGCCTTTTTGACCTTCATTACACTCTTCAAGTTTGTATTTTTCAATCACCTCCTTTCTCTTTGCAGTAATAAACTAGTATCCCAGACCCATGCATAACAAGTGTGTCTTTATCTTTTCTTTCCAACTATCATAGTTAACTCCATCAAACTTCAAATTTTATTTCCTAAAATGTGCCATAGATCTCCTTAAGCTATTAAGATTTTTCTTCAAGGACCTAAGGCTCTGATACCAATTGTTAGAAAGTAAAGTCCACCAAGATAATTGAGAGGGGAGGGGGTGAATCAATTATGCAATTAAAACCATTCTCATTATCTTTATTAGATCTGAAACATGTAATCAATAAGATCACCAACCAGAGAAAGATAAACATACACAATAACACTAGATTTTGTTGACTAGGGAAACCCTTGATCAGAGGGAAAACCCCAGTGGGAATGATTGCCACAAGATGATGTACTAATATAAATGTTACTTGTGAGAGGATGGACCTTGCTAGGAGTTAGTGAATTACATTTAGTACATATGAGTTCCTGTTAGGAGACTTTGAATCCCTATTAGGAGATTCCAACCCTGTTAGGAGTTGTAAAGAAGACAAAATGATATACTGTCCAAATAGTTTTAGTATTATCCTCACTAAATAATACAAGTAAGGAACAAAAATGTCAAAAAAAACTTATTTTCCAAATGTAGTCCTTTTTAAGCTCTTCATGCCTCACTTGCACCAATCTTTTCTCTGATCCAAAGATATTCTCTTTCAAGTTCACTGGATCTCATACATAAGTTCACATCTTTCACAATGCAAAGATATGACTGTATATCAATCTTTCCATCCAAGGAATAATATTTCTTTATACCAAGTCCTAGAATAAGTTATTGAGTCAGCCTTGAGGCTTTCCCAATTTAAAATTATAATATAGGACCATTTAAAGATATTACTTTACATGTTACATTACAATAGTTTATCTTTTTTGCAATTACAATCAAAATATCAGCTCACACTCTTTATAAATTTTCACACGCTGCTCATCTAACTTAGAAATCTTAACCACATCATCTTTGACTTGTCTTCATCCTCTTTCCAAGTCCTCTCAATTAGATTCCATCTCTTTTAGGAGATAAAATCAAAACATTAGAAGTCGCTCTCTACAAACGCTGCCTAAACATAGTCTTCAGTAAAACCTTCATATATCTATTTGGAATGCATAATTTACTATGTTATCTTAAATGTAATATCAAGAAATACTATGGATCATAATATCAAGTGTGCACAAGCTGATCTTCAATCCTTGAACCATGAAAAGCCAAACTCTGTTTGCTATACTGCCAGTCTTCACATAATAACCAGTATGTTGACATCAATGAAAAACTCTATCATGAATGCAACACATAATCACTGTAACATGTCTCCAACATTACTAAGATACTCCCCCACATGAATACCATCAACATTAATTCTAAAAAACTCACGAAAATCATAAGGTATCTAGATGCCCGAAGGCCAGAATAGAACACTTACTCAACTTTTCAAAGGGATCCTAATAAATTTCAATAGTTGAAATCTCAAGAACATGGAAGTACCAAAAAATTCTACATGGATGCATGTGATAGTAAAATGAACTATGAGATCAGATCCCAAAAACCAAGAAATTTAAATGAAGCATGGAAATAAGTTGTTACAATTGAAAATAATAGTAGAGATGTAGAAGAATTGGGAAAAGAGAAGATGCTAAATTAGATAAACCCAAAGCACTAAAAAAAAAGAGGAGGATAAGTATGAAAATATGATGAATATGACGAAGGATTTTTCATTAAAGGTTAGAAAGGGAAATAAGCCTTTATTCCATAAAAACAATTGACCTAGATTACTATTGTCATATTTTACTCATTATTGAAGATCTAATTACTAGATGAGCTAATGTACCCTAGTTTGTGTTATTAGGTGATCTTGCTTAAGATTTGTGTTCATTTCATTTGCAAAGTACATGAAAGTAGAAAGAAATGAACTACATCTAATGCTACACATGCATGTATGTATACTGTACAAAAGGGAAAGAACTGAAAGAAGGAAGCATCTATCTAAGCTCACACAGGCCGTGAGCATAGCCATTACCAGAATTGAATGAATGAGTATACATATACATAAAGGAAAATTATTAAATACTGGGGTACCAGACATTTCCTGGTATTGATGTCAGGATCCAATCTTGTCCAGTGAGCTCCTGAGATCCAGAACCTGCAAGAAGAAATGAGGGGAGATGGGTTAGATCCAATGGATCTATGCAATGGTTGGTATCAAAATATCTATATAATGCATATATACACTCAATCGTGCACCTCTAATAAAGGCTATGCTTAGGGCATGTGCATAAGGCTACAAAGAATAAAAAAGAGCCACCATGTTTTCACTGATGTGTTTGTTTCATGTGCAGATACAGGGGAGCTAATCCAAAACTAAATTCAATGAATGATCTGGGCCCTTGATGCAGATCATGATAGGAAAAATCTAGGTTTCCTATCAGATGATCACATCAAGGGCCAAGAGCACACATCGATCAAAAGCAAGTACATCTAGATGAATCAACATCAATGAGGATCAGTGAAGCATGGTTAAACACTAAGAAAAAGAGCTTGCAGAGTGCATCAAATTAATATCAAAGAAGAGAAATAAATACTCAAATCCGCACAATATCATCCTTAGATGGCATGAAATATATTCAAAATAAAGCACTGGCAATAGCAAGGCTTACAGAGCACATCATATATCATCAACATGTCAAAAGCAAGTAAATGGTGCATATTTATGGAGCATGATCATATAATCATTTCTGGTTCAATAAGATAAGTACATGGGCATGATAAAATCTACATTATGAATTAGATGGAAAGGGCCACAAGTCACACAATGTGCATGACATCATATGGAACAAGGAACTTGACTGAGCAAATATATATGCCCTCTTGTAGAGGATGATCTCAATAAGTAAGGAACATGCCACTAAATATCCAACAAACCAAATGAACATATGCCCTCATGACATATCAGTGGTTAGATTCAATATCAATGTAGCAATAAGCTCAAGTTGATAAGTGAAAACTCTCTGGCTTCATAATGGTCATGGTTCATAGCATAAACAAATAAATATAGCAATGTGTATCACAGAGAGGCTGAATGGGACAAGTAGATTGTGAGAAATGAGGGGCTCATAGTTTCAAACCCCAATGGAGAGCATTGGTTAATACAATAGAGAGGGTTGCTGCTAGTATTATGCTCATGGATCCATTGAACCTAACAAAAAAGCATTGATTCAATAAATAGAGGGTGATATTAATGGTAAAAATTCAACACCTGTAGCAACCAGGCATCTACCAAACATACCTTCAGTCCATGGTCTCCAAGCAAGAGAAAACACAAATAAATGATTCCCAAAGACCAAGCTCTTGAGTGCCATAGGCAGTGGTAATGATAAATATGCAGAGAACAATCAAGTAAGCTCACCGGTCACCAATAGGCCGACAACAAGCATAAAAGGGAAATAAACAATGAATTAGTGCCTTGGTCTTGGTGTGCATGAACCATCCAAGGGTATGACAAAGGAGAAAAGTGTAACAGCAAGAACCTATTGTCAAAGATAATAGAAAATGATTGATCATATAAAAATCACCCATAGGTTGTCAAAGACACACAACAGCGCAAATGTGAATACAACAGCGGCAGTGAGCATGCTCTACAGTCAATGCTATCACAGTCAAGCCAGTGCCATTACTTTCAATTCAAATCTAGAGGTAAATGCTATTGTGCCCTAGTCCCATACAAGTTACAATCAATAACAATGATGTCGTAACAATGAATATTGCAATGCCCTACCCACGGGTCATGGGGCCTCTCAATGAGATAATATCTTGACAGTGATGCCTAAGATTTACTAGCTATGATGACAGGTGGTAGTAAGACCAAACTTGATGCCCTAGCTCTTGGGCCGAGCATCAGCAAACCCTATCTTCTTCACAAGACTGTGAAGCCATACATAGCATTGCAGTTGCAATACATAATGCTACGCATGGACTGGAAAAATAACAGTGAGCCCGATCCTTGTCTTGATGTTATCTTTTTAGCCAAACAGAGAACATAAAAAAAAAGTGTACATGCCCTAACTTTTGTTGCTCACAAACTATCATTCAACATTAAAATAGCTATGCCCTCAAGAATAACATGATAGTGACAATAAAATAATGGAGATGGCAATGTCAAAATCTGAACACAATGATAAATTCCAACAGTGCCTTAGCAACCCACAGGTTTCACACAAGAGTAGGTTCTATACAGTGCCGATAATGATAGTCAAGCATGAGCGATACCAAAGGCAATAATAACTTCATGCCATGCCTTAACTCAAACAAAAGAGGTAAAAACAATTGAAAATCTCCACAGTGAATGTACATTTTGAATGCCATACTCATGAGACTGAATATGTATTCACAGGCGTGCAATATCATTGCAATATTCAAACATGATATAATAGAGATGTTGTGTCCTCGACCTTTCATAGGAAGAGTGGAATGTAATGATGCCCTAATTTTACAAGAAATCAAATGCAAAGAATGCAAAGAAACAATGTGATATTGGCACCCATGAAACAACAGTGCCCTCAAAATGAATGCTCAGAATGAAAAGATGAAACCAATGCTTACCTTGATAGCATATACCGGGATTGGGGTTGCTATTTCCAATTCCAGGCTACAGTGGAGTGTCAGTAGAGATGGTAAGCTACCAGTTGTCGAGGGAAAAGGATCCAAAATGGCAGTGGCATTAGGGATTTTTGTAATGATCATTATTTTTCTTTTCCTTCTCCCCTTTTAGGGTTGAGATTCTTTAGGCATCTTTTTCTATGTATCTTAGACTTGGTGGTTTTTGGTGGGATTTTAATCCTATAAGCTTTATGCTATGTATTGATGAATTTTAATTAGCATGGGTCATCAAATGTGCTTTCCCCTTAATTGGGTTGAGAGCCTTTTTCTTGACTTAGGGTTTTAATCCATTTCTTAGGCATAGGTGGATTCTTTAGAGATGTAATTGTTTTTTAAATGCGTTTCCCCATTTTTTGGGTTGAAATCATTTAAAGCTATATTAGATCCACTTTTTGTCATAGTGGGATAGGTTTTTAATGTTAAGTCATTGCTCATTCCTTATTGTAAGATATTGACAAGTGGTGTTTTTATAAACCATTGTTAGAATATCATTGATAGGCATGACTTAGTGGATAGAGCGGTCTTTTCTTGACTATCTATTCATACTTGGCAACTCTAATGGTGTTTTATGTAGATCAGTATATAAGCTTATGAGTGGTATCCCAACCAAGTAGAGTAAGAATCCTTTTGTGTATACAGAGCTTCCATCTATGAAAAAGAGGTCTAAAGCAGCCCAAAATATTGCATCAAAATTTGCAAATCCTACTCCTAGTTCTACTCCTAGTCTTGTACACATTCCTGCAACCAATCCCCAAACCTAGCCAGTGTAAGTAGCACTAGCAAATCAAACTCTCCTTAATCCTCCAATGGCTAGACAACTTCCTTTTGTAGCCTTTGATCAAGGCAGCCCCCTGAATTTGTAGCAGCATAATGACATACCTATATCAGCCCTTAAAAGTTTGCCTACTTTTACAAGAGAGGATCAGACTTCAACTATTGAGCATATAAGAGATGTAGCATCCCTTTGTGCCCTGCATAATATAACCTAGGATAATGTAGCTATAAGGTTATTGGTAGCTTCCCTCAAAGGCAAAGCACTGCAATGGTGTAGAGGCTTAGCAGTTGGTTCCATAGCTGATTGGGATGGGTTGGGTCAAGCCTTGACCAATCAATTCAAGGATAAATCAAACCATCTCTCATTAGTCAAGCATTTGACTACTATTAAAAGGTCACCCCAAGAATACATGATGGATTTTAATTTCAGATTTCAGAGGACATGGAGTAGAATACCAGCAATGGTTAGACCTTCAAGCTAGCATGCTTTTCTATACTATCTAAGAGCCCTTAATAGTGATATCTCTATTATGATCCAATCCATGGGAGGGACTAATTTACCAGCAGCATACGATCTTGCCATAAGAGCTAAAAATAGCCTAATCCAAGCTAGAAAGATAGCCCCAAGGCCTCCAATGCCTATTTTCCCTGAGCTTCATCCTGTTCCTGAAGCAATTTCAGCCTTGGCAAATATTCCACCTCTCCCAGCTCCTCAACAGGTTGCTAGCCCAGTTGTGAATCAATCCCAAGAGATGAATGAGATAAAAAAGGCCTTGCAAACTATTACTAATGAGTTGGTTAGCCTAAAGAAACAATAGTCCCAATCTTACCAACAACCCTATCAATAGCCTTATCAACAACCCTATCAAAATCATTACTAGCAAAACAAGCCCCAATACCAACAAGGCCAACAAGGTCAAGCAAGAAATTATAATCAAAAGGCTAGCCAACCTTATAATCCTAACACTCCTAGTGCTTCTAGAGAGCTAGTTCCTATAGCTCAGAACAATATAGCACAAGAATACCAATGGGGCTGCCCATGCAATCAACAACATATCTAGGAAATGTGTCCTAATGGCTATGCTCAAGCCCTCATGGTGCAGACCAATGTGATGATGCCCTAGGAGATGGTTCAAGAGCCAGAGATTTAGCAAGGTCTAGTTGTTACCCCAAATGAGTTGCAGACACCTGAGCTGGCACTGGTGAATTTTCAAAAGGAAGATTTTTGTGGGGTGAATTTTTCACTGAATGATAACCCAAACTTCATCCCAGTTGCAGCCAACACAAGGTCTAAGAAGAAGGCTCTGGAGGTTGAACAAGTGGCCTCTACCAGTCAGAAAGCTCTTGTTGTGAATCCACAACCTAAGGCAGTTCAGGCACTGGTCCTAAATCAGTCTAAGGAGGTTAAAAAACTAGTTAAGGTAGCTACATAGTTGGTGTCTACACAAACAAAGATTGCTACATCAAAAGGATAGTCTAAAGTAAACTTGGGATCTTTTAATATTGTGGAGAAAATGAAGACCTCTATCAATGTGCCTTTAATGGACACCCTGGTGATCCCTGGTCAAAATGAGCTAATACTTAGCGAGTTGGCTAAGATTTCATCAAATCAAGAGGGTGTTTCAGAGCAGCCTAGGGTCCTAGTGGCTGAAACACCTCAAAAGGAGTAGCAAACCAAAGAAGCTAGCTTGCATCCCACTATTGCCTTGTAGGTTAAATCTATGTAACTCTTATTGTTGGAGACTTATTGGTTCATAATTCTATGATAGAATCAAGAGCTAGTAGTTCTGTGATTTCTAAACAATTATCAGATCTCTTAGGATTGTCTTATGAGCTAATAGACAAGCCTGTTGTTCAGCTGGATGGGTCATCAGTTAGTACCTTGGGAGTCATAAAGGACCCGAGTCTCACCCTACATGAATGTCCCAATTTCTCCATTCCCCAAGATGTCTATGTCATAGATCTGCCTCCTCATTTTGCTATTTGTCTAAGTAGAGAGTTCACTGCTAGGTTGGGGGGATATCTCTCAACTGATTGGTCTCATTTATATTTCAAAACTAGATATGGGACTAGAGTTAGAATCAAGTCTAAAGTTTTTGCAAAAAGCCATGCTGAACCTTATACCCCAAGCCCTATAAATGCCAATCTAATGTTTCATGAACAAGACCCAAGTGATTCTGAACCTAGAACCCCTATTAGGAAGATTCTTGATATTGCCCTAGATGAATGGGCTAGAAGAGATTTGGAGGAGGATAACCCTTTTAGAAACATGGAGATTTCTGGTATTGGAATGTATATCATTCATGAAGGAGGTGCTATGATTCTAGATTTGATGAAGAAGGAAGACAAACATTCCAGAAATTAGAGTGATGAGTTGTGGCAGTTGTTTTTTGACGGTGCCAGAAGCAAAGTTGGTTCAGGAGGAGGAGCTATCCTAATTTCTCTAAAAGGGAAAAGGTATTACTCTATAGTCCATTTTTCCTTCAGCTATACTAATAATACAGTAGAGTATGAGGCTTTGATTCATGGTTTAGAATGGGCTAGATGAAGAGGAATCAAATGCCTAGAAGTTATAGGTGATAGTGAATTAGTGGTCAATCAAATTCATGGCACTAATCTCACAAAAAATGATATAATTAAGATGTATAAGCACAAGGTTTGGGATTTAATAGAAGATTTTCATGCTTTTAATCTGGTTGCTATTCCAAGAAATTAGAACAAACAGGCAGACAAGCTAGCTACCATGGGAGTAGAATATGATATTCCAAAAGAGATCATAAGTCCCAAATTGCAGCATGTAAAAGTTTTGGTAAGACCATCCATACCAAACAATTAGGTGAGCTAGCAAGTCTTTGAAAATGATGAACAGTTTTTAACTTTTTGATAGAAGAGGTTGAGTTCTCTAAAGTTAACCATAACAAACATGCTCACCGGTATAGTGACTAGATGCTACAGTTGAAAAGTAATAAGTTGCCTAAGGGACTGGTCACCCTTGAGTCCATATTTAACTCAGATGATCAGCTCAGAGGAGACAAGGCTAGTATGACAGTCAAAGAAGAGCACTACTAGTCTGTGGAGGTTCTTAAGGACAAATTCCTTAAGCTTGGAAAGGTATGCACACAGCCAAAAAAGCAGGCCTTTATTTCATTATGTCAAGAATTTGGTGATGTTTTTGCATGGGAATACTATGATCTGAAAGGATTTGATCCTCACTTAGCCTAGCACACCATTGAGCTAGAACCCCATGCCAAACCAGTAAGACAAAAATAGAGACTTTTCAATCCTAAGTTAAAGGTCCTGATGAAAACAGAGTTGAGGAAAATGACTGAGGAAAATATTATTTTTCCCATCAAGCATACCTCTTAGGTTTCCAATCTAGTACCAGTTAGGAAGAAGAATGGTGAAATCCAGTTATGTGTGGATTTTAGAGACCTTAATAGAGCCTCACTCAAAGATCATCACCCATTGCCATCCATGGAACATATTTTACAGTATGTCTTAGGGTCAAACATATTTTCTTTGTTAGATGGCTTTTTTGGTTATAACCAGGTCCTGGTTAAGGAAGAAGACCAATATAAAATAGCATTCACCACCAAATGGGGCACCATGGCATATAGGAAGATGCCTTTTGGGTTGTCTAATGTTGGTGCTACATTTTAGAAAGCCATGGAGATGGCATTTACTAGTTTAATGAACAAGTTCATTCTAGTTTATTTGGATGATATAACTATCTTTTCAAAAGACACAAATGATCACCTGGCTCATTTGAGATAGATCTTTGAAAGGTGCAAAGAGTTTGGAGTTTCATTAAATCCTAAGAAATGCATTTTTGCTGTCCATGAAGGTAGATTACTAGGGCACATTATTTCTAAACAAGGGACAACCATTGATCCTGAGAGGATAAAGGCCATCATGGCACTACCCCTATTAGCTCACAAGAAGGGACTATAGAGTTTCCTTGGAAGAATCAACTTCTTGAGAAGGTTCATTCCAAATTTTGCAGCACTACTTAATCCTATGACTTAGATGTTGAAGAAGAACTCAACCTTTCATTGGACAAATGAAGGGAAAACGTGTTTTGAAGAAATTAAGGAAGAAATTTCCTCTACTCCTACTCTGGTAAACCCTAAATTTTCTAAAGATTTTATCCTATATGCTTTTGGGGACACTGATAGTATCTCCACTATGTTATTTCAGCAGAATGCTGAGAAGCAAGAACAACTAGTAGCTTTTTACAGTCAGGGTCTAGATGGTTATGAACTTAATTACACTCCTATTGAAAAGCATGTCCTAGCAATTGTGAGGAGTTTGAAAAAGTTTAGGCACTTGTTATCCAATAACACAGTGCACCTAATGGTTGCCCACCCTTGCATAAAAGATTTCCTGCTGAACAAGGACCTAAGCCATAAGAGGGCTGGTTGGGTCACCAAAGTCATGGAGTATGACATTTAGATTAAAGTGACCAAGTTGGTTAGAGGAAAGGGGCTGTGTGAGTAGATAAATGAAGGAATAGCAAACTCAAACTAGTAGAAGGAGGAGGTTGTCGTGATGAGCCAGAATGTAGATCAGAGCACAAGCTAGACAACAAAGATGAGACATTACCTCTCAACTGGTCAGTGCCCTCAAGGCCTTGAAAGGAGTAAATGAAGGTAATTTAGACTTCAAGATATTCCATTTGTCATTATTGATGACATTTTGCATAGAAAGGATCATAGTGGTGTCCTGTTGAGATGTGTTGAAACTAACCAAGTGGATAAAATATTGGAGGAGTTTCATGATGGAGGTTCTGGAGGACACTTCACAGCTAGAACCACTACTCTAAAGGTGATGAGAGCTAGGTAATATTGGCCTAGCCTATACAAAGATGATTTTAATTGGGTAAGGAAGTGCAAGAACTATGCTTTGTTTGTTGGAAAACAAAAGTTAGCAGCCCTCCCTCTACATCCCATCAAGGTGGAGCAACCTTTCTCCAAATGGGGATTAGAATTTATTGGACCTATCAACCCCCCATCTAGTGTTGGACACAAATGGATACTTGCTGCTATAGACTATTTTACCAAGTGGACAGAGGCTATAGAACTAAAGGAAGCAAATGAGACCTTTGTCCTAAACTTTTATCAAGACATTGTGTCTAGATTTGGTACTCCAAATTCTATCATTTCAGACAATGCTATGGCATTCCTAGAAACTAAAATTTTAGAATGGGCACTCAAGCACAATATCTTCCTGAGTACCTCTTCTAACTATTACCCTCAGGGTAATGGTTAGGTAGAATCAACAAATAAGAACTTGTTGAGAATCATCAAAAGAACTATAAAAGGAAACCAAAGGGATTGGCACAACAAGTTAAAGTTGGCCTTATGGGCAAAAAAAAATAACACCTAAGAGATCTACAGGTAACTCACCCTATACACTTGTATATGGAAAAGAAGCTAGGATTCCTTTGTCTACTGAGTTGCCTACCTTGAGCTTAATCAAGGAAATTGATCTTATGGAGGAAGATGCTATGCAAGTCAGGCTTGCTGAGCTAGTTGAGCTTGAAGAAACAAGAAAGCTAGCACTGGACAACCTGGAAGATCATCGTGCTTAGATGAAGAAAATCTTTGATAAGAAATCCACACCTAGGATTTTCAAAGAGGGAGATCTTGTCCTCAAATGGGATGAGGCAAAACAAAAACCAGGGAGGCATACTAAATTTGATGCCATATGGAGTGGGCCTTTCATGGTGATTTGATGCAAAGCCCATAATGCTTTTTAGCTAGCTAGTATGGATGGAGAGGAGCGGCCCATTCTAGTGAATGGGATCCACCTCAAAGCTTGTTTCTGAGGTTTATTTCTACCCTGTACACTAGTAAGTTAGAGGTTTCCATTTTTTTGTGTTCCCTAAGTGCCTGGCACAAGTTCTTTTCAGTTTTCAGTTGCTTTCAGTTTGGTGTGAGTAGTAATAAGAAAGAGAAGTTGTCTCTAGTAGTTAGCAATTTTTTTAGATGAAGGATTGGTTGTCCAAAAGAAACTAAGTTCAATATGAGGGTTATGGACTCTGTGCCCAATGAATCTCTAAGGAAACTGGTCAAGATGCTTAGTAGGCAAGCACTCCAAAGAGGTCACCAGAATATTGTCATATTTTACTCATTATTGAAGATCTAATTACTAGATGAGCTAATGTACCCTAGTTTGTGTTATTAGGTGATCTTGCTTAAGATTTGTGTTCATTTCATTTGCAAAGTACATGAAAGTAGAAAGAAATGAACTACATCTAATGCTACACATGCATGTATGTATACTGTACAAAAGGGAAAGAACTGAAAGAAGGAAGCATCTATCTGAGCTCACACAGGCCATGAGCATAGCCATTACCAAAATTGAATGAATGAGTATACATATACATAAAGGAAAATTATTAAATACTGGGGTACCAGACATTGCCTGGTATTGATGTTCGGATCCGATCCTATCCAGTGAGCTCTTGAGATCCATAACCTGCAAGAAGAAATGAGGGGAGATGGGTTAGATCCAATGGATCTATGCAATGGCTAGTATCACAATATCTATAGAATGCATATATACACTCAGCCATGCACCTCTAATAAAGGTTGTGCTTAGGGCATGTGCATAAGGCTCCAAAGAACAAAAAAGAGGCACCATGTTTTCACTGACATGTTTGTTTCATGTGTAGATACAGGGGAGCTGATCCAACATTGAATTCAATGAATGACCTAGGCCCTTGATGCAGATCATGACAGGAAAAATCCATGTTTCCTGTTAGATGATAGCATCAAGGGCCAAGAGCACACATCGATCAAAAGCAAGTACATCTAGATGAATCAGCATCAATGAGGATCATTGAAGAATGGTTAAACACTAACAAAAAGAGCTTGAAGAGTGCATCAAATTAATATCAAAGCAAAGAAATAAATACTCAAATTTGTACAATATCATCCTCAAATGGTATGAAATATATTCAAAATAGAGCACTGGAAACAACAAGGCTTACAGAGCACATCATACATCATCAACATGTCAAAATAAAGTAAATGGTGCATATTTATGGAGCATGATCATATCATCATTTATAGTTCAATAAGATAAGTGCATGGGCATGATCAAATCTACATTGTGAACTAGATGAAAAGGGCCACAAGTCATGCAATGTGCATGACATCATATGGAAAAAGGAACTTGATCGAGAAAATATATATGCCCTCCTGTAGAGGATGATCTCAATAAGTAAGGAACATGCCACTAAATATCCAAGAAACCAAATGAACATATTGTTGGCAATTTGGTTGAAGTGAGCACATAGATATTGTCATTATGGAAACATATGATCCACATGAAGATCGCATAGGTCAGAGAGAAAGTATAGCAGAGTGCATTGCAAATTTGTCTAAGTGTAAGACAATGTTTTCACTAGTGCACCAGGATACAATTTGTGTTTGTGACATTGAATGGAGTAAGTTCAGTGCTTGCACACTTGAACATAGACTCTATGATGACTAATGATGACCCATCTCAGAGTGAAAGTTAGTACAACATGTACGGAATTAGTTATGACAGTTTTACTAAAGACAGTGTTAAGTCGACAGGACAAAATATGAAGGCAGAATTGGTAAAGAGTTAAGGGATTATTTTGTTTATCAAAATAATGACTTAACAATACAAAGGGATGACATCCTAGATGTTAACTCTTGGATAAAGATATATGGAATCTGACCATTTAAAGTTATTATCTTTAATAACTTGTATATATGTAATATGTAGTTGTAAGAAGAAAAAAAAAGAAGGGAAGAGATATGTGGTAATATTGTAATGATATGATGTGAATGTAAGAGAAGAAAAAAGATATTGATGCAAGTAGAATAAGGTTATATACCTTAATCCATTTTTGTAATTAGTATACATTGTACATTACTTGTTTGGGCAGTGGGCTCATCTGGTAATCAGATTTTGTATTGACAACTCCTAACAGGGTTGAGGCTTCTAACAAGGCCTATAGTCCCTTAATCAGGATTGATACACTATATGCTTGTAATAGACTCCTAATAGGGTCAACATCCTTAACATGATACTTTTGATTAGTGGATCTTTGTGGGTACCATCCCCACCGGGGTTTTCCCTTGGCCAGGGTTTCCTCAAGAACATATCATGTGTTATGAGTTCTTTATTTCTATTGCTATGCATATTGTTTAGCTTCTTATGCTATGCATGTATTAAGATAATTTGTTATATCCCTAATTGGGAAAAAGATAAAGTTTGTAGAATACTGATTCAGCCCCCCCTCTCAGTATTCCCTAATTCTAAAAATTGGTATCAGAGCTTAGTTACTTAGAGAAGAATCATTCAAGGAAATCCTAGTAGCTTGAGTAAGATCTCTATGGATATAGATCAAATACAGAAAAATCTTGAAGAAGCTCTTGAACAGATTGATATGCTTACTAATGAAAGAAACATTCTGAAAAGGAAATATGATGATGCAAAGAATCTTATTGAGAAACTGAAAAACAAGATAGATGATCTAAAATTTGAAAAGGAATCCGAAATTCTTATTGAAGATTGTGATGACAATTTAGAAAAAGAAAATGTGATCCTTAAGCATGAACTGAAGATAGAAAATCTAAAGCTTAGTTTGAAAGATGAAAATGACAAAAATGAAGCAAATCTGAGATCTAAGAATGAAAGGTTGAAGGTTGAGAATGAAGAATTAAAATCTAAACTTGGCAAAGTAACATCTGAATTTGAGAAAGTAAATTTGCAACATGTAGAACTTGAGAAATATAATAATATTGTGAAAGGTGAATTGACTCAATCCAAACAATAGCTTGAAAGGCTATATTCAAATAGTGAGAAGATCGATGAACAAGTATCTTATGGAAAACCAACCTATGATAAGACTGGACTTGGATTTAATATATTTAGAACAAATGATGAAAGCAAGGAACCAGATCTGAAAGAATCGGAAAGCATAGATAAGAAGAAGTCAGATGAGATCAACAAATCTAATGACACACCTAAAGGAGAAGAACCACAGAACCAAGAAGAATCACCCAAAGGTATGCAAAGACAATTCAAAGGTAGATGTTTTGGTTGTAATACTATTGGTCACATGAAGAGAGATTGCATAGGTAAACAATTTAAACCTCTTAATGGTTATTGTTATAATTGTCATGGTTTTGGACATAGAGCTATTGAATGTAGAAGACCTAAAGTTATTGAGAATAATTATGGTAGTAGAATGTTTAGGAATACTAACAATACAGATAAGAGACCTACTGAAGATAGGAAGAAAAGAAATGAAGTAGTATGTTATAGATGCAACAAGATTGGACACATTGCTAGAAACTACAGATCACAAATCAATTAGCAAGGACCAAGATATGGGAACAATGGAATTTTTTGTTAGATATGTAACAAGATTGGACATACAACAAGGTTTTGTAGAATGAACAATGGAGTTTTTCATCCTAACCCTAACCCTAGAAATCATGCAAGAAGAAATGAAGATGCAGGTAACAAATAGAAAACTTGTTGTAGTAATGTAGATGAAGTGAAGTTTGTTAAAGGCTAGATCAAGGAAACATATTCAACATTGAAGGTAATCAGAAAGGTGAAGTATCAAGTGGTAAGAATGAATCCTTACCTAACCTATCTGTAAGCACTTAATTTATGAAAATTGCAGTAGATTAGGAACTTAGAATTAATGTAGAAGTAGATTTTCGATGAATTAAGTCTTGCACAGTCAATGTAAGATAGTTTATGATGTACTAATGCTATGGTTAAGAGTGAAAAATAAAATATTATGTTTTTCGAGATTGCAAGAAGTTTTAAGTTTTGTAGGATAGCAGAAACAACTTTTTGGAAAGAAACAACAAAAGAATTGAATGCGATGTCAGATCTAAGTAAGATTGAAGTAATAAAAGGTTATGATCGATGTTATTTGATTATCAAAGTGAATTGAAGTGTTTAGGAGAGAAAATAATAGAGATTGGAAGAATTTTGTAGTGATTTGGTGAAAGATTTGAGTGCCGAATCTACGAAAGCCCTAAAATCATGAACTTGAGGTATTTATCTTGGCAGATCTTTGAATTGATATAAGGAATTTAAAGTAGTCATGGATGTATCCTTAATTAAAAATATCAAAGATAAGAATAGACCTAGAATGAAGAGGGAACCAATAGAACCCTTGGAAGAAGATGATCCTAGGTTAGCATTATCATCTGTACCAGACGGAGTTTTACATTTAGAAAATGTGAGAAGTTATCTTGGATGCAAGTTAGAAACCATCAGTGATAGTGATTTTACCAATGAACATATGAACATTTACAATCATGATATGTCATTAAAACAAGGATATGAACATTTGAAAGATAATGAGATTGTTCAGTATGCTTTGAAGTATGAGTTTGACAATAAAGAATGCACTAAGATTATTTTGAGAAGAATTCACAATGGAAAGTTTTGGCTAGAGGATAGAGTGATAGACATTATAGCTGACTTGATTCATGAAGTCATCGGTTTATCTAAAGTTGGTGCTATTCCTTTAAATGAGAAAAATATAATAAAAATAGTCATAGACAACACAGGTTCATCCTACAATGGCAGAGGAATTGTGATTAGCAAGATCAAACAACATGATGTTAGATATTTATGCAAGTACCTAACAACTAAGTTTTGTGAAAATTCTAGAGAAGATGATATGGTAGCTGGAATGGTGCATATTGCCTATTTAATGTGTGTTGACAAAGTACTAGTTGATATGTGTGAAATTCTGAGAATTCAATTGTTTGAAAACTTGGAGAAGATTAAGAAATCTAAGTATGCACAATTTAGATTTTCATCCTTAATCACATACATGTTTTTCCACTCATTGAGAAGATTTCCATACACCATTGTAGATGATTGGAATGATGGACAAACTGCAATGGAAAGGATAAATAAATTATATTTGACACATGTTATTGACAAAGTAAATGAGAGTGCTATGTTAGTAATGCATACATTTCAGAACATGGTAACTAGCAGATCAAGAATTCCACAGTCACTTGTGAAGAAGTATACAAATGATATATGTTTCATGGCTGACACTGACTTTACCTATATTGAAGCAGTGGAACCTAGAATTGAGTTCATAGACCCTCTTGGCTATGAGATATCTGAGCCTAAAATAGAAGAATATGTTGACAGATTTCTTAAATGTAAATTGGACACTCAGTGCAATAGATTTGGAACTTTTGAAGAGAACTTCAACTCAAAAAAAGCTATAACTGAAGAGAAGCAATCTAAGAAGAGAGTTGACAGCACTATCAGGAGAATACTGAAAGATACAGGAATGTCAGAATAAGAATTCTTAATAGCAAAAAAGATAGCAGTAGCAATCAGGGATATTGGATAGAAAGAAGTCTTGATTGTACCACCCTTTCCATCCAGTGTAGTACAACAAGAACCTACACAAGTCAAGGTGAAAGTAGAGGAACCAAAAAAGGAACAAGTGTCAACTAGATCCACTTTCTCCACAACTAGCAAGAGAATGAAAGAAATTGCTACTGGACCAGGAAAGAGACAGAAAACTTTAGTTCAACTAGTACCAAGAGTAATTGTAGAAGTAGAAGATGATAACACTACTTTGGTTAAGAAGAAAGCTTCGAAACCTAAAGTTGAAAAGCTTAATGAGCAGATTATTGAAAATGGAGACTTTACTAGAATGAATAAGTACTATAGTCTTTATGATTATTCAGACAGACTTAATTTGGAGAATGCTATTGTGAAGCATATGATTTTGGAAGACAAGAAATTTGATTCTATTCAAGGTCAAATACCTGATGAGTTGTCTACCAAACTGCTAAATAGAAAGCAGAGAGCAATTGAAGAAGACACTAATATCAGAAAGAATCTTGTGAAGAAGCTTTGTGATGTGAGAGATGATGAACACTTGAAGCAGATATTGAAGGCCTTAAGCACCCATTTGAGAACCAAAAGGAGAACCATTTTGATTATGGGAGGTAGATATGAAGAAGTTTATTCAGATATAGAGTAGGCAATAATCAAGGTCATGGCAAAAAATGTTGGAGAGCCATCGGTTGTAGCAGTGCAAGTAGTTGAAGCTGAACAAGAGGATATTCATTCTCCTTTAGCTATTAACATTGAAGATGAAACTATGAATATAGAAGGTACTAAGGTCACCTTGGATACTGATGACAATGTATTCAAGAACTTAGCAAACATTATTGACAATTCAACTCTTGATGAATCAGATAGAACTGAAGAAGTAGAGAAGACTCAATCTATCAGTGAAGAACCTAAGGAGACTGAGATTCAAGCACCCATTCCTATCAAAGAAGAGATCAGTCTTAATCTTGAGACTCGAAAGAAGAAAGAAATTAGATCTTTGTTTGAAGATTTAGGAAAGGAAGTTGATGATGATGATCAGTTGGAACTGATCACTTCTTTGAATAAAATCATCGGCAAGAACAAGAAAGTGAAGAATCTTGAAGGGAGTCTGAAGGACCTTACTGAGAAGTTACAAAGCATTGTAACTACACAAATGATAGAGGTAGACCCTTTGGAGAAAGCTAAGAAGGTAATGAGCACTTTTGAAAATGAATTCACTGACCTATCTAATATTGCAAAAGTGAGAGCTCAAGCAGCTTATGAAGCTAAAATGCTTTTGAACATCTGTCAGAATATCAGAAATGATATTAGTAGTCTTGAGATTTATATCAAGAACTTGAGGAAACATTTGGAGATAGGAAAATCATTGTACATACAATGTACAAAACCAAAAATTTTGACAACAGAAGAGGAACAAAAGATCAAGTTGAAGGAAGCTAAGATTTAGAATGAATGTAACCTTCTTTCTAGACCTAATGTGAAGGTATGTGATGCTGAAAAGAAAATTTGGAAGCTTTATGATGAAATGAGAATACTGCAAGATGAGAGGAATAGAAAAATGAGGAGACTCACTCTTTTGAGAGAACACATCTCTATGAAGTTGAGTATCATTAAAGAGCAGTTAGAAGAATGTCTTACAGCTAAGACATCCTTTCAGAGATTCAAATTTGACAACCTCCAAGCTTGTCAAATAGAAGCTTATGGACTGAGCACATTACTCAATGTGGTAGATTCCATCAAGAATTCATGGGAAAAGGAGATAGAAGCTATGAAAGCTGGTTTTGTAGATTGTGTTGCAAGCCTACCAGCTTTGTAATAAGAAAATGAAGGTATAATATTTTTGGGATACAATTTTGGTAATCCTCCCTACCTTATTTTGTCATTGTTGTCAAAGGGGGAGAGATATTAGAGTAGAAAATTGATATATTTGATAAGGATTGATACTCTTAGGGGGAGCATTGTATTAGAGTTTATATTTTGAGGAGTTATAAGGATAGTATACATATTCTATACTATGGCCACAATTTTTGATACAATTTTGAGATTTTGACTTGTACACTTAGCCAATTTTCTCATATGTTGCCACCAATGACAAAGGGGGAGATTGTTAGAAATTTGGATGAAGTGAGCACATAGAAGTTGTCATTATGGAAACATATGATCCACATGAAGATCGCACAAGTCAGAGAGAAAGTATAGCAAAGTGCATTCCAAATTTGTCTAAGTGTAAGACAATGTTTTCACCAATGCACTAGGATACAGTTTGTGTTTGCGACATTGACTAGAGTAATTTCAGTGCTTGTGCACTTGAAAATAGACTCTATGATGACTAATGATGACCCATCTCAGATTGCAAGTTAGTACGACATGTACAAAATTAGTTATGACAATTTTACCGAAGACAGTGTTAAGCCGACATGACAGAATATGAAGGCAGAATTGGTAAAGAGTTAAGGGATTATTTTGTTTATCAAAATAATGAATTAACAATATAAAGGGATGAAATCTTAGATGTTAAATCTTGGATAAAGATATATGGAAGCCGACCATGTAAAGTTATTATCTTTAATAACTTGTATATATGTAATATGTAATTGTAAGAAGAAAAAAAAAGAAGGGAAGAGATATGTGGTAATATTGTAATGATATGATGTGAATGTAAGAGCAGTGAAAAGATATTGATGCAAGTAGCATAAGGTTATATACCTTAATCCATTTTTGTAATCAGTATATATTGTACATTACTTGTTTGGGCAGTGGGCTCATCTAGTAATCAGATTTTGTATTGACAACTCCTAACAGGGTTGAGGCTTCTAACAAGGCCTATAGTCCCTTAATCAGGACTGACACACTATATGCTTGTAATAGACTCCTAACAGGGTCAGCATCCTTAACATGATACTTTTGATTAGTGGATCTTTATGGGTACCATCCCCACCAGGGTTTTCCCTTGGCCAGGGTTTCCTCGAGAACATATCATGTGTTATGAGTTCTTTATTTCTATTGCTATGCATATTGTTTAGCTTCTTATGCTATGCATGTATTAAGATAATTTGTTATATCCATAATTGGGCAAAAGATAAAGTTTGTAGAATACCGATTCACCCCCTCCTCTCAGTATTCCCTATTTCTAACATGTATGCCCTCAAGACATATTAGTGGTTAGATTCAATATCAATGTAGCAATAAGCTCAAGTTGATAAGTGCAAACTCTCTGGCTTCATAATGGTCACGGTTCATAGCATAAAGAAATAAATACAACAGTGTGTATCACAGAGAGGCCGAATGGGACAAGTATATTGCAAGAAATGAGGGGCTCACTATATCAAACCCCTAATGGAGAGCATTGGTTAATACAAAAGAGAGGGTTGTTGCTAGTATTATGCTCATGGATCCATTGAGCCTAACAACAAAGCATTGATTCAATAAATAGAGGGTGATATTAATGGCAACAATTCAACACCTGTAGCAACCAGGCATCTACCAAACATACCTTCAGTCCACGGTCTCCAAGAAAGAGAAAACACAAATAAATGATTCCCAAAGACCAAGCTCTTGGGTGCCATAGGTAGTGGTAATGATAAATATGTAGAGAACAATCAAGTAAGCTCACCAGTCACCAATAGTCTGACAGTAAGCATAAAAGGGAAATAAATAATGAATTAGTGCCTTGGTCTTGGTGTGCATGAACCGTCCAAGGGTATGACAAAGGAGCAAGTGTAATAGAAAGAACCTATTGTCAAAGACAACAAAAAATGATTGATCATATACACATCACCTGCGGGTTGCCAAAGACACACAGCAGTGCAAATGTGAATACAAGAGCGGCAGTGAGCATGCTCTATAGCCAATGCTATCATAGTCAAGCCAGTGCCATTACTTTCAATTCAAATCTAGAGGTACACACTGCCATGCCCTAGTCCCATACAAGTTACAACCAATAAAAGTGATTCTGTAACAATGAATATTGCAATGCCCTACCCGCGGGTCATGGGGCCTTCAATGAGATAATATCTTGACAGTGATGCCTAAGATTTACTGGTTATGATGACAGGTGGTAGTAAGACCAAACTCGATGCCCTAGCTCTTCGACCAAGCATTCGAAAACCCTATCTTCTTTACAAGACTATGAAGCCATACATAGCATTGAAGTTGCAATATATAATGCTACGCATGGACTGGAAAAATAACAGTGAGCCCGATCCTTGTCTTGATGTTATCTTTTTAGCCAAATAGAGAACATAAAAAAAAAGAGTGTACATGCCCTAACTTTTGTTGCTCACAAACTATCATTCAGCATTAAAATAGCTGTGCCCTCGAGAATAACATGACAGTGACAATCAAGTAGTGGAGATGGCAATGTCAAAATCTGAACACAATGATAAATGCCAACAGTGCCTTAGCAACCCACATGTTTCACACAACAGTAGGTTCTATACAGTGCCAAAAATGATAGTCAAGCATGAGTGATACCGAAGGCAATAATAACTTCATGCCGTGCATTAACTCGAACAAAAGAGGTAAAAACAATTGAAAAGCTCCACAATGAATGCACATTTTGAATGCCATACTCATGAGACTGAATATGTATTCACAGGTGTGCAATATCATTGCAATAATCAAACATGATATAATAGAGATGTTGTGTCCTCGACCTTTCAGAGGAAGAATTGAATGTAATGATGCCCTAATTTTACAAGAAATCAAATGCAAATAATGCAGAGAAACAATGTGATATCAGCACCCATGAAACAATAGTGCCCTCAAAATGAATGCTCAGAACAAAAAGATGAAACCAATGCTTACCTTGATAGCATATGCCAAGATTAGGGTTGTTGTTTCCAATTCTAGGCTATAGTGGAGTGTCAGTAGAGATGGTAAGCTGCTAGTTGTCAAGGGAAAAGGATCCATAGTGGCAGCGACATTAGGGATTTTTGTAATCATCATTGTTTTTCTTTTCCTTCTCCCCTTTTAGGGTCGATATTCTTTAGGCATCTTTTGCTATGTATCTTAGACTTGGTGTTTTTTGGTGGGATTTTAATCCTATAAGCTTTATGCTATGTTTTGATGAATTTTAATTAGCATGGGTCATCAAATGTGCTTTCCCCTTAATTGGGTTGAGAGACTTTTGCTTGACTTAGGGTTTTTAATCCATTTCTTAGGCATAGGTGGATTCTTTAGAGATGTAATTGTTTTTTAAATGCGTTTCCCCATTTTTTGGGTTGAAATCATTTAAAACTATATTAGATCCACTTTTTGTCATAGTGGGATAGGTTTTTAATGTTAAGTTATGGCTCATTCCTTATTGTAAGATATTGACAAGTCGTGTTTTTATAAACCATTGTCAGAATATCATTGATAGGCATGACTTAGTGGATAGAGCAGTCTTTGTTTGACTATCTATTTTTTGGGTCCCACTTTCCTCACCCCCTAGGAATCTGGGAATCTGGCATTCAAACCATGATGTAGCCTCATGGGTCCATTAGTGATCCTTTTTTCTATTCTTAGGAGGTAGTGGAGTTTGAATGCAGATTCCTAGTTTTTGATTTATATACCTCTCACTTTTAGTGATTGAGGTTAGCTCTTCATTCTTTCTCTCTAATATGAGTGTTGTAGCTCTGAGAGACACAATTGTACTTTTTTCTTTTCAACAATAAGATTGATCCTTCTTTTTCTCCTATAATTTTAGGTTTGCTTTGAAGTCATATGTAGGATTATTGTGATGTTTCTATATCCTTAATCTGCATATTGAATTCAAGTTGGTGTTCAGGGATTTATCTTAATTTAGTAGTGTGATTTTTGTGCAATCAAGAATATTGGATTTGTGAAGTTTTCTTCCTTTTCTACATTCTAAGTACATTGTTTCACTAAGGGTCTAAGAGAGTGGGATTGAGTTGTGAGTTAAGTTCATTTTTCTGTTGGAGTAAACACATTTTTTAGTTGTGGATCTTCTTTAAAATTGGTGGATCACCTTTGTTTCAGTTCATTTGCAGTTGTTTTTTTTCATGCATTTTCTCTCCCTTTTCCCCTCAAGTTTAGATAAGTTTCAAGTGATCCATAGGGAAGTTGACCCTTAATCCAGAGGTCTATTCTTGGATAGGTTACCGACAACCTAAGAATAGTCCCATGTTTCACAGGATTGCTAGGTTCAACACTTAGCAAATTGGGTGCAATCCTTAGTGACAACAATTAAATGATATGCTATACAACATGAATTGGAAAGATGGTAAGCCTAAAATCCTTAGACATAATGTAAATAGAGACCCACCTGATCCATTGAGTAAAATTAACCACATGGTTGAGGAAAACCCATGAGTATTAGCATGGACTCTGGAAGAAGAGGTCATAAAGTATGATGAATATGACCTAGATCAAACTATCATGCATTATCAATAGATGCATTCAAGGGTGATTATGATTATGAATCATCAGAGGATGGACATGAGAATGATGTAAATTCATAGAGATACAATCATAAATGTTTCATGCAACAAGTATTCTTAGATGATGAAAGGAAACTCCAACATTGAGAAGACCCATTGAGGAAGAAATAAGGGTCCTTATTATTGCTACTGTAGCCTAGGCTAGAAGAAACTATCAATTGAGGAATAGAGTAATAAATGTAGATAAAGGAAAGCCAGCTGGGGTCTTCATGAAAGAAAATAGTAAAAAATAAAAGGGACAAATCGTAGAGAAAAAGACTGATAATGCTATGGTTAAATAGAAGGTTGAGAATACCAATCTTGTAAATCCATCCAATGAAAGTTTTGAGCTAGTCAAGCCTGTAGTATATACAAGTCCATAAACATTTGATATCACACAAGAATTGTCACAAATGAAGGTTTTGGTCCCTTTATTATAGATTATGATGTTTCCTAAATATAAAGACAAAGTTGTAAAGTTGTTATCTAGTGTCCAAAATGAACCATGTAAAAAGAAAGAGCATCAGACCCAAAAGGAGACAAATGAATAAACAACACCTTTTGTGTACCTATGGACTACCATAACTAAAAATCCATCACAAGTTTTTCCATTCTACATGAAATTATTAATAAATAATAGATTGGTAAAAAAATGCATGATAGATTTAGGGACTGCTATGAATATCATGCTTTTTGATGTATTGAAAGAACTAGAAATGTGGGTGGATACAACTTATTTATAGTGCTATGCCATGGATATTAGGTCTATTCCTCTAGTAGGAATAATAAAGGATGTGTAACTCAAAATTGATTCTTATCCCAAGGCATCATACAAAGCATATATTATAGTGGTTGATGTCCCTCCCAATTATGGGATGTTGTTATCTAGACAATGATCAAACTTGGTTGGGGGACATATCCAATTTGACTTTTCATATGCTACTATACCTATAAATGGAAGAGAGGTAAAGACAAAGAGATAACCTAGACCATCCTACATCATAGAATATGTAAATCCAAATCAGCTTAGATGATTTTGTCATTCAAATATGGATAATTTTATAGTCCAACTTACCAAGCCTAAAGTGAAAAATACCTAGAAAATTGAAATTCATGCATAGAAAATCCAAGAGCTTGTATGGAGGACATTTTTTGATGGGGCCTCCAACAAAGAAGGAAATGGTGCAGGAGTGGCATATATATCTACTAATGGAAAATATTTTAAGCTATTTTTCTTGTTGACATTTGATTGCACCAACAATGAGGTAGAATATGAAGCCTTAGTTCTTGGTCTAAATCTGGCCATCAAACATGGAATAAAAATCTTGAGTGTTTATGGTGACTCAGAACTAATTGTATCACAAGTAAGAGATAAGTTTTCCACTAGGAATACAAAATTGAAGCAATATAGATATGAGGCATGGAAATTGATTGAAATTTTTGATTCCTTCTCTATTGACTTAGTGGATTAGTCTAAGAATATGATGAAATATTTATTGGAAAATATGGCCATAAAAAAATCACATATCCTTAAGTGTGATATGAAAAATTGCATTCAAGACTAGACCAACGGTTCTTGATAATATTTGTAATTGGCAGGTTTTTGAGGATAACAATGATATACTAAAGTTCCTGATGTGTGAAGACAAATATGATTCATAGGATATAGACTTCAATGTATATTTTGAGGAAGAGAATGGAAGAGAAACCCTATTTGGAAAAGAAGTTGTTCAGTTAAAGACATAAAATTCCTAAGGGTGGCATTAGAGAGGGTTTTTGATAGAAATGATAAGGTAGACATAAAGGAAACACCCATCAAAGATGATAACATTGAAAGAGTAAACCTAGGGGCTGATAATGCACCAAAATATATATATATATATATATATGTGTGTGTGTGTGTGTGTGTGTGTGTGTGTGTGTGTGTGTGTGTGTGTGTGTGTATATATATATATATATATATATATATATATATATTGGGAAAAAATCACCTCTAAGACCAGGTTAGATTTGATTGCCTTGTTAAGGAAATACAAGCATGTGTTTTCTTGGTCATATGATGACCTAAAGGATTATAGAGAAGACTTATTCTAGTATGAGATACCATTGAAGCTAGATGCCAAACCTTTTAGGCAAAGGAAGATACCAATCAATCCTACCTTGGCCTCCCAAAATGAAAGAAGAGCTGATGAAGTTAAGATATGATAGAATAATTAGACCTATTAGATATTCTACTTGGCTATCTAATTTGGTTCTAGTAAAATAAAATAATGATGGCATAAGATTATGTGTGGATTTTAGAAATTTAAATATATCATCCTTGAAGGATAATTATGCTTTACCAAATATGGATGCATTGTTGTAGAAGGTGATAGGGAATGAATTATTATCTATGATAGATGGATTCTGTGGATACAACCAGGTCAAAGTGAGAGAATCAAAACAATATAAGACTGCTTTCACAACTCCATGAAGTACATATGTATATGTTCAAATGCCATTAAGCTTAAAAAATGTTGGAGATACTTTTTAGAGAGCCATGGATGTTTCATTTGAAGAGATGATCAATGTGATAATGGTGGTATATTAGGATGACTTGAATAAATATTCTAAAAGAACTAAGGATCATTGCAAACACTTGCATAAGATCTTCTTGAAGGTCCTAGAATATGGTATATCACTAAATCCAAAGAAATGTCACTTTGGTGTCATATAAGGAAAACTTATAGGACATATTGTATCTAAGGAGGGAGTAAGGATAGATACTAAAGTGATTGCTTCTATTGATAGGATCTCAATATGAAAAATAGTGAAATCCATTCAGTCATTTTTTGGTCAAATACATTTTTCTATAAGGTTTATATCAAATTTTGCAGAGATTGTTAAACCAATTGTCAAGTTGTTAAAAAATGGTGCAACATTGAACCGTACATCAAAATACCTTGATGATTTCCTAGATATCAAAAGGGCTATCATAGAAGCCCCTATCTTGAAATCCATAGACTTTTCTAAACCTTTTCAAAATTTCTCTTTTGACTCTTTCCTCACCATAGCTACAGTGATATTGCAAAAGAACCACGAAGGACATGAAAAACGTATTGCCTTTTTGAGTAAAACTTTGCAAGATGTGAAATTGAAATATGAAATTAATGAGAAGCAGACATATGCTCTAGTTAAGGCAGTAAAATTATTTAGACCATATTTGGTTGAAGTTATAGCTCATATTCCTAATGTGGCTATGAAGGATATTTTCATACAGACAGAGATGAATGAGAGGAGATGTAGATGGATTGATCAAGTTTAGGATTTTAATATAAACATTTAGATAACCAAGTTAGTAAGATGACAAGGATTGTAAAAAATAATGTTTGAGTCTAATCTTGATGCATCACATGTAAATTATATGGATCTTCAGAAAGAAATTATGAGTATTTAATTGTGCCCTTGGTATAAAATATTGTCTACTACCTAAAACATATGAAGTACCCAGATAAATTGAATGACAACAAAAAGAGGTCCTTAAAACTACAAGCAATACAATATGTACTAATTGAAGGAGATTTGTATTGGATGAATCATCAAGGGGTACTACTCTTTTCCTTTGATACATATCAGTCTAAAGAAGTACTAAAATAATTACAAGATGGTGTGTGTGGTTGTCATTTATCATAAAAAATATGGCACATAAGGTATTGAAAGAAGGTTACTATTGACCTTGTTTATTAAATTTTTATTATGATTATGTCAAAAAATGTGAATCATGTAAGAAGTTCTCAGGAAAATTAAAATATCAAGGGGCTTTTCCCCTTAGGCCTCTGCAAACTAAGCCATTTAAAATGTGGGGTATTGATTTGATTGGTGAGATTCAAGAAAAATATAGTGGAGGAAACAAATGGATACTAGTATCCATAGAATACTTTACTAAATGGGTGGAAGCAATACCCACTAGACAAGCTACCAGAAAGATAGTGATAAAGTTTCTAATGGAGAATATCTTAACTAGATTTGGAGTACCTTACAAACTAATCACTAATAATGGGATGTGTTTTAGATCAAAAGAGTTTACATATTTTTGTGAGAGTTATGCAATCACTATCTCTTATGCCTCACCATATAATCCACATGAAAATGGATAGGCTGAATCTAGCAATAAAAATATACTAAAAATAATTAGAAGGATGTTGGATAGAAACAAAAGAGCATGTGATTCCAAATTAAACTTGTCATTAAGGGATGATAGGATAACCATCAAGAAATCTACTAGTCACTCACCTTTTGAGTTAGTAAATGGGAAGAAAGCCAGGCTTCCATTATATAACATACTACCTGTTTACATATTTATGTTAGAAGAAGGGATTGAGGATGTTGACTCTATAGAAAAAATATTTGAGAAGCTAATTGAATTAGATGAAATCGTAAGAGATTCTAAAAATAGAATGCAAAAATCTAATATTAAGTTAAGTTTTTACATGATAAGAAGGCAAAGGATATGAGGTTTGAGGAAGGAGATTGGGTGCTTATGTGGAATGCTATAAATCAAGATAAGGGGAAGCATGGAAATTTTGAATCATTATGGATTGGACCATACGTAATCATGGGGAAAAGTGGAGAAAATTCATACTACTTACAAAATACCTCAGGAGAAGCACAAGAATTGTTAGTGCATGGACAATTGTTGAAGACCTTTTTGTCTTAGGAGAAAAGGGTCTTTTTTCCATGCACAATAGATTATGTTTCACTTTTCCATCTCACCTATACATACCTCTCATTTCCATTCATCTTTTTTTTTACCATTATACCCTTGTTCTCATTCCTATATGGTCTTCTTCCTCATAGATAACTAAATTCTCGGTATGTCTACAAGGAACATACATCCCTAGAAAGAGCCACTATTGGGATTTATTTTTTTTGAAAATTTTGAAGTATCTTTGAGGAGAAAATAAGTGATCTTGGCATAGATATGTTGGAAACTGCAATTGAAGCAATTGTTGTATTTTCATTGATGTCAAACCTTAACTGGTAAGACTGTTTCTATCTAAGAAAGCACAATATCTATTGAGTGATGAGAAGGATTAGGGTAAGGCTGATAACAATAGAACCTAGAGAAAGGTTGAGTTATTTAATACTTCAATGAGTACTTGATTATGTGGCACAATGATAAGATAATGTATTATTTATTCAAGTAAGAAGCAAGACTGAACAAGTAGGATTAATCGAGAAAAAGTGAAGAAATCTAGTTTAAGCCGAGTGATGTTAGTGCCGATCGAGTCAGTATATGCTGAGTAAATTCAGTGTTGACCGAACATCAGTGTATTGCCAAGGGAGACAACATTAGCTGAGGGAAATAGTTTGAAGTGGTGACCGAGCTACGTAGTGATGACCGAGGAGTTGAACATAGTATTGACCGAGCGTTAGTAATTTACATTTGAGGAAGAATTCAGATTCCTAGCTGACATAGTTGAATTCTTGGATTATGTAAATCATGTTGACTTTATTAATTGACTGTATGGAGCATTTAATGCACAATAAACTATTTTATTGTGATTCCAATAAAGAAATTAAAGATGTTTCTAGAAGGATGGATGAAGAACATAATTTTGGAAGGATTTGATGAATCTGACCTAACCCTAAGATCTATGGAGGAGATTAAGCGGCAAAAGATGGATCTACCTATCAAAGAGGTATTAAGGAAACCTAAGTGTGAGGTTGAAGAGAAGCTGGAGTTATTAATGTTATTGACTAAAAAAGAAGAAAGGCTAAAGGTGAAGGAGTTGATCAGAGTTGTGATTGCTTGAAGGGATTTCTAAGCAGATCAGTGATGGAGATAGAAATGGAACTCAGTCAGTAAGACAACATATATGTAAGAATTGGATCTCTTATTTGCAAAGTGATTTGTATGTTTTTAGATCAAATATTACTATTACTTTCTAACCATTGTATCTGTCAAAATCCTTTAATCAAGGTTGACCTAACAGTCATTGTATAAATCCTTTAATCAAGTTTTCATTATAATGGAATGTACTTAAGTCCTCTAACAAGGCACACTCCTAACAGGGTGGTTGAAATCCTTTAATAGGGTCACACCTAGCAGTGTGTTTGTAAACCTTTGATAGGGTTGGATTTTCATAGAGCTCACTTCAGAAGAGTGAACATATTAGTAACATGTTACAAAGTGGTTTTTTCCAAATTGGGTTTCCACTATAAATCCTGGTGTCAATACTTGTGTGAATATTTTGGTTTGAACATTTCTATGTTTTGCAAGTTAAATACTATTGGATAGTGGACTGCACTATTATATGTTTCTGATATACATTCTGTAATGACCGAGTAGTGTTGATTACTAGATATGAGTGGTTGAAGTATTTAAAAGATTAATTGATACATCTGGACTTGAGAAAAACTAATTCACCCCCCCTCTATGTTGTTCTAAATCATATTAACGATTGGTATCAGAGCAGTTGGTGCTTACACATAACAAGTTTAAAGGTAATTGAAGTAAATGATCAAGATGTATAAGAAGGAGGTACTGAAGTTGAATAAGGATAAATTCCCTGCATGACAGAGTCTGATGAAACTACATCTAGCTAGTATTGGTGACTCAACAAAATATTATGTTGAACATGACTATGTTACACCTGCTACACCTTTGATTGTCGAGGAGATGAGAGCTAAACAAGAACATAATTAATCAAGCAATGTTGGAGATTACATCTGCCTTAAGCTATCCTGAATTTGAAGACATTAAATATTGCACCAATGCAAAGCAAATGTGGGACACTCTTGCAAAAATCTATGGTGGTGATATAAATGTACTAACAGTAAAAGTTGAAAGCCTGAGATGTAAGTTTGATGAAATGAAAATGCAAGAAGGTGAGAATATTGCTCAATATTGTGGTAGGATAAAGGAGGTTGTAAATGCTATTAGAGGAGCTAATGGAACTATTGATGATGAGACTGTTATTGGAAAGGTATTGAGAACTTTGCATCCTATATATGCCATCAAAATTTCAGCAATTCAAGAATCTATATGTAACCTTGGTAATGCTCAAACACTGGAAAGTCTTGTTGGTAAGCTTACTACTTTTGAGCTTTCTAATTATGATAACTTCACTATTGCTAATGTTGAATCTATATTCAAGTCACAAATGGTTTTGCATAAGTCTAAAAAGGAAAAAGAAAGATGTATAAGTGAGAGTGAAAGTGGTAGTGACACTTCTTATGAAGAACTAGAGGATCTTGAAGCTCTTATGGCCAGAAGATTGAAAAGAGGAAAAGGAAAGTATAAAAGCAAAATTCCTATCATATGTTTCTCATTTAACAAAGTTGGCCATATAGCTGCAAGATGTCCTGACATGGATGGCAAGATGAGGAAAGAGAAAGGAAGTACAAAAAAAAGAGAGAAAATAGAGGTTACCGAAGGTACAAGGACTACAAGGACAAAGGTAAGAAATCTTGTTACATTACTGAAGAAGAAAATGACACTGATAATGATGATTTTAAAATTGACGTAGTCTATGTTACTACAAAAGATGAGTTTGATGAAGATGAGAAAACTACACTTGTTTCTTATGTGAGAAAAGGTGATAAATGGATTATTGATAGTGGTTTCTCACACCACATGACTGGTGAAAAAAGTAAATTTGATACCCTAGATCATTAAAAAGGGAGAAGTGTTAAGTTTTGTAATGATGCACCATGTCCTGTAAAGGGTAAATGATTAATTAAGCTGACTAATAAGATCACTTGTGAAAATGCTTATTGGGTTGAAGGTGTATCATCTTAAAATGGAATCACTTCCATGTTAAGAGAATTTAGCCCTCTGAGTGAGTGGTCTGGGGTCATGTTAAGCACCTTGCTCAGGTCTTTTCATGTATCTAGTTGTTTCCCCCCTGTTCTGCTTCTCTCCCCTTTATTTCCAACCTTTTTCTAACAGCTTTCTCTGAGAATCTAGAGTTTTTGATTGTCAGGGTCAAAGATGACCTGGTAGGGTCAAGGATGACCTAGACCCCAACCTAGGTTAGGGATGACCTTGACCTTGACCTAGGGTAGAGTCTACCTTCTCCCTGACCCTAGGTCCAATTTTTAGATTTTAGGAGTTATAGGATGTTGGGCTTCAAAAAGTTTCTTTTTCCTACTTCCAGGTCGACCATTTTGGGTTTTAAAATGGTAAATCCTTAAATTGCATTTAATTTGGGTCCATTTCTAGGGGTTAAGGTTAATTGGGATTTAATTCTCCAATGTTGGCCTTCTCTAGAAGCTTGTGCCCTAGATCACTATAAAAGGAAGCCTTCCTCTCTCATTTTAGGCATCCCTCATGTGCAATCAAGTTTTGAGAAATCAATTCACATCTAGTTTTCATGAGCATTTTCAATCAAGAATTCAATCATTCATCAAGGAGATCCACTGTTAGCTATTGAAGGATTCAATCTCTTTGGAGCCCCCTTGAAGATTTCTCCATCCACATTCATCCAAGCCTCTTCCTATGCAAAGATACATTCAAGATTGGTCTTGAAGATCTAATGCCATTGATTTGAGACATCTGACACACTTCTACTTTCATTTGGAGCATCCTTACTTATGGATTCAAGGATTCAAATCCTCCACAAGGACTTCAACATAAGCAAGGTGAATAGTTCCATTTACTTTGTTTATACATATTGCAATTTCAATTCAATTTCAAAGTTAATTCCATGTTCTTTGATGGCTCTTTCATGCAAAATGGTTCAGGAGCAGGAGTGTTCTTTGTTTCTCCTCATGGGTACACAATGCCTAAGTCCTACAAACTATTGTTCCCATGCACAAATAACATTGCTGAGTATGAGGCCTTGACAAATGGACTAAAAATGGCAATAGAGTGGAGACTCACATAGCTGCATATCTATGGGGATTCATAATTAATAGTCAACTAGGTTAATGAAGAATACCAAACCAAAGATGAAAAAATAGTACCCTACAAGAAAATGGTTGATTCATTGTGACGATATTTCACCTTTGTTACATTTCAACAAATCCCTAGAGAAGAGAATAAAGTAGTTGATGCTATGGCTACATTGGCTACACTTCTTTAGCTAGAACAACATGAGTCCAGATTTGAATTCCTGGTGGAAGAGCTACGCTACCCTATCTATGACTCCCAAGAAAACCAAGTTTTTTGTACCCTTATTAGTCATGAGTCATCCCGCTATGGTGCCATTTACTCATACCTCCGTGATGGTACTATCCTGAAAACCTTCAATCATTCTGAATGAAGAAACCTAACCCGAAATGCCTCTCACCACACCCTTATCTGTGGTGATCTGTATAGGAGGGGTTTAGATGGGACACTTCTTAGGTTTTTAGAAAAGGATGAGTCCAACCAAGCATTAGTTGACATTCAAGAGGGAATTTGTGGAGGACATTCTAAGGGTCTTGCAATGGCTCAAAGGTTGCTTAGGGTGGGGTACTATTGGCCTACCATGCAAAAAGATGCAGTAGCCTTTGCTAAATCATGCGAAAAGTGTTAGAAACATGGTAACCTGATACATGCTCTAGGAAGGGAGCTTATTCCTTCTATTTCTCATTGGCCATCTCAGTGCTAGGCCTTTGACCTTGTTGGGCATATTCATCCCAACTCATTAGGTGGACACAAGTTCATTATCACTGCTACTGATTACTTTACCAAATGGGTAGAAGCTATCCCACTTTCTGTTACCTCAGGAAAGATAGTTTTTTTTTTTTTTTTGAACCATATCATCTGTCGGTATGGAGTACCTTCTGAAATAATCACTGACAATGGAGGTTAGTTTAAAAACAAGGACCTTAAACATCTCTGCAAGAAATTCAAGATAAAATAGCATTGGTCCTCCATATACTTCCTGCAAGGAAATGGACAAGCAGAGGCTTCAAATAAGACCATTCTCAAAATCCTCCATAGAACAGTTCACAAGAATGGTAGAGATTGGCATCTATAGATAAATCTAGCCTTGTGGGCCTATAGAACAAGTATTCATACTCCAACAGGGGCTACTCCTTTTTCCCTCACTTATGGTGTTGAAGTAGTGTTACCTTTAGAGGTGGAGATTCCTTAACTTAGAGTTTCCCTTAAAGGTTTAGTGACAGATGAAGACTACCACGCCACGAGGCTACAAGAACTAGAACTTCTAGATGAAAAGCGAAAAGCATCTTTTGATCACATGATAGTTTACCAAAAGCGTATGTCCAAAGCATTCAACAAGAAGGTTCACCCTAGAGAATTTCAAGTGGGGGATCTTGTCCTACGAGAAAACCCTAAGAACCAACAACATAGAGAACAAAAGGGGAAATCCAAACCAAATTTGCTTGCACCATACATCATTACTACTACTTTTGGTACAGGTGCTTATTTACTAACTGATCAAGAGGGAGAGCAGCTCCCTGATCCTATCAATGTCTTGCACCTCAAGAAGTTCTATCCATGATGCCCATTTTGTCTGGGGGCATCCTTTGTACATATTTATTGATCCTGAAAAAATTCCAAAAAAATTCATATATGATGCTAAAAAAAATCCTAAAAAGCATATAAAGTCTTGAAAAAAATACAAAAAAATAAAAAAATGCAAAAAATTCAAAAAAAGTAGAAAAAGTGCCTTTGTGAAAACCTGGAAACAGGCACCTTGGTAGCAAAAATACAAAAAAATTGAAAAATCAAAAAAATCTCCAAGTGATGAAAACCTAGAAACAGGCACTACTTGAGGCCTTTACACCCTTGTTTCTTAGCATGCGTCCTCAACAGTTAGCCTTTCTGCATCATGCCTTGACCTTGTTGCCTTGATTTGGAATTGGTCTTTGTCTTTCTCTAGGGGGCATAACTATGTTAGCTTTGGTCTCTAGGATGCATTGGTCTTTAGGACATCTTGCAAATGGTGTTTTTCAACACCACCTCAACTGTGTTTTTCAACACTACCTGAGCGTCAAGTGTTTCTCAACACTTATCAGATATCTTACCCATAGTCTAGCATGATATAATATTTTCTCACTGGTAGATGTGATACTCAAAAGCTTGACTCTATTACCTACACACATGCACTTAAACACTCGACTCGCTGAGACTTGTTTGATTTTATTTTCTTTGTGTGCTATCTATGATGATTTATTTGATGAGTGTTCTCTCCCTAATAGTTTTCAATGATGGTGAGCTAGAAGACTGGGGGCATGAGGACATGCTTTATTGCTTTTTCTTCTTATAGGTATATTTTGTTGGTCCTAACTGTCATTAGCATTTATGCTTGTTTCACTTGACATTGGGGTCTACAAGGTATTATCCTTGATTGTTTTCACAAGTGCATACTTATAGTCATCTTGACTTTCCTTGTGTCTCAATGCGAGTATAATCTTGCTATATTAAACTTAGGAAATCTCACTGCACTAGTCATCTTGACTCACATGTCTTTGATGCTTAGGTGGGATTCCCACATACCTATCTAATATAGATCATATTCAGATTCACATAGTTATACTAGTGTGCATTGTATGATCTTGCGACGCTACCAATAATGCTCGATGATGAATATTAGAGTCTAACAACTTTGTGACCTTGCAAGTAAACCACTTTTCATAGTAGCTTGCATTTTTAGGTTCATGTTAGTTTAGTTTTGCATCTTGCATATGGAGAGAGCTCTCCTTTCATGTTTCGAGGACCTATCAGTCAACTACACTCATCTTTCCTTTTCTCGATCATGTCTTTTGCTCCTTTTCTTTTACATCATATCCTGTTCCTGTCATCACAAGGGGTTAATCTTATCATCACATCTATATACCAATGAGATCATTTTCAGAAACATGAGTCTATATCATAAACATGAGAACTAAACATACATCTATGAGAGAGATTATACATGAGCATATATATCATACATTTTGAGCAATATGACAAGACAATATAAAAATTGAAACATCCATCACAAGTGGGACAAGTACACAAGATATATCAAAAATCTAGTAAATCTCATATATAAATGTCATGATACAAATACAATGTGGGATCCAAAATTTGGATAATGTCCCAAGATATGTCTCTATACATCTATCCTAAACCTAGACCTAACTCTCACTAGCACCGTCATGAGGAGTTGGTGGTGGTGGAGGTGGTGCTGCC
This sequence comes from Chamaecyparis obtusa, assembly GCA_027943335.1. Lineage (NCBI taxonomy): Eukaryota > Viridiplantae > Streptophyta > Pinopsida > Cupressales > Cupressaceae > Chamaecyparis > Chamaecyparis obtusa. Next base: position 312,476 of record BSBK01007675.1, on the reverse strand, counting down.
GCTCTGTTTGGTACTATGTCAGATCTCCTAGCTATCGCAGAGTAGGGTGGTGCTCTCTGTCTCTTCGGTACAACCTATATGTAGAGCCCATGATAATATGTAACTTGTGCTACCTCTCACTAGATCTCTGCTGCATCAGCCTGTGCCGTCCTCTCCCACTGCTTGATCTCAGATCTCTATCTCTAGAGCCTGGATCCTCACTCTGAGATCCTCTCCCCTTGTAGGCTAATCCTGCCCAGCATCCACTTGGTGGTGAGATGGCCTCACCATGTCATCCCCCTCATCAACAAAACCCTATCCCCGTGGCCATTTCTGGCCACCTAATCAAGAGCTCTATCTTGTCTCCCTGGCTACCCCTCTCCCTCCTCCATCCCCTCCATCCCCATCATCTCCACCATCCCCCTGTGCTGCGGGTTGTGCATCAGGTACATTGAATCTAGGGAAGGGCTGCCTCTGTTGCTCTGCCTTGTATGTCGCATTCACTCCTGCATCTGCCATATCTAGGAGATAGTCCTGTGGCTCCCTATGAATAGCTGTAGTGTCCTGTACTGCCCACTGGTAGTCCAGCATCAATAGCCATCCCTGTCCCTCCTCGTCCTTGACCCAAGCATAAGTAGTGGTCTCGGTGGGCACCCTCTGCTATCACCCAAACTATCTCCAAACCTGAGTGATCACAAAATGCTCTACTATGTTAGAGTGCCGACCTACTAGTGGCCGGCTGCATAACATATAGCCCAGATCCTCCTCCTGATCACCCCACTACTCACAAGCCTTGTATGGTATCCACTGAAATGATGTGAGCTCATCCAGTAGCCTCATGTAATATGTCACATCCCCACTGTGGCTATGACAGGAACCCTGTGTATCTGTAGATATAGGGGCATCTCTTCTCCCTCAGCTACACACATGGATGCACAATGACAATGTGCTCCCACGCCCATACTTGTGCCAGGATAGCCCTGCATGCCCAAGTCTTGCTCTCCTGTAGAAGATCTCATGGAGCTCATGGTACATGTCTGCAAGGATGGCTAGGCCCCATGCCATCCATTGTGGGTGCGCTATCAGATCTTCCACTAACTGACCCTAGCCCAATGGGAACCCTCTTTGGCTCCTGTCAGTGATGAGAGCCTGTGCCACTATAGAACATATAATGCATGGCACCGAGAAGTCCCTGCCGAGCTCATCCATCAGTCAATCCCAATTGAGGTGTCTATCCACAAAGGTGACATCTTGGAACATGTCCTGCATGATCTAGCGTCCCTCAGTTGGATCCTGATTGTAGTATACCTGTGCCAACAAACAATCATGTCAGTTTCTATCATATGGAAACTTTACATCTATGACTATCTATAAACATGATTGTACTTACTGGATCTCTGTGGCTCAGAAATCGTAAGATCTGATAGACATCCTCTAGGCTAATAGTAGCCTCTCCAATGGGCAAGTGAAAGGTGTTATGCTCACTGTGCCACCTCTCAGCCAATGCTGTCAGTAATCCATGATCAGCCTGAATGTGGTGCATTTGTAGCAAGTAACTAAAGCCCATGTCTCTCAAGTCTTCCCATCCTGGATCATCAAGATTATGGATGCATCGTAGTCCAGTCACTCTTGGCACTCTAATGAGTAGCGCAGGAAAGTTCTCCTGCAAGCCATTTAACCCAAACTAGATGTTAGAACATATCATGATGGATGTATAAAATCAGTACAATAACAACTTAAAAGCAAACATTGTTAGGACCCATGTCATTTTGCTCAAAAAGATTAAAACATGTCATTTTTCTATACTATGCGATACTATTTTTTGATTAAGTATCATGTGATACTTTCCTCAATAGCAGTGTGATAGTATCTTTGAGTGTGATATTTCACATAGAATCGAATGATATTTTGTCTGCTATCATGCAATACTAGATTATATACCCGTGTGATACTATTTTGACCCACGAACTATCGCACGATAGATATTATCAAAGGGTGCAATACTTTCTAAGTATCGTATGATATTTCACATGAGAAAAATTTGAAAATTAAAAAAAAAACATTAAAAACATGTTTTAAATGACATAAATGTTCATTAAATGACCTACAAGGGTGAGTTTTTCTAAAAACATATCGGGGCACCATACTGCGGAGGCCAGTTATGCAACCGGGTGCACTCAAATCAATGCTTATAGACCGGAATCACTACTTGCTGGGCCATTTTCTCTCTCTAAACTCTCAAGATTCTCAAATCACTAAAAGACAAATGATTTTGAAAATGACCTTTTTACCCCCTTTTATAGCATTTTGACTTTTTGACCTAATTTTCAAAACACCTCAGAATTGCGCAAAAATTGCACCCCTAGCTAATTTCGACATCTTGGATCCATTTTCAGGATCAAAATCAAAATCCAAGTTCATCTTCATAGTCAAAATTTCATTTCAAAACTTTCACCCTCTTCTACGCAGTTGGCTGACCTTTTGAGGCCCGATCCTTTGATTTTCATTGGGGCACCTTCATTTCTTCATCCCCATCTCTTTCAAACTTCTAGTCTTTCATTCATTTGATTAATCTCTCTGAGGTTTGGCTTTATCCTTAATCTATATCTTTCTCAGTCAAACCTAGTCAACTAGGGCATGTCTTCACCGCTTGATGGTTATCCTATCATCCTTCACCTTTGATTATGATTTTTAGTGACTTGATCAAGTTTATCAATTTGCTGTTCTCCTCTGCCTGCTTTCAATTTTGATTCTGAGGGGGTGGTACCTATCAACTTTAATCTTTGATTCATCTTATCAATCAACTTTTCTTGAGATTCTTATCTCTTATTTGAGACTTGATTATCACCTAGCTATACAGGTGTTGGTCTTGTCTTTCAGCTTATCTTTGTCAACTTATGCTTATCCTTGTCTTGATATGTTCTGATCTGTCAAACACATGTCTGGATTGTTTTGTGATCCCAAATTGATCTCACATTTCAATTCCATTCTTTGACTACATGTGATCCCAAATTGATCTCACATTAGTCAAAGAGGGGAAAATGTATGCACCCTAAAATGGTCACCTAGACTTTGGGCCCCCATTCAGCAATTTATCAAATCCCTGAATTAGTATTTTCAAAAATCAACATTTTTCAATTATATCAATTTCCTTGATCAAATCCTAGTTTATCATTTATTTGATTATTTTCCATGGGCTAACCATTTTATCCTGAAGTCTTTATCTATTTAAAAGGAATTTCCTCCCCTTTTATTAAATAAAAAGCCCCCACTTTTCATCTTATCCTAAGTTGCACAAATAAACATTATTCTTATTTTATAAAAAGAAGAAAAACACTTTTTGTCTCATATGGACACAAAAGTCAACTCTTATTTTCCCATTGGAGGATATTTGTGCACATGGATTGCTACTCTTTCAAGCTCCACCCTTGATTGAATATTTTGCCTCTTAATCTCCATGGTCCATTCCTTTTCAATTCCTTTAAAAGGAGAGCTCTTTTCTCATTCTTAGATCCCAACTTTTTATGCTAATCTTATGCAATAAATTAAATATAATAAAATAAATTAAATGAACTTGCAAATATTTACCTCTTTATCAATGCCAAATATCGCATTGAGAAATTCATCACTCATCAATCCATCATTAGCTTCTCATCTACCAACATCACCACTGTATGTACATAGGGATCCACATGATTGACAAAAATGGGCCCTCGAAGATTCACTCTGATCACTTTGGATTAAAGGACTGATACATTGTATGAGAGTCTAAATAAGTGCACTAATAATGCCTAGTGTGTCCACGTCAACATGTTCCTTCACAATGCAAGGAATATTAACATAATCGACATGTTGTTTGGAAATGGGCTTCCTAAATATGTTAGGGTCATGTTATGCCCCTGATCTATCATGTGATGACCCCCCACCTCTACCCTGAAATTCTATAAAATCAAAATAATTTGTGACCTCATTGAGGAAAAAATCACAATAGAGTTTCCTCAAAAAATATAATGGAACCTCATGATTATTACAATGAGGGCTCTCAACCTATGAAAACCATCCACCATCTATCCCAAAAGTTATTTTTTATTCCTTCATGGTGGACTAATGGATGGGGAACCTCCTACAACTAGGATCAATAGTTTGATTCATTTTAGGATCTGTAAAGAGCTTGCAAATGTCCTCTTTGTTTTTTTTTTATTTTTTACTTCCTCATATAATAACTTGTTTGCATAGTATTATTTTTTCTCATCTCTTTTGGTTGACCATATATTTAGTTGCCCATTAACAATGCCTACGTGGCTCAAAATTGATTTCATTGAATTGGAAAGTGATGCCCTCTCAAGATTTATTCCAATAGATTATTTCAGCTTGCCAATCAAAGACTCTAATTGATTTTTATTGTTCTATATTTGGTTTAAAATATTTTGGTGTGTTTTTGGTGGATGTCTTTTGATTGATGGAGGAGGTTGAGGTGGAATTTATTTATTATCTTCATCATGAAATTCTTTGTGAGGAGATGTCTTAGGATTTTGTTGAGGTGGATTTGCATTTTCTGAAAATCTAAATAAAATTTAGTTTAAAACCTTATTTTAAACATATATTTTAATAAAAAATGAAGCTAAAAATGTAAAATAACTCACCTCTTCAACCTCCTCGATGTCTTGGTAGTATTTTTGAGATGATCAAACACACAAGAATAAATAAAAATTCTTTCAAAATCGTGTACGCCCTTGCAAAACTCTGCTCTCCATCTCTAAGTTGCGACTACAAGAAAAAATGAGCATTTAGGGTTTTTTTTGTTTTTTTGTTTTCTTTTTAGAATGGTGTGTGCCATATAGGCTTGGTATTTCTAAGCATTAGGCTCGATGTACCAAGCCATATGGCATTGACCATATGTAGTGTGTGCCTTATATAGAGAATTCCATACTGTTTTTGGAGGACCAAAAAGATGAGTGACATCTTTTTGGTCTCCCATTTTTGTGTACTTAGCTAGGGCTTGTAGAAATAGATCTCAAAGGACTATTTGGTTAACGTGATGAATTTGTAGGGATAGCTAGGAAGGAACTCACATGTAATGTAGGTTTTAGCTTGGATGTAAATGATTGGTTGTTTACAAGGGAAGTGAGGATTTTCATTTCTTTTTTGGAATTCTTTTCTTATAATGGAGGACCACTTTAAGGAAGATTTGCTGGGCAAATGGAATAAGGGGAAAGGGATTTAGGGATACTTGAAGCCATAAATTAAGAGGGTATTAAAGAGGGACTTTTTGGGGTAGAAGGAAGAAGTATTCTTAGGATTATCAATTGTAGGAGGGATGGATAGGTGGTCTAAATAAACTATAGAAGAAAGAGAAGAATGAGGTTTTTAGTGAGGGAAATCTCAAATGAGGTGACTTTATTTTTTACAATATTAACAAGAATTAGGCTTATTGAGATAATTGATCCACTAATTAAATTAAAAAATAAATCCTAAAATTTTTATAATGTTCAAGAGTAGTTGGGTTAAGTCCATTTACAAGTCTAAAGTCAAAGGTGCACTTTCAAGATAACCCATTTGTTAGTGTTAATTTTGTACTAAATCATCCTTCCTAATTGAGCTACTATATCATACAAGAAAGGGGTGGAAGACTAGGTTAAGGATTTGTAACTCCACTACATTAGGTGCTTTCATTTTGCTATCCCTTTTGAGTGAAAATCAATATCCCAATCTTATAAGTAACATGTCTATCTTCATATTATCCAAGAATTGTAGTGGAGGGTTGTCTAGTGTGATATATATTCACAAAGGTGTATGAAGAAAATCCCTTTCCTAAACCTCTAAAGATTCTAGTCTCCAACCTTTATGCTCCTAGTTTGTATGGGTCCATTTTAAAACAAAATTACTCAAATGAGAAGCCTTTAAAGAAAATGGATTACTCTATATCTTATCTTACAATCTTTATTAAAATCAACAATATTGTTTGGGAATTTGAATGAGATGACCTTGGTTGTAGAAGGGTCAAATGGATGAGAAGGTGCAACCAATTTTTTTCTTTAGGTTATTTGGGCATATCTTGTTGGTTAGATTAGGGTTAGACATTTGAGATCCAATATCAAGAGCGTCCAAGGATATATATATATATATATATATATATATATATATATATATATATATATATATATATATATATATATATATATATATATATATATATATATATATATATATATATATATAGAGAGAGAGAGAGAGAGAGAGAGAGAGAGAGAGAGAGAGAGAGAGAGAGAGAGAGAGAGAGAGAGAGAGAGAGAGATCTTTTTGAGTAGAAACCTTTAGATGGCTTGATATTTATTTTTCTTGTGTCTTTTTCTTCATAGCTATAACATGTGGGTTTAACTTGGATCCAATCAAAGATAAGCTTAGATGGTTGATGATCCTTTTCTTTTGTTGCTATGTAAGGATAAATGGAGCTAGGATTTTTTATGAACATTTTTTACTTGCATTTTCCTTGGAAAATCTTCTTTCTTCACTTGTTGTCACAAATTGAGTCAATCTCGTGTAGATCATAGATCAAAATTTACCTTTATATTATCAATTGTTGCACTTGTCAAAAAGGATGTACATAGTAAATTATATATAAGTTCTATTTTATAATCACAAGTAATGAAAAATTTATTTGCATTTATATGTACCCTCAATTTGTGAAATAGAAATGAAAACGAAAATACTTCATACTCTATGGAGAAGATACTTAACTATGCTACAAATAAGATGTGCACACCCTACCCACCACATTTAAAAATAAAAGATAAAATAATAAATAACAATTATTTTAACCTCACATTTACCCACTTGAATGGAGCCATTATATCCTTAAAGAGAATAGTATAGAAGTTTGGTATTGAGAATGACTATTTTAATGTAGATGAGGTGCATAATTATTATTCTTGAATGATTATTAAAAGGAATGATATTTAGATAGGTGACAAAAAGGGATGTATAGTAGATTTAATATAAGTTGTATTTTATAATCACAAATAATGAAAAAATTATTTGTATTTATATGTACTCTCAATTTATGATATGGAATCATAAATGGAAATGAAAATAGTTTCTTTTACATCCTATAATATCAAACAATCTTTTTTTAAGTCTGTAAATGCAAAATATTTAGAACCACCTTATACTCCAAAGAAGAAGTACTTTACTATGCTAAAAATAAGACATACATACCCTACCTCTATATTAAAAAATAAAAGATAAAATAATAACCTCTTATTTAGTCATTTGAAGGGAGATGTATCATTCTTAAACTAAATGCATCATTCTTAAACTAATGGTACACTTGAAGGGAGATGTATCATTCTTAAACGAATGGTACACATGTTTGGTATTGAGAATGATTATATTAATGTCTATGAGGTACATAATTATGATTCTTGATTGATTATTGAAAAGAATGATATTTAAAGATGAGTGGTTGAGAATTACACACCGCATACTATAACTATTTTTATATACGGAAGAATTGATACAAATGGTCCCCTATTTATTCACAAGAATTGCTCGTTCTCAATTATCAAATCACAGATCTCTACATTCGATCAGATATTTGAAATCCTCAGCAATTTGTCATTGTGAAAGTTGTTGAGAGAGGACTATCGATAATGATCATATACCACGACTTTTGTTTGTGCTCATAAATTGTAATGGGGCCCTTTGCTAAGTTATAACAAATATCTAAATCTGGTTTCAAATAATCCCTTGTTCAGTTGTTCTGAACAGTTATAAATCTTGGTTGTTTTCCTTAAAAACATTTAATAATAAATCTTTTTATGGTTGGTATCCATGTTTACAAGGTTTGTCTTTGTGGAGCAGAGATCGCCGCGTTCGCTTTCTAGAATTGAAGTGATACCGTGAAAACTATAAAGTAGGAAAACCTTGTTGATTGTCAGCAGATGTTTTATAGTCAGAATGGTATATCGTACGAAAATAGTATGTTATATTCTGTTGGGCCTTATATCTGTGTCGATCTACGTTGAGGGCGCGGTGGCGGAAGAGAAGTATGGTGGTGGCAGAGGAACTGCAGAAGGGAGCGGTGGAGAGAGGGGGAGGGGCAGAGGTGGAGGTGGAGGTGGAGGTGGAGGTGGTGGTGGTGGTGATGGACGTGGCGGTCTAGAAGATGGCGGTGGCGGTGGTGGAGGGCGTGGCAATGTGGAAGGTGGTGGTGGTGGGCGTGGTGGGGAAGGTGGTGGTGGTGGAGGGCGTGGTGGTGAGGGAGGGGAAGGTGCTCGTAGAGGAGGTGGTGGCGGCTGGGGAGGACGGGGTGGTTGGGGGACGGTTCTTATGGGCATGACAAGGGGAGCTATAATGGGGTCTAGACAGTGGTAGAATTAAGTTTTTGGATTTGCTTGTGTGATCATTTTTCATATTAATGTTTTAGATCATAATTTATATCAATGTTTTTTGTGGTGGTCGACATGGTGGTGGACGTACTGGTGGTGGTCGTGGTTGAGGAGGAGGCGGTGACAGATTGGGTGGTTGGGGGTTTGTCCTCATGGCCATCATAAGTGGAGTTGTAGTGGGTTCTAGACACTCATAGCATTATTGAATTTGAAAGTTTTTAGATTTGAATCGTGATTATTTTTGTATCACTTTTTTAGGACCATATTTTGTGATCTATCATCACCACTAAATCATAGAATTAATTTTTTATAAAATAGATTTTTAAAAACTGTTATTTAAAAATCAGATAAATGATAAGAGAATCTAAAAGTGTTTTTGAGATTTATAAAAGAAATACAAATTCTTTATTGACATCTTTCCTCTCAATATTATAGTAGTTTGAGAACAGATAATATATGATGTTAAAAATGTAATATATTTTTAAATGGAGAAAACTTGAAATTTGTCTCTTCTTTTATCATATAACATTTTTTAATTTTTTTTTGTCATAACTTTAAATGTATGGTTTCAGGACAATTTTTATTGTTAGTTTTTACAAAAAGTAGGATTATTAATGTATTTTATTTGATGCGATTTCTTTTTCTTATTTAGCCAATCATCATATAGAGTAAACAAACTGAATCATATTTTTACAGTTTATCTTAAATTGTCTTATTTAATTATTTTGAAAATTACATTTTAAAAATTTATCTATTGGTTCATGGAATTAAATTCTCTTTTGGGTTGGGGACCTACTTAAATTGGTGAGAGCTTCATTGGTAAAGCATGAGGTCACGAGGTCCAGTCTCTCACCAACTCAAATGGTACTAGAGGACGTGTCACACCAACATCATAAAAAGTTTACCAAGCATATAAAAAAATAAATCATCTTCTATAAAATTGTATTATTGATTTTTAAATTTTTAATTTTTTGAAAACAAATTTAGATTAAATATAATTATGCACTAAACATACTTAATTATATGTTTGTAAAAAATAATTTACATAGTAAATAGTGCACTATTGCCTAATGTTGTTTTATTGCTTCAATGAAAAAAAATGATTAGCAATAATTTAGTCATATATAATTAATGACTCATAACTACTATGATATTGGACTATGCACTAGATATACTTAATTATATGTTTGTAAAAAATAATTTAGACTAAATAGTTCACTATTGCCTAATGTTATTTTATTACTTCAATACAAAAAAAACATGATTAGCAATAATTTAGTCATATATAATTAATGACTCTTAACTACTATGATATTGGACTATTTATGCAATATTATAGCCACTAACTTTCCCTCCAAGCACAATTTCAACTATTGTTTATCATTGATATCCAATGTGGTCAAACATTTGTTAATATGAAAATCATATTTCCATGAAAATAATTTTGATTTATTTAAGCTCACAATTATATTTATTTTTACAACTATTGTCTTGTTGGATAAAAATAATTACTATTTCACAATCTTTATATCCACCAAATACCGAGACTAATCAATGGTATGAACCAAATGGAATGCATGAAATGCTATATATTTGTAATGTATTGGTGTAAAATAAATTGTAAATTTGTTTTATTTTTCATGTTCTCATTGATAAGTTGTGGTTTCTTATAAGTAGTTGGAGTTAAATCTTAGAATCTATAATATTGTTATTTGGAAATTTTTCTAATAAAGATGATGTATAAACAAGACTCTCAGGGGTAAGTGCAAAAATTTGGGTACCTATTCCGCAAAAGTCTTGTAGAATTACAAAATGCCACTCGAAACAGACACCCGTTTTAAAAAAATGGGCACCTGATTTAGGTTCGAATACCCAATCCAAAATTTAAAAAATGGGTACCCATTTTTGTACCATTTTTTTAAAAATAGGTGTCCGTTTTATTGAAAATTGGGTACAGTTTCTAATTTTTATTTTTATTTTTTTAAATAATTTTAGAAATGCATTTTTACATGCCAATTTATTTTTTTAAGAAATAGGTGGCTATTTTTTGAATTTTAAAAAATGGGTGCCCATTTTTTGAATCTTAAAAAATGGACACTCATTTCTTAAGACATGAGTGGGAAACACACCTCTACCTTAGATTTTGGTTCAAAATAGGTTTGGTGGAACTAAGCCTATACCTTAACCTCCAAAAATTTGGTTACTTGGCACAGGAATGCCAGATTTATGCCTTGTCCTACTTTTTTGAGGGCCTTCCTTATCAAATTTTTTGACGAAACAAAAACCTCTTAGAGTAGATCACCATCCCAATTTTAAAAACATAAATTTCATACTGACATAATTATTTTTACTATTTTTACATTATTTATTAATTAAAAGTGATACCTAAATGTAAAATGGTGAGGTTCACTAAAAATTTCATAACTTATTTGTCTTTATGATTTTTGAAAAATAAATTTTTATGACATCAATATACATACAATTCTCTTGAAGATAAAAAAAGAATTTTGAAAAAATATGAAATTTTCATCAAATTATGGTAGTTGTACACCAGAGGTTTTGAAAATGTACTTTATAGTCAATTAAAAATTATTTAAAAAAATATTCAATAAAAAATAAAGGAAAAATATGCTCATCAATCTTTGGTGTCTTTTGTATATTTCCCTAAAATGATTTGTAAAAAATCATTTATTTAGGTCAAAATATGGTGGTCGTACATGGCTATGGTATGGTCCTAAAACATGTATTTTGAAAAAGTGGTTTTTAAACATTCCTACTAAAAATAAATTTATACAAAGTGGGTATTTAAAAAAAAAACATATTTGAAAAGTAGACCTCGAGAACTGCATTTTATATTACTAAAGTTTTCAGAGATTCAATCTCTAAGTGCCTAAAATTTAGATATCAATTGACAAAAAAATTGAAAAACAAGGAAACTACTTCCACTTTTTGCCCAAAAGTGGGACTCAACTTCTTGCAGCCACCCTTCGATGAGGCCAAATGTCTGACATCCAATCACTAAACATGAATTCAAATATTTAATATATGATACTAATACCTTAATTATTTATTCACTATATGAAGAGAACTATAATATGTAATTTCAATATTTTAAATTGGGTAAGGATATAACTATTTTTAAAATATAAAATTGAATATTTAATAAACTAGACTAATATTATGATTAATTATTCAATGAAATAAAAGAGTTGCAATATATTTTCATGATTTCAAATCCAATTAGGTCGAGGATGATGGACAACAACAAGATATTTCCTTAACTAATTTTCAAATTTTGAGAAGAGAAATAAAAAATAAAGTCCCATGAAATTAAAATTGATTTTACTCAATTATCATATCATACCCAAGTAATAAAAAAATGACCTAATTAGAAAACTTAATATAAAAAAAATGATTAGATGATTACATCAACACCAACCTTAAGTGCAACATAAGAGAAAAGTAAATTATGGTATGTAAATAAGTCTTGGCAATTAGGATCAATCAAGTACCCATATACAATAATAATGTCCCTCAAAATGTGAGAAAAATGATAAGAAAAAGATTTCCATAAGAGGGGATGAAGAGAGAAGGTTGAGTTGACCCCTCCTAAAAAAAAGGAAAAGTAAATATTATAATGTGTGAAAAAATTTCTTGACCATAATAAAGAAGAAGATAGATCATGCAACCCCCTTCCCTCAATATGTAGTTTCTTGTGATAATGGTTGATTCTTTATATAAAGTGTTGAAGATGGTGTAGGATTATATGACAACATTACTCATATTAAGAAGAAACAATAAACAAGTAATATCATGTATGTGTACCATCCTAAACAATTAGCACCCATAATTGGATGCTATATTAGGAGTTTTTAGACCCTATTTTGGTGACTTCGAGGTCTGAATGCCCATTATGCTTGATCTTGACAAATTTATCTTCTCTTGGTCACATCTTTTCACCTATCTCGACATCCCATTCAAAACTTGGCACATTCTTTAGGGTACAAAATATCAATTGTCCTTGAGGATTGGGGGCCAACTTGGGCCCGGGGACCTATTTCAGGGTATTAGCAAGAGATTTGACTCTGTGGTTGGCCTAGATTATATTGAATCCTAAAATGATGGATCGAATATAACCTATCTCTCCTCATTTTTCATATGGAAACTCTACGATGAAAGCATTTGAAATCAAGCTAGATAAAGATATTCAATAAATTAAGAGTAATTGAGCAATTGGATTCAAGATTTGAAGCCAAGCATCCAATATCAAGTTCTCCAAGTCTCCAATTCTTGAAGATCATTCAAGTAAAAGGAAATATTCTCCAATTGAAGAAAGTTTCTCTCCCATGATGGAACATTAGAGGAATTCTTAATCAAGCAAGAAGATCCTTCTTTCCATTCACATTCTCTCTCCTTCATTGCAAGTGATTATCAGTCATATCTACATTCAAGATCTAGGAGAGGCATTCATAAATCTATGCATTTGTGAGGTCATCCTTGATTCTAATCAAATTCAAAGGTAAAATCTTTGGGTTTAAATTTCATTCAAGCATCGTCATGGGTTCATATGAGTGAGTTCTACATCCATCCATGAGGGTTTATGGAATGTGAATCTAATATTTATCTTTTTACATAATTTCCTTTATGCAATTTATTTCCATTTTCAAGGTTGATTCCTAAACATGGGTTTGACCATAAAAACCCATTTAGACAATCGTTTCCCCATTTTTCTATGTGTACTTGAATATGTTATGGATTCATTAGATGAAATCCAAAAAGATCGAATACAGTCGGAGGAGCCCAAATTTTTTTAGTCAAAATCACCAAGTATAGAATGCCATTGGTATCCTATCCCCAAGTACATGGAAACTTCCCACATTGTCCCCTGCATTTTTAGCTTAGATTTCACACACAAGTTAGATCTGCACCTTGATTTCTATTTCTGTACATTTCTTCTGTTTATTAGTCTGTATTAGTCAGTTATTTCTAAATTATTAGTAACTTTTATAATTCAACATCTACATTACATCATTGCATCATTTCCATTTTCATCATTACATATTTTAGAGAAGGATCATTGTCTCACTTAGTGTTTGAGTGTCCTCTTGAACCTAGTGAGACATCTTCCTTTTGAGACGTGCAATTCATGAAAAGGAAAAGTGATTTAGCTATTTGCATTGTTTCCCTTTTCCCATTTTAAATTTTTGGTGAACCTGACTCTTCTTACGTACTTCTAATTTGGGTAGTTAGATCCTTTTTGCATATCTAGATCTACTTTGCATGATTTACATTAGATCTTTCTATACCTTATGGTTAGATGTGATTTTTATTAATTTTTCTATTTTTCTTAGTTTAATTGCATATCTCTTTCAAATTTTATATTGACATTAGATCTATCTTTCTTTAATTCTCATGAGTTCATCTTATTCCCTTTTATAGAGGTTGATGGGGGGTCTCCTTCATCTGCACCTCCTTATGGTCCCCCCACAAGTTATAAGGTTTTCATTTTTGATTAATTAGAGGATATTCCAACATTGACAACGATCTTTGCATGATCCCTCTCACTCACCATAGTTGATATGTTGGATGATAATGTTGAGGCTGATTGATCCTTGGATCTTGCTATTGGTCAGGTGTTCGGGGCTCCCGTCATGGTTGTATAATTACAATCTTGACCTACCTCCCCATATGATCAAGATTTGGAGGATGATGATTTGATGATGGATTACTTGTGAGAGTAGTAACCTATTCTATTTAGATTAGATCATGTTTTCATGTGTTCTTCAATTCTTGTATTTTAGTGTTGTACCCTCTCGGAGGACCCTTGTACTCTGTTGGTATCTAGAAATAGGAGGTATTATATTATGAACCTTCTTCTAGTATACATGGGATATTTAGGAACTCCTTCCACGTTGACCCAAATCCTTTATTTTTATGTATTATTATTTAGATCTGAGCCATGGTTAGTAATGATTATATTGTTAGAAATAGAAAGCCACACCACACAAGTGAGGGGGGGATCAATTAAGTATAATAATTGTAAAATTTAAATCCTGAACTAGAATATTAATTAAGAATATAAAAGTGCTAAACAAGATGAACAAAAAAGACAAAAACATCATAACACATAGAATTTTTATATTTGAGGAAAACCCTATTAAGGGAAAAAACCTGATGGGGTTGGAACCCACTAGATAGTGCACTAGTATAAAACTATCTATTTTAGGAGACCTAGCCCTGTTAGGAGCTGATACAATACATCTAGTACAATAGTCCTTGTTAAATTAAAGAGCCCCTATTAAAAGGTCCTTCAACCATGTTAGGAGTTGATAAGAACAAAAGGATCACTACTTGAGAACACTGCTCCAAGGAGAAGGTTAAACCCACCTTTCAGGACTCATTGTCCAAATACAATGAAGTGAACTTATTGTTCAAATGACTAAACTGACTGATAACATCTTACTTGACTTTAAATAGTTCCATTAAAGGGCACAAGGAATGATCATAGATTCCAATCATACATCTTTTCTTCATCTCTTCTCTTACAATGCTCTCATGCACAATCACACATACCTCCCATACACATTCCTAACATTACATTAGAGAATCTAGTCTCCTTTATAAAAGTTATAGTTCTCAATTATGTCAGCCTATTAGGGATTCCCCAATGCATAAACAATTACATTACAAAATGCTAAGGCACACAATACCTAATAGAAACATAAAACAATTAAAAATATTAATTTAGGTGCCAAGATTTATAATTAACACTCGTCAATCCATGGAACATGTTACACCACCTAGTCGACTCCCAAAAGTAATTATCCAAGTTCATACGCTAGCGCTATCATCAACATGACCTAATCAAGACACAAATCCTAGAGTGTACTCCATCTTTTGTTTTCTTCCATGCCTAAAGCTCACATAACATGATTCCATCGTACAACAAACTTATGCTCAAAATGCAACTACTAACTTTGTTACATTCCCTATCTCTATCCTATAGCCAGTCTTCACCAAAACAACTATAACTCACTCAAATAATCATATTAAGCCATGGGACCTTAGACATAAGGTCTATACATCTTCAGAATGATAAAACCAAGCTCACATACTTTGAGCTACCATACAATGTCCTTACATTTCTTTCCAATTGCTTGTAGAAACTAGAAACATAATCTATTTGATATAACCAACTCAAAACTAAAGTATATATCATATGTTGACATCAATGAAAAAACTTGAACCAAAACAACAAAGAAAATTGTAACCAGTATCTAATGATCTCCCCCTTTGGAATTTATGGGAACATATGAGTGAAAATTTATAATAATGACTACACCATTAGTAATCAAGTATAAGTTCAAGGGATACAACACTGCATGTAAGATGGGTAATCTTCATAGTGAGATTACAAAAACTGACTTAGGCCACATATATTTCAATGCCTTCATGAATTAGATTGCAAAGCCCCATGGATGATCATATGCTGCTACTACCATAGTCTTCTTAGGATTTGCCAATGTTTTAGGGCACCCAATGTCGATTATCTCACTAGAATTGATCATGATCATCGTTGATCACTATACACTAGATGAAAGGAGAGTAAAGAATAAAGCCAATGATTTAGTTTTGGACATACAACTAGATGCCATTGAAGAATTGTTCTATATTCTGACAACTGATTTCTACTACTCTATTTCTAAGGAATGTGGGGAAGAATAATTTTGGGACACGCTAGAAATCTACAATAAGTTGAACAAGGATCACCAAACATGTTCTAGGAAGAGAGGAAAACTGGAGAGAATGGACATGCATAGAGCCTACCTAATTAAAGATATGCAGAATTATGTAACCTTGCTGAGAAGAGTCTCTGGATTACCACATGAAAGATAATTGGAGATATGGATAGTAAAACCCATTGAGATCATGAAAGGTAGGAAACAAAAGATTGATTGGGGAAATATTATTAGTGATAATCTTGATGAACAATTGAAAAATATGAAATCCAATCTGAGGTTCCACATGACCTCTTATATTGTATACTTTCTAGTATCTTAGTAACAATATCTAGGTCTATACAAGAAGGGATCATTGCATGATTCAAATGCATATCCATATGCAGTATACCCTTAGTTGGTGAGGAAGTAAAAGCTCCAAGATGATATTATAGAGTATAGGATTGTGAATGATGCTTTCATATTCGTAGTCATTCGATCAATTGAAGGTGATTATGGTAAGGGAATTTCAGAAGAAGCTATACAGAAAAGGTTAAGATGGTCATAAGTTACTACATTTAGTTCCAAACCTTTTCATATATGAGATTAGTAGGGTACACACTCAACCCAAAGAAACTACCAAGGTAACCTTCATATAATATCTCCCAATAGAAATAAGGAGGTAGTTAGTTTATGCCCATGATCTCATTGTAAAGAAGCATAAGCACTGTTAGGACTTCTCAATATCCATCGAAGCTTATATAGTCCAAGATATCAATTTATGTAAGTCCATTTGTTTGGAATGGGATGAGTTCCCCTTGGAAGAGATAAAACTCAATAGAGGAATATTTGAACCTATAGGCACCTTCAACAAGATAAAGGGATCTTGCTATAAATATGAGCCTTATTTGGAAGATCACTAGAAAAATTATATTGATGACAAAAAGGTTAGGATAAGATATTACTATAGGTATCATCATAGTTGGCCCAATATTTCATCAAGATCCACATTCCTCCATGAACCTGAGACAAGGATTCAAAAGATGTTTTGGATCCTTTGTACAAAAAGGAAAAGCTCTACACATAAGCTATCCTAAATTCAAAATTTGGAGCTATAGAGAATGATGATATCAAACATAGGGAAAGGCATGCAGTGTCATTAACAAATTACTAGATACACTTGTCTTTCAAGATTGATCCAGTATTGATGAAACCCAAGGTGGATCCCCCCAAAAAGATAGATAAGGGGAAAGGAATAGAAATAAATATTCCTACATTATAACTACCATCTCCTCCTGATTCAAGTAAGTTTAGTGGTCATGCAAGGAAAATGATAGTAATAGGCCCTACGTCTAGAATGATAATATATCACGAGCCAAAGAAGAAAGTTTCTCTGATACCTACTCCACCAACTCATTTTACCCCAGATGTGAGCTCTGTCCCAAGTACATATACATATTTTGAGATTCCATCTACATCTAGACAATGAAAGATTCTAACCTTCAAAATTTATATTCCCAATGACATAGAGCCATAACTAAAAAAGAAAGTATAAAAGAGAATAAGGAGAAAAAATTAGTTTCTCCTACCTTGGAGACATTTCTAGAAGAAGAGGAACTCAACAAGGATGATGTCCCTCTAGTAAGAAGAACTAGATAGGCTATCATGACTTCTCGAGAGTAGAAGAAAAATGAGGAAGATAGGCCTAATCCGTAGGTTGAAACATTAGAGTCTAACACAGGTACTGAACAAAATGTGGGTGGTGGAGATCAACTAGGGCCAGCTGAGTTGTATGTGCATATTTTGAAAATATCCCCAATTTTAGAGATTTATAAAAAATGTGTCTGGTAAAGATGTAGGGATTAGCGTAGATACTCCATGAGACATAGTACAAATTGATATTCAAATCCCTCCATGGTTCCAATCAGAAGACCACCTCACAATGAAGGACTAGGAGGAACAAAAGCATAATAATATATCTAGGTTCCTCAATCCACTAAAGTGATTCCACAAGGGGAAATTAACCATGGGGATACATAGGGAGAGGTAAAGATGATGAAGAAACAACCATTGAGGAAGGATTAGAGGAGGGAGAAATTGATTCTAGTTTATAGGTTGAGGAACCTATGGGCGATGAGTTAGTACAGGTTGAGAAGAAACCAGAAGAAGAGAAACCACAAATGCCTCCACCTTAGCCAAAGAAAGAGAAAAAATATGAGCTTGCATCCCATCAATCTTATGAACATAGAGAGGATAATCTAGAGCAGTAAATACAAGAATAATAAGAGCATGAGTAAGAGATGCAAGTTAGGCCATAAATGATCAATGTGGTTCCATATGAACCACTCATGGCTAGATCTAAACCCGCTTGGATGGCTAAGGAAGTCCAATCTTAGAAGAAAACATGCATAGAGAGAGAGAGAGGATTTTGACCTATCCAGAATTGGTAAAGCACTCC
This sequence comes from Chamaecyparis obtusa, assembly GCA_027943335.1. NCBI lineage: Eukaryota > Viridiplantae > Streptophyta > Pinopsida > Cupressales > Cupressaceae > Chamaecyparis > Chamaecyparis obtusa. The sequence continues at coordinate 293,934 of BSBK01007675.1, read as the reverse complement.
ACCAAGGGAAGCCTAGTAGAAAATATCAACCGGTTTCTTATGTAAGCAAAGACACAGTGAGAGTTGGAAGGAACATGTTGTGATACCCCCACCTAATATTAGTATAGAAGATATTGCACTAGATGACTATGTCATGAAGGATCTATACTTAGGAGAACTTGTGAGATAAGGTGGTAAATCATTAGCAGTGCTAGTGTTAGTCAATTGTTTAAATATATGTAGGAAGATGAGATTGAAATTTGGTGTCAGCGTCATAAAAATAATCTCCTTAAGGACTATATTTCTCAAATAATTGGTCCCATTAACCAAGATAACCTTGAGGCATCACTCATGTGAAACCCAAAAAAAGGAGTGGTCCCAAAGGCATCAAAGATTCCTAATTATTGTTTAAAGGCACATGTAGGATGGAAAGAAGAGTTAGAAGGATTTGGTAAAGAGACCATTTAGCTCATTTTGAAAAAATTTCAAATCATTATCACAGAGTTGACTCTACTTCTGGACTGATTTGATGGAGAGCATAGAATTGAAAAGTGTACAAAGATATGGGAACACACATTGAAGGATTTAAAGAAGATTAGAAAGTAAGTTTCTGGGATCTTAATGGAAATATATGAAGACTCGTAGTTGGAAAAATTTAATATTTGGGTAAGAGATATCAGTTTTGCAGTCAAGGAATATCATAAGAGGCTTGGAGAAATTAAGAAAAAGATACAAGATGTTTTGATTGGGATAGAAAAAATAGAGAAGTTTTTTGATGGAATTTATTGTGATCTATATTAGGACAAAGACAAGGAAAAGTTGTATTCAACAAATAATGTTATTCAACAATTTTTGGAAAATTTGGCCCATGTAAATACTAAGGATGATGTGCAATGGATGTTTATGAAAATTGTATTGGCAAGTTGACTATACTATTGCATATGACTAGATATAGTGTTTTCATTATGGCAACAAAGTCATAGAGTGTTTTGGAGTCAACGCACATGATCAGAAGATTAGAAATTGGCTAAGTACAGAAGACTTGATAGTTGGCAGAGCACAAGTAGTTCAGAGCATCAACACACATGCATATGACTGAGTTATGGTATGCACCCTAGAAGATAAGATGGTAAGAATATATTAATGCTTAGTCTAAGAGCGCACGATCAGAAGATTCAGTATGACAAAGATACAGATAGTTGAAGTTACACAGACAGTGAATGCCAGAACAAAACAGTGTATGCAGCCGACTGTTGGTAATTTGATTAGTGACTATAATATTGTTTTGTAAAGGCTATGCACCTATTGTAATTAAGTTGTAGACATGTAATTATGTTTTTATGTAAACACGCTTGAGCCAATTCAATTGGAAGCATTGTATGTAATCGGTTATAGGCCGACTTAGTTAATTATTTTAGTAGCACATATAAATATGAGATGCGCTCTTTGTAATAAGTATGGAAGTTGATAGATAGTTGAGATAAGTAGAGAATAAGTGTGTGAAGAGTTGATAAGATGTATTAGAGCTCTACAAGAGGTCAAAGCATCAGTGCATCAAAGGAACTGATTAGACAAGCAGTGTCACAGTGCTAGTTCATCCAGCAGATATAGTGAGTATTTGAGATCAGAAGGTTGTAGCCTTCACTACTTGAGCAGTGAGCTCTAGGGAAGTGTGTCCCCACCCCTAATAGGGTTATTGTAAAAGACTCCTAATAGGGTTTGACCCTTAACAAGATCACTGTACTAAAAGCATTGTAAAGACAACTCCTAATAGGGTTAACGATCTTCTAACAAGGATCATAAGACACTAGTATAGATTATTAATGGGTGTCAATTCCCACCGGGGTTTTTACCTATTTGGGTTTCCCCATCACCATATTGGTGTTATGTGTTGTGTTCATCTATCTTGTTTATGTTAATGTTGATTTCAGTACTTAAGCTTATAAGTTAAGTTTAAGGAGTAAAGTAAAAAGATTAAATATAGTGAACACTGATTCACCCCTCCTCTCAGTGTTCCCATTCCTAACAATTGGTATCAGAGCTCTAGTCCTCAGCAAAGAAGTTTAACCACTTGAGGAGATCATGGAAAAGATATAAATGAAACATCTAAAAATAAATCTTGAAGCTGCTCTTGAAGACCTAGACAGATCTGAAAAAGAAATTGAAGAACTAAAAGAAAAAGTCAGCGATGCTCAAGTAGTCATCAAAAGACTAAGAAAATATTTAAAAGAATGTTCTACCAGTGATTTAGGGATTATGGTCAAAAAGCTAAATGAAGAGAAAACATCTCTGAAAGATTAGATTAATGAGTTGGATGACAAGCTAACTAACAATTAGGAAGTCTATGATGAACAAATCAAAGAGAACCTTCAACTGAATGAAGAATTGAGGCAAGAAAACATGGAAATCTTGGAATTAAGAAACAAAAAAGAAAGTTTGGAATCTGAATTGAAAGAAGAAAAGAATCACATTGATAAATTACACACAAGAAAGGATCTGATAGAATCTCAGTTATATGCTCAGAAGCTTAAAGGAGATACCAATGACATTGGATTCAATGAAGCTTAGAATCAAATTGATAACATGCGAGTAAGGATGAAAGCACCAAAAGACTCTAATGATGCCAAGAAGACTAAAAATCAGACTAAAGATATTATTGAACCATCTAAAGATGAGTGCAAGCCAATAGACCAAACCTGTTATGCATGTGACAAGCATGGACATATAGAAAGGAATTGTAAAGAGGTAAGAAATTTCAGTGGTTACTATTACTCATGCAATAAATTTGGTCATAGAGCTATGAATTGTAAGACAAGTCAAAACAACAAGACTCAGCATAATCTGAGAAATTAGAATCAACAAAATGTAAGAAGTTCTTAGAATTTTACATGTTAGATATGTAACTATAATGGTCACTCAACTAGACAATGTAAAATAGTAACCCATGTTAATGTACCGAGGAATATAATGTCTCTAGTTATTTGTCACTCTTGTAACAAGGCTGGACACATCTCAAAGATTTGTAGATCAAGAATGCAAGGTTAGGAAAGCCCTAAAAAGCCTGAAGAACCAATTTTGGATATCGAAGGAGAAGTCAAGTTTGTGAAAGCTTCAGATGATGCGATCTTGATTTGGTCAGAGGTGAAGAAGGATAAGGTTGATGAGAATGTATTGGATGCATTCACAGTGGACACACCCTACATTCGGATGAATGACCCTCAGGGTCATAGGGGGAGCTAATTTAGCTCTAGAACCCTGTGCGACTGGTATACTCACCCTTTGAGTATGTGTCTATGGATTTAACATCTTGGAGACAATATGATGCTATGTGCAAGAGCGCACTACTTGATTGATTGCAAAATGAAAGTTGGAGATTTTTAGTGAAAGTGTGGTTTATGCGGCAAGCATTAATGGAAAAATTTTCACTTTAAAGTACATAGAGACTTGTAGATCACTCATTGCATTTGAGATTGAATGATTGGAGAGCACTAAAGCCCTAGTAGTTGATTGTGAAGGATTGAAGAATGATTCACTAGAGAAGAAGTGTATTTGATCCATTACAGAAGCCCTAATCAGTCGTGATGATTCAAAAGTTCTTGGAAACCTAATCAAAGTGATAAACAAGTAAGTTATGGCTACTCTTGTTGTGTTTGATGTTGTGGAGAAAAAGAGATACATTTTCAAGAGGCACCCTTTTAAATCTACCCTAGATGATTTAGAAGGAGCATTCTCCTGAATCCCTATGGGTGCTATGCATGTCGAAGACATCCGTGCATACATATACTATAAGAAGGAGCCAGTAGGTCTTGACAGAATTAGAGTGCACATTGAGACCATGATGAAACCGGATAAAACCTTCCTTGATGAGTTTGCACAGTTAGAGAACCATCCCATAGTTGAACATGCTATGACATATGAGTTTTATGAGTTCAAGTGGATAAAGATCTTGCTTAGAATAATTCATGATGACCTATTCTGGATAGGTGAAGTTCTAGTAAGGATTACAAGAGAGCTAATTCATGAGATGACAGGTCTCTCTAAGAAAGGCGTCATTCTTCCAGCAGGCAAGGATGTAAGGAAGATAGTTGAGAAAACATGCAAGTCAAGAAGTGATAGGCACATAATGACTATAGAGCCTATATAGGAAAAAGACATCAAATTGATGTCCATGATACTAGGGTATAGGTTTCAACACACTAGTAGAGTGAAAGTGTGTTAGCAGCCACAATTCTTACAACAATAAGACTTGTGAGAGAAAATGGAGAGTTTAATCTATGTGAGATCCTGTGCGCACAACTGATAGACAACATTAAAGCCATTAAAACATGACAAGACCAAAATATTTAGGTTTGGGTCTTTGATCATATACATGTACTTCCACATTCTTGGAAAGGTGTCAGATTTGTATTTGGACAAGATTATGCCTACAATTCCATAGATATGATTTAAGGAAACTACTGAGAGTACACTAAAGGACTAAATGACAATGGAATTGAAGACATCAAAAATCAGAATGCAGATGAGATACAAGTTTCCAGAAAGCATTGTTGAAAAATACAAAGACACTATTTGTTTCATGGTAGAAACTGATATAACTTGTATGGAAGTAGTGGAACCAAGAATAAAGTGGATCCATCCATTTGGATATGATGTTGATGAACAAGTCCTATAAGCATATGCACAATTATTTCTATCAGCCCCTAAGGACCCTAATGAACCAAGATGGGGGACTTATGAAGAAAAAAGAGAGAAGTTGATGCTGTTTTGAATAGTGCAGCAACAAAAAGAAAAGCAGCTAAGGTTATTTTTGAGATCCTCAGAATTCATGGAGTAACTCAAGTAGACCTTGACAAAGCAAGACAAGAAAATATTTCTTTGGGGATTGAGAGCGCATCTACAGCAGAAGCAAAGGAAGATGATCCTAAGTTAAAGAAGGTCAAGATTGAGAAATCTGAAGATCCCAAGGATAAACAAGACAAATCTGATGTTGTCCCTCCTCCACCCATAGAAACAATTGATCTTATAGCTCCTCCTAGGTATAAGGAAATGCCTAAGAGGAAGAAAAAAATTAGCACCAGTCATCCATCCTCGCGAGCAACTAGAAGTAAGAAGAACACTCAAGCACCTCCACAAGCAAGTTTCAGATCTAGTCTTAAAGTATTGAATACAAGGATTGTTGATGAAGGAAGATTAGATTAGATTGGAAAGTTTTATGAGATGTACAATGAAATAGAAAAATTATAAATTCATGGAATGATCATTAAACATATGATTAAGTTCAAGAAAATAGTCTTGGATCTTAAGACAATCATTCCTGATAATGTTTGGAATATATTGGAATCCTTGAAGAAATAGGCTATTGAAGAAGATCTTAGGATAAGGGAAAAGATTCTTGATGAAAGTCTCCTGGTGTGTTCTTTAGAAGAGAAAACACTATTGCTAGATCTGGTGAAACCCCACCTAAGAAAAAAGTTGAGAACTCTGCACATAATGGATAAAAACTTTGAGTTGATAGCCAAAGAGATAGAGAAAGCCTTTGAGAAGGTTTTCATGAATAGAAACATGTACCCACCTACTGTGCCCACAACTCAAGTACCCATAAAGGTAGCCAAGGAGTTAGAGACCACAAATGTACCATTTATAGGTCCTTAAGATTCATAACCTATAGTTGAAACTCCTGTAGAGGTAGAAAAGTCTGCACCCATGATAGAGACACCAAAAGATAACTCTATCATCATTGATAATATAGAGATAGCCATGGTGGCCACAGGTAAAGACTTGGACAAGTTTGAAGAAGCTTTTGTGAGCACACAAGAAGCTGAAATTATATGTGGTGATTATTCACCCAAGTTACAACAAAAAGAAGAAAAAGAAATAGAAAAAGGAAAAGAGAAAGAAATAGAAAAAGAGGAAGAAAAGATAGAAGAAAAGAAAGGAGAAGAAGAGGTAAAAACAAGTGAACCAACAGACAAGCCATCTATTGAAATGACAATAAGAGTTAAGCAAGAAATGGTGGATAGCACTCCTATCACTCCATTACCCTTAGCATCATTGTTGACAATATTGACCCCATAAACCACTAGTTTGGATTCTTGGGGAGAAGACAACCTGATCAAGATCAATGTCTTAGCCATGGAGAAAGAAAAAGAAAAACAAGTTATGAGAAACCCCTTGTTTATTGAATCAGTCAACATTTTGAACAGTTTATTACCTTCAGACAAGAAAGTGTCTAAGGTTAATACAGTTGATGATGTTAGCAACATCCTTACAGCCTTCAAGACCAACTTCTCTAGCTTGGAAGAGTCTGCATCTCAAGTGGCAGAAGAGAAGTATATGTTGTCATATTTTTACACATTTTGGAAACCTAATTACTAGATGAGCTCTGTACCCTAGTTTGCATTATTATGTGATCTGGATTAAGATTTGTGTTCATTTCATTTGCAAAGTACATGAAAAGGAAAGATAAATAACTGCATTTGAAGATTACATGTCATATCCTGAATATGCTGTATAGAAGGAAAGAACTGAAAAAGAAAACATTCATATGAGCTCACACATGTTGTGAGCATAGAAAATGCAAGAATTGCATAAATGAGTGCAAGTATACATAAATTAATGGAGCTAGATGCAGGGGTACCTAACATTGCCTGGTAGTGAGAGTTGATTCTTCTATGTGCCTGGTGTGCTCCTGTGATCCTGAACCTGTAGAGAGAGAGGAAAAGGGGTTAGATCCAATGGATCTAAGCAATGAATGGTGCCATGACATCTATGAGCATGCATATGTGTACTCAGTCATACACCTCTAGCACAGGCTATGCTCAGGGCAAGTGCATGAAAAAGGCTCTGGAAATAAAAGAAATACCATTGATTTCACTAATGTGTTTGCTCCATGTGTAGATACAGGTTACAACACCCATGATCAGTATTGAGTCTCCTAGTACCCTACACTGAACCAGTGAGGGTTGTCAGAAGCTCTATTCCCACAGAGTTTCTGGCAACCCTAACCGTCTCAAGGAGAGGCACTGAATCATATAGGGGTCATTTAGTGGATGACAGTATCAGTGAAACACTTAGATACATATCTAATGGAGCATGGTCAAAATAGGGAACTGGAAAATTTAGGGGGAACATTCATCATTGGCATGCTGGGGGCACAAAATCCAAGTACATAAAAGGTACAACAAATGATGTTTCAAAGATAACTCAATGCATTTCATTCAGGGCATAAATGTGTTTCAAATCTGCATTCTGTAATGATGATATAGTATGAATGTGATAATCTACATTAAGGGCTAGTTGAAAGGATGTTCATAGATAGCATGACATGATGTCTAAATGAAAAATAAATAGTGCAATAATAGGGCATGATAAATAGCAGCAATTCCACAAGGAATGTGCCAACAGTAATGACAGATCATCCACATGAACATCAAATTGCAATCAATGTTATGTACTGGTTCTATACCTCTAAAATAGAGGATCACAAGTAGCAATGATAGCAGTGCTTTCATTTTCATAGTGCCATACACTTGGTAGGCTTGGGTCTTCATGAAACCAATGCACAGATGGATAAGCAACAAACAACAGTACCAATATAAAGAAAATGAAGCAGTAAGTGATGAATATGATGCCTTGTTCTTTCATGACTGTAACTGCATATGGCATGTCATCATTTATATAAAGATGCTTAACATTACAACTGGATAGATTCACCAAGGATACATTGAGCAAATAGATGCAGAAACCATCAAATGAATTTCCCTTATGTATGCTCGGGCCCATGATATGCAACAGTAAACAAATATTTTCGTGCCCTAGCCTCTTATAGGCTTTATGAGGAATGCATGCCATGTAATATTCAAATGAAGCATCAAGTGCCAACAACAAAAATAGTGCACATAAACTGAATGCCATCAACGTTTCAACAGTTCTCTAGCAACATGGTCTATTCATGGGGTGCTGAGACACAAGCATTAATATCATTAACAACAGCAAATACTAATGATGAATGCCCTGTTCTTTTCAAAGACTTGTCCAAACAGGAGATACATAATAACATGCAGTGGCTTGTATATTCAATCAAAAAGTGAATCCAGTATGCTAATCAAACAGTGCCTTCAAGAATCTACAACTAGTGTTTCAAATGCAGAGATATGTGTAATACCCTAGCTGTTAAAAGAAATGAAGAAATGATGCCTAGTTTCAAGATCTTGGGCTAGAAACAATGATACATCTATGCGTGCCATGCCCTAGTATTTTCCATCGGGCCTTTTAATTAGCAGCATAGTGTATTTGAAACAATATATACTGAGCTCGAGTTTTAGCAAGCCTTGATCAAGAACAATATATGGACTACTATCGAACATAGATACAGATTAGGTAGTGCTATGATGCAGGATCATGCTTCATTTCTCAGATCAAGTAATAGAGACATTATGATACCAATGTGCTAAAAAAAAATGCAATCAGAATGAATATGCAATGCATTGTATTAACATAATATGCTCTCGAATGTGGTCTAAGGGTTTTCACGGTGCCATTGCCTATGCAATTCTTAGGCTCTTCAAAATAGAGAATTCATGTTCATTGTGCCCTAATGCATTCATGCTACCGATGCCATACCCTCAAACAACACATTGAGGAGATTCAAATAGAGTTCAATATAAACCGTGCCCTAGTTTTTCAAAATTCATAATAGGGGAAAGATAAATAGAATGTATCGAGTGCCATAACAGTGAAAACATGCAATCGATACATCAAATACAACTTTCAAATGCAATATAGTAATGCCCTGACATGATGCAACTCAATATTAGCTGAAGAAGATAAATAGTGCCATGATCAGATACAGAGCCTTCGAGACATGCAGTGAAATGAAGTGTAACTCATTAAACACATACCTCGAGATCAAGTTGCCAAAGATGTGTTTGCTATTTCCAATCTCAAAATAGAAAGTTGCCATTCGAGAGCTATAGAAAGTCCAGTATGTGCCAGTTGCCAAGCTAAGAAGACCACATTTGCAAAGATGCCTTTTGAATGTTGGGTTTCCAATAATAGCATTATTATTTTTGTCTCCCCTTTGCTAAAGACTTCACGAGGGCTAGTTTTATTTTATTTAATTGTTATCTCTTTTGAGATAATATATTATATTAATTCTTTGATGCCCTAGGTTCCCTTAGAGTAGTCATGTTTGACTTAGGTGATAGACGTTATCACCCATGTTCTAATGTAGCGGGGAAGGTTATTGTTGTTTGGAATATTTTTGTAATGTGGATTAAATTAAAATGTAAATATTTTAGGTTTTTCTCCTCTTTTGAGTTGAGATTATCTTTAATATATTTAGAATCCACTTGATTTTAGTAAAGGGGAAATTTTTTTAACATTATAAGTCAATGTAGGAGCTCATTGTAAGATATTTTGGACATGTGGTATTCTATAAACCGCTGTCAGAATATCATTATTTTGCATGACTTAGTGGGTCTTGGGTCTCCTTTGACTAGTCTATTTTAGGGACTCCACTTTTTCCGCCCCCCTATATTCTCGGGAACTGGGCATCCAAATTTTAGAGTGATGGGATCGTGGTCCTAATGGCTGGCTTTTCTATTCTTGGCAAGGTAGTGGACTTGATGGCAGATTCTTCAGATTTCCTATATATGCCTCTCACTTTTGTGATAGAAGGATAGTTCTTCTTTCCCTCATTCTCACGAGGTGAATTTTGTAGCTCTTTGAGAAACAATCTGATATTGTGACTCCTTTTATTCCAGCTAATAGCAAATTTCCCCTTCTTTTCTACAGTTTTTGAATTGGTTTGATGAGTTTAGTGTTATGAATTGTGATTGAAATTAAATCCTTTGCATGATATTATGTTCATCTAATTTCTTTGCAAGCATTGATTTTCTTTGAAGTCTTCAAATCTGTGTGCATCTAACTGTGTTGAGTTGTGAAAATCATCTTTTCCTTCTCATTCACAATCAACACCTAATTGTTTTCTAAGGGGAAAATCAGATTTGGGAAGAGTTGTGGAGTTCATGTTGTGTGCTGGGTTATATTGTGGGTTTGATTTTCAGTTTGCGGATCTATTCAGTTTGGTGAATCACCTAAGTTAGCTTTAGTCATTTCAGTTTTATGCAATCTCTATCCCTTTCCCTTCAAAGTCAGTACAGTTCAGGTGATACAAATGGGGAAGCTTGCCCTTAATCTAGAGGTTTATTCTCAGTGAAGCAGTCCCACATCCTGAGAGTATTCCCATGTTTCGCAAGATTGCTAGGTTTTATACTTAGCCATCACGGGTGCAATCCTTAGTGGCAACAGTATATAAAGAAGAGGCTAAATGAATTGGTTAGAAACTTTGCACTTGACCTAAGTTCTCTAAAGATTGGTCAAGCATCTTTGAAGGAGTTTGCAGCAAAAGGTAGAAAAATTATTACTGACTGTATGGATCAGGATAAGCTGATTGATGATCATTTCAAAAAGATCCAAGAGATAGAGGCAATGATAGAAAATGTAAAAAAATCAGTGAAAGATCCCTCCACATATGTCAACATGTGTAATAATGTGTACCAAGGATAGATGGATAAGATTGAAAAAGCTGAGAAAGAGATGTCTAAGATAAGGGCAAGGCAGACACAACTCAGAAATGCTATTGCACCCTCTCTAGATATTCTAAATTATAATATCAAGGAGATCGATGCCGCCATGGTGACATATGATCAAGGTCCTAGCATAGACTTGGAGAAGATGGAGAAGCTACAATATGCATTATGTGCCCATCTAAAGATTGTTAATACACTGATTGCATTCTAAAAGTAAGAGATCCAAGACTTACAGATAGCATATCCGAATGTTCTAACACTGTAAGTACTTGTAGATACATTTTTGAAGCACCTTTGTAATTAATGTCAAAGGGGGAGTAATGTATAGAATATGGAGTCATATATGTAAAGAAGATGTATAGTAAAGAATATAAGGGAGATATAAGACAGAGTATGACAAAAGTTTTTTGTATAAGAGAAAAGTTAGTAACTGTGCCATATTCCTTTGTTGCCATCAATGAAAAAGGGGGAGATTGTTGGCAAGTTGACTATACTATTGCATATGACTAGATATAGTGTTTTCATTATGGAAACAAAGTCATATAGTGTTTTGGAGTCAGCGCACATCATCAGAAGATCACAAATTGGCTAAGTACAAAAGACTGTATAGTTGGCAAAGCACCAGTAGTTTAGAGCATCAACGGACGTGCGTATGACCAAGTTATGGTATGCACCCTAGAAGATAAGATAGTAAGAGTATATTCATGCTTAGTCTAAGAGCACATGATCAGAAGATTCAGTATGACAAAGATACAGATAGTTGAAGTTACACAGACAGTGAATGCCAGAACAAAATAGTGTATGCAGCCGATTGTTGGTAATTTGATTAGCAACTATAATATTGTTTTGTAAAGGCTATGCACCTATTGTAATTAAGTTTTAGACATGTAATTATGTTTGTGTGTAAACATGCTTGAGCCAATTCAATTGGAAGCATTGTATGTAATTGGTTATAGGTTGACTTAGTTAATTGTTTTAGTAGCGCATATAAATATGAGATGCACTCTTTGTAATAAGTATGGAAGTTGATAGATAGTTGAGATAAGTAGAGAAGAAGTGTGTGAAGAGTTGATAAGATGTATTAGAGCTTTGCAAGAGGTCAAAGCATCAGTGCATCAAAGGAACTGATCAGACAAGCAGTGTCACAATGCCAATTCATCCAACAGATATAGTGAGTATCTGAGATCATAAGGTTGTAGCCTTCACCACTTGAGCAATGAGCTCTAGGATAGTGTGTCCCCTCCCCTAACAGGGTTATTGTAAAAGACTACTAATAGGGTCCGACCCTTGACAAGGTCACTGTACTAAAAGCATTGTAAAGACAACTCCTTATAGGGTTAAGGATCTTCTAACAAGGATCATAAGACACCAGTACATATTATTAGTGGGTGTCAATTCCCCCCAGGGTTTTTACCTATTTGGGTTTCCCTGTAACCATATTGGTGTTATGTGTTGTGTTCATCTATCTTGTTTATGTTAATGTTCATTTCAGTACTTAAGCATTCAAGTTAAGTTTAAGGAGTAAAGTAAAAAGATTAAATATAGTGAACACTGATTCACCCCCCCTCTTAGTGTTCCCATTCCCAACAAAGGGGGATATGATGGAGATAATGGATCAAATTAAATAATAATATAATTTTGGAAACAAGCTCATATTATTCTAGAAGAATAAACAAGCCCATTTAAAGTTCATGAAATTTCTAGATTTTGGAGAAGTTGATGATGTTATTGAAAATTTTTGAGAAGTGTTTCTAGGTGTTCTTCCTGAATAATAAGTATAATTTTGAAATTATTTCATTCACATGTTGGTCTTAATTCATTATCAAAGGAATCTCATGGTCCAAACATTTTAAATGCAAACAAGCCCAAAATTGTGATAAATCACATTTTTCATCAAAATATTGAATTTCAGGGTTGTAGATCATTCATCTTAGATTTCAATTTGGATTGCATTGATAAATTTGCAAGCATATTAGTTTTAAAACCCAAAAAATACAAAAGTGTTATTGAATCTATTATTTCATCCTTCTTGAATGAACCAGCAAAGGCATCCTTGTGAACATTCACATTTATCTTCAATTGAATCTCCATGGGGTTATACCATCACCACTAAGAACCTTGGGAGTGATTGGATGACAATCTTTTAAGAGAGGGATTTGAATCAATTATCCCTACTATTATATCGTGTAAACATGATGCTCAATAATGCCTATATGTCATCAATAAAATATAACTTACCCTCATAACATAGCATCATCTTGGTATGCTTCTCTATGACCCATAATTCTCCATCCCATTAATCATCCATTAGGACCTTTGTGTCTAATCTCTCCCCATTTCTATTTATATGGAAATAATAATACCCCCAACATTGCAACATCAATGACGATGAATGATCTTAAATAAGATGATAAAATAAATAATGTAAACATTATAACAAATCATATTCAAAATAAATTTAAACTTGTCTAGTTGGAGCACCTGAACTAGAAAGATCTACACTTGTAGAACCCCTATGCAGTACAAATGGTTATGATGGGACCAAGAACCTTATCAAACTTTGTTGGGCCTTATCAAGTGTATTATGTGAAGCTTCATTTGTAGTAGTCTTATGCATCTTTGACTTCATGTGTTCATTTAGAGAACTAACAATATTACCACTTTTTGGAACTAAAAAAAACCATGTATTGCATCGTGTAAATTTCACTCTTACTTTTTTCTTATTCTCATATCCTGCAATTGTTTCTTTCACCACCTTGAAAAAATTAGGCTCTTGTGTCTTGTTGAAATCATCTATAAGTTTAATTTAGATCAATCCAAAATCAATCTCTAATCACTATTGTCTTCTTTTCTATGCCACTTGAATGATCTTCACCATTTTCCTCCCTTAAAATGTGACGTTTATGGGATATTATTTTCGTATTATTATTTCTGAAGTTATGAATTGTTCGCACTGCCATGGATACTTCCCCTGTTCCATAATCAATGAGATAACTTACACAATAGATCTTTATTTTAGGTTCTCCCTTTTCTAAATATACTTTGAGAGTAAGTTTCTCCTCCACAAATTATTCCATTAAACTATTCACTCTTTGATTCCAAGATGCCAATGCATTAGGATAAAAAAATATGCTTTGTTATATTGACTCATATCCATCTACAAATCTTGTTTGTTTATGCATACCTTCCTCCACAATCTCTCTATTATTTTGATGATTTGGTGTACTTTCCACCATATTTGACTCCAACGTTCTAACATCCACTATGTCATGTTTCCTCTTAATGCCTATAAGTTGTGTTGTAGCATTCCTTTTTTGTTCTTACTTTATATTTAAAGGATTCCCAAGGACACTGATAAAATTGAATGGATATTCAATGAGTCCACCATCCACAATCTCATAAAAAATGTTAGGAAGTGTACAATTTTTTTGACAAATGACTATGTGGACAATGAAAATTTCTTCACCGGTGATAATTACATATTCCATATTCATCATTAGATCCATTTACATTTCAATCCACATGTACGTATTAGTTGGCTAAGTAATAGATAAAATTATAATAAAAAATTCAAACCACATGTACCTATCACATTCATTTCATAATTTTGCAAAATGTAAATTTTATTTAAACCAAGGGGTTGTGAAATAGCGACGACATCACTATTTCACAAGAGAGCATATACAAATTAATAGAAAGATTGTGAAATGGGAATTACACTAGAATATCATGTACTTCTAGTTCTGTCAAATTTAAAATAAAAGAAGAATGAGGGTTGCGATATGGTGGAAGGTGCATATTGCCATTTCTCTATATTATGATTTGGCGAATAACTCACATTGGAAAATTGGCAAAGTTGTAATAAAAAGAAATTAAAATTTACACATTTAGGTACAATACAAAGAAAATAAAATATTTACACATTCAGGTCATAGCAACAATAGATAAATTTGACAAAGAATTGGTTAGTGATAATCCTAAAATATGGCCTAAGTTGGTGAAGATAATCGAGGAAGACAGAGAAGTACTCCCATATAGAGAATGTGAGGGATTTGGTTAAAGAATGATATAAATGACTATTTGGGGAAGGTAAAAAATACTATTCTCTAAAAAATCAAGAAATTTCCCATATGATACAATGGGTTATCCTCCACATATCTATATCATTATTTAGAAATGCAGAGCATAGTTATCTTAACTGGACAGATTCAAATCTATTTTCAGCCTATACAATTTATATGACATATATTTTTGTTAGAAGTGGACAATAATAAAATTATGCTAAGATTTGTTCCCTATGTTTCTAGAAAGGAGGAGATTCAAATTTACTTGATTAGAGAGGAGATAAGAGAGGGGTTTTGTCCATAAGAGGAGTAGGGAATGTAGAGTTTTATATCAAACAAAAACAATTTATTGTGAGTTTATTAAGGGAGAAGTAGGGTAGGAAAATTTAACTTTGGTATCTATTATAGTTGTGAGGATAAAAATGTTGATAATCAACTGAGAATGTTGTTCAAGCTCCAAGATAAATCCCTATTATCTACGATCAAGCAAGTCATTGGGACAATTTCATCTAGTCACTATTGCAATGGAGTCTTATTGAAAATATTCCTTATGATGGTGGATGAAGCGTTTAGAGCATGTTTCCAAGCTTGAAGGATGGAAGATGCATTGCTACGATGAATATAAACATGCTATTTCAGTGGCTATGATGCTTAATAGGCCGTAAAAAAGGTTTTATTGCTAGGTTTTTTGATGCTGAAGCTATGGTCAAGAAGAAGAAAGTTTCTCAAGATCTGACTCTATTTTGTGAAGGACTGACCAATCTGTACATTACTCCATTTTCCAAATTTATGGGAAACAATGGTGATCTTTTCTCCGCCTCTTAGTTTGAGAGGATCAATGTATTGGATGATGGTTACCTTACCATGTAGCCAAATGGATGTACTCACCTCAACCATCAATTGATACTATTTTTTTAAAATTTGGATATTGGACAACCAGAAGAAACCTCATACATAGAGGAAGGAGAATATGATCCAGACTATGAGTCTCCTTATGGAAGCTGTTGACGAGGCTTGTTCATCAAACCAGTAAGGGGGCTTGGTCAACTTGTAAGGGAGCTTGGTTAGCTTATAAGGGAGATACCCCCTTTGGTAGTTATCTATATATAATAAATAAAAAAATTGTGCAAATTATCATCAACAGTGGATAATATTCCTTCTAAAACCCCTTTCAATGTATTGAAAATAATAAAAATAGTCAATGATCTAGGATCATAAGATAATGTATATAAAAAGAGCTATCTTATATTGCATAAGGAAATAAGTTACATATGAAAATGATTCTTTTACAAACTCTATCAGAATATAAATATAAAAATGAGTTGAATGATATGAAAGGCTAGGGTTTAGAGCTTTAATCTAAAAATGATTATTACAACAATCTAAGAACTAAAAGCTAGTAGTGGAAAAGGAACATATATAATGTTCTGCATATGTGATTGAAATGTGTGCATGGATCCCAAAATTGTAAATGGATTTAAGTTATAGGTCCTTCCATTTTGCTGCTAGTTTCTATGTGTTTTCAAAATTTGGAAAATCAAAATGGTTTTTGCAACTCATTTCTTAGCCATTTCTAAGGAAATTTATTTTCAAATTTCAGATTGCTAATGATTTGTTCCAATACTTCTTACATGCTTATGGATATTGTTGAATAAAAAATACCTTTGAATATTGTATTCCTCTATAATATTTATAAAGTCTTGGTGTCCCTATTATATTTTGAATATATTATATCATATTTTTAGGATATAATATCCCCCAATATGAACACATGTGATTTAATATTCCTAGCTAGTGAAGACCATGTGTTTCATCTAATGATCATAATGTCTCTACACCACATGTTCTTCTTGAATTTTTTTTCAAAATTTGATCTTATTGTTTCCTTTATGGTGGCCAATCTACTATCTCATTGTCTTCCTATGTGGGGGCCAACATACTATCTAAGTGTATTGATCTTTCTCTATCATATGCCTATATAGCTTAACACTACACATATTGACATGATCTAAAGTCATCCTATCACATGCTTATCTAGCATTCACTAGGCATGTCAATGAACCCTCAAAATTTCCCTATTATATGGCTATCAAGCATAACACAAATTTTCACCCATATCGACATACTATCTATGGTCTTGGGTATACAGGTTATTTTCATCATCTAGTACACTTTTCTGTAGCTTATGAGTTGGATTTGACTTAGTAACAATTTAGAGATTCCCAACTGGGGGTAACCCCATGCGATACTTTGTGTGTGTGTGTGTGTGTGTGTGTATGTAATATGATATGCTTGTGAAAGTGGGGGAAAAATATAATAGAAAATATTTGCACCCCAATGTAAATTACCATTAATAATTACCCCTACCTTAGTATAAGACTCAAAAAATCCACATCATTCACCTATGCCCATTCACCATGCTTCTTCATCACTTACTTTGAATCCCAACCATGTAGCTTGGATGACACAAGATATGTGCATGCCACAGGGACATCCACATAATGCACAATCATTCATGAATTTGTATATGTGTAGATTGCCTTTGGAGCAATACAAAATGCCACACCAATTGTAATGCCCATTTTTCAATGCCTACTAATGTGGGGTTTGATCCTACATGCATATATCCCCATTTCTGTCCTTTCTTTGGTCTTCTTCTAGGTCATTCTCTTTTGCAAGAACTTATTTTTATACACAAATCTCTTATTTTTGAAGATTAATCTCACATATTGTGTCTTCTATGATATTGGAAATACGTTGGCTTTGCTACCCTCCTCACTTGACTTCCAGCTCACTAAGGGGAGTCTCTACACCTTGCATTATTTTTATTCTTGAAGCATATCACAAGTTCTTGATTTATTCTAAGCATTCATCTATTATTTAAAAATAAGTTTCATATGGTTATCTCTCACCAATTATTGTGTCTATTTGACTACTATGGAGGTGGAAACATGAAAGAAGGGACTTGATTGAGAGAGTTCCCCAAAAAACCACCTAACATTTTCCTTTTTTTTTGTGTGTGTAGTTTTATGGACATACGAGTTCTTGGTTGTAGATTTTGTCAGCTTCATGGTAAAATTGTAAGAGTACTTTTCATCCTCTTGTATTTTAGTAGTATAATCACATTCCTTTTTATCTAGTTGTCATCTTTAAGTTGTTGTAAATTATATTAGATATACTATATTTGTTTGAATTTATCTTTTAGCTTTGTGTCATTATCCTCTGTACTTTACCCATGCAGGACTAACACACACTACACATACATCTCATATCCATGTTGTCATCTTCAACTCGCACGTTCATCTGAGGTAGTGAGTTTACAGAGCTTAGTGTTTGTTCTTCATAGTTATCTCTTTTATATATGATAGTTAAAGTATTTAAAATTATCTTTTAGTATATTCAAGTTATTTATATTTTTTTCATAGTAAATACTTAACTATTTACATCTCCATACCTTGATCAATTAAAACCCCTCTTCAACATTTATTTATTTCATCCCCTAGCTTTGCATACTAGTAGATGTGAGGTCTCATAAGGGAAGGTTCATCCTTTAGGACATTGATCGGTCTTTAAGTTGGTATGCTTTTTCCTTCTCCACAAGGATGAAAATGATTAGTTGTTTACAAGATAATTGAGGTTATTCATTTCTTTTATTAGAAGTTTTTTCTTACAATAGAGGACATCTTCCTGGAAAATTCATTGGTAAAAAGGGAATAACGAGAAGGGGCTTTAGGGCTATGTGAAGTTACAAAGGGTATTAAAGAGAGGGTTATTTAAGATTTTCAATTGTGGAGGGTATAGATAGGTTATCTATATAACTATATAAGAAAGAGAAGAATGATGTTTGTAGTGAGTGTAATCTCTAATGAGGTGGTCTTATTTTTTATAATATTAACAAGTATTAGGTCTATTGAGATAATTGACCCAGTAATTAAATTCAAAACTAAGGCCCACATTTTTGCTGGTGTTTGACAATAATCGTATTAAGTTCATTTCCTTTAAAGTCAAGGGTACACTTTTAAGATAACCCATTTTTTAGTGTTAGGTTGGGACTAAACAACCCTTCTCAATTGTGCTACTATATCATACAAGAAAGGGGTAGAAGGATAGGTTAAGGAGTGGTAACTCTAGTGCATTGACTGCTCTGATTTTGAGATCTCTTTCGAGTGAAAATCAATATCCCAAGCTTGCAAGTAACATGTCTATCCACATATATTTTAAGAATTGCAGTGGAGGGTTTCTCTAGTGTGATCTAGGTTCACAAAGGTGTAGGAAGAAAATCCCTTGCCTAAACCTCTAAAGATTTTTCTATCCAACCCTTATGCTCCTATTTTGTATGTGTTCATTTAAAAAAAATATTACTCAAATGGGACGTCTTTAAAGAAAAAATAAATAATTCACATCTTATCTTACTACCTTTAATAAAATCAACAATATTGTTTGGGAATTTAAATAAGACATTCTTACTTCTAGAATAACTGAATGGATGAAATGGTGCAAGTGAATATTTTATTTAGATTATTTAGGCACATATTGAACTTCTTGAATTAGGGTTAGTCGTTTGGGACCCAATAGTAAGAGGGTCCAAGGATTTTATACTTTTTTTGGATTGGAGATTCGAGGACAGTGTGATTAGCACGAGTAGCCTCTTTATGAGTAGTGACCTCAAGATTGTCTAATATTTAATTTTTTGGTGTCCTTTTCTTCATAGATATAACATGTGGGTTTAACTTGGATACAATCAAGGTAATCTTAGATGGTTGATGATCCATTCCTTCTGTTGTTGTGTAAAGAGAAATGCAACTAGGGTTTTTGATCAATATTTTCTTTCTTTCAATTTTCCTTGGGAAATATTTGTTCTTTACTTTTGTCACCAATAGAGTCAACTTCTTGTAGATCATAGATCAAACTTTACCTTTATATCATCAATTGATGCACATCTCAAAAATGATGTATAGTAAATTATATATAAGTTCTATTTTATAATTACAACTAATGAAAAATTTATTTTCTTTTAATATGTACCTTCAATTTGTGATATGAAAATAAAAATAAAAATGGTAAGGGATTACTTTATAGCCCATAATATTAGGAAATCTCTTTTTGGGTCTATAAAGGCTTAATATTTGGGACCATATCATACTCCATGGAGGAGGTACCTAGCATGTTACAAATAAGATGTGCATACCCTACCCACTACATTAACAAATAAAAGATAAAATAATAAATAAAAATCATTTGAACACCTCTAATTTACCCACTTGAATGGAGATGTATCTTTCTTTAGAGAATGGTACAAATATTTGGTGTTGAGAATGACGATTTTAATGTAGATGAGGTGCATAATTTTCATTCTTGATTGATTATTAAATAGAATGATATTTATATAGTTGACAAAAAAGAACGTATAGTAAATTATATATAAGTTCTATTTTATAATCATAACTAATGAAAATTTTATGTGCATTTTTATGTACCCTCAATTTGTGATGTGGAAATGGAAATGGAAATGAAAATGAAAATAGATTCTTTTATAGGTCATAATGTCAACAATCTTCTTTTAGATCTATAAATGCATAATATGTGAGACCACCTCATACTCCATGGAAGAGATACCTAACTATGCTACAAACAAGACATACATGCCCTACTCACTACGTTAAAAAAAAGATATAAAATAATAAATAAAAATTATTTTAATACCTCTCATTTACCCACTTGAAAGGAGATGTATCTTTCTTAAAGAGAATGGTACAAAGGTTTGGTATTGAGAAGGACTATTTTAATGTAGATGTGGTGCATAATTATTATTCTTGATTGATAATTATATAGAATGACATTTAGATAGTTGACAAGAAAATATGTATAGTGAATTATATATAAGTTCTATTTCATAATCACAACTAATAGAAAATTTATTTGTATTTATATGTACCCTCAATTTATGATATGGAAATGAAAATGAAAATGAAAATTTATTTGCATTTATATGTACCCTCAATCTATGAATGCATAATATTTGAGACCACCTCATACTTCATGAAGGAATTACCTAATTATAATACAAATAAGACATGCATATCTTTAAAAAGTAAAAGATAAAATAATAAATAAGAAATATTTCACGACCTCTCATTTACCCATTTCAATGGAGATGTATCTTTCTTAAAGAGAATGATAGGCTACACAACTTTGATATTGAAAATGACTATATTAATGTATATCAGGTACGTAATTATGAATCTTAAATTGATTATTTAAAAGAATGATATTTAGATAAAGTAGTTAAGAATCATTTGTTGTAATGCTGGTTATAGCTGGAGAATATGTGTTTGGGCCCTTTTACAGTATATTTGTTTATAAGATTGTTGGGCAGCTTCCTCGCAGTTAATGTAGACTAAGTCATGTCTGTACTTTTTCCTCTTCTATAAAATAAATTTAATGCGGTGAATCTTGCCTCTTTATTTTTGAAAAAGAAGAAAAATAGTTGAAAATTATAACCTGCACAATTTTTTACTATTTTTAAATTCGGAAGAATCAATACAAATGGGCCCCCAATTTCTTCACAAGAATTGGTCGTACTCAATTATTTCTAATCATTCAATCAGATATTTGAAATCCTCTGCAATTTGTCGGTGTGCAAGTTGTTGAAAGGGTGCTGTCGATAATGATCAAATACGACGATTTTTGTTGTGCTCATAAATTGTAATAGGGTCCTCTCGTAGGCTATAACAAATATCTAAGCCGACTCTAAATCACGTTACAACTCTGTTTTTTTTCTCAAAATAACATTTAATAAATCTTTTACGGTCGATATCCATAGTACACGTTTGGAGAAAGGGGCAGAGGCGGAGGTGGTGGTGGTGGTAGTGATGGACACGGTGGTGTGGAAGGGGGCGGTGGTGGTTGTGGCGGTGTGGGCAGGAAGGTGGCGGTGGCCGCGGTGGAGGAGGTGGTAGCAGTTGGGGAGCACAGGGTGGTTGGAGGATAGTTCTTATAAGTATGATAAGGCGAGCTGTAGTAGGGTCTAGAGAGTGGAAGAATTAAGTTTTTGGATTTGTTTGTGTGATATTTTTTATATTAATGTTTTAGATCATATTTTATATCAATGTTTTTTGTGGTGGCGAGTATGGTGGTGTGGAAGATGGTGGTGGACATGGTGTTTGTGGTTAGGGAGGAGGTCGCGTTGGATGGTCCCCATGACCATGATAAGTGGCGCTGTAGTGGGGTCTAGACACTCATAGCATTAATGATTTGAAAGCTTTTGGATTTGATTCATGACTATTTTTGTAGGATCATATTTTGTGATCTATCATAGTCACAAAACCATAGAATTAGTTTTCTATTTGATATTTTTAAAAATTGTTATTTAAAAATTATATAAATAATAGGAAAATCTAAAAGTGTTGTCAAATAGTTTCATGATTGAAACATTACATTAAGATTTATAAAAAAAATTCAAACTCTTTTATTGACATCTTTCTCAATATTATAATAGTTTGAGAACAAATTTTATATAATGTTGAAAATGTAATATATTTATAAATCTGATGAACAATTTTGACCTCTTTATAATGATGGCAAGGAAGCTCCGCTTCGACATTTATCAATATTAAAGAAGGGTCAAATCTTAGCAGCACAACTTGGAGGATAAGTCTAGAGAGTGGAAGAATTAAGTTTTGGAATTTGTTTGTGTGATATTTTTTATATTAATGTTTTAGATCATATTTTATATCAATGCTTTTTGTGGTGGCGAGCATGGTGATGTGGAAGATGGTGATGGGTATGGTGTTTGTGGTTAGGGAGGAGGTTGCGTAGGATGGTCCTCATGACCTTGATAAGTGGAGCTATAGTGGGGTCTAGACACTCATAGCATTAATGAATTTGAAAGCTTTTGGATTTGATTCATGAATATTTTTGTAGAATCATATTTTGTGATCTATCATTGTCACAAAACCATAGAATTAGTTTTTTATTAAATATTTTTTTAAATTATTAATTAAAAATTATATAAATAATAGAAAAATCTAAAAGGGTTGTCAAATAGTTTCATGATTGAAACATTACATTAAAGTTTTTAAAAATTCAAACTCTTTTATTGAATCTTTCTCCATATTATAGTAGTATTTGAACAAATTTTATATAATATTGAAAATGTAATATATTTATAAATGTAATTTGATATAATGTTGAAACTGTAATATATTATAATATATTATAGTTACTTTGGCTTCGTTATGGTGATGGCAAGGAATTAAATATGACGAACAATTTGGACCTCTTTACGGTGATGGCAAGGAAGCTCCGCTTCGACGTTCGTCAATATTAGAGAAGGTTCAAATCTTAGCAGCACAGTAGTTGAGACTACCAGAAAAGGAGTAATTAGCATCTGCAAGTACCTCATTGCTGGTGACATCACTAGAGGATTGTAATTCGTTGTAGCCTTCTTACTTCTGTTTCATTTCTGTTGATTTATAATTTTTTAGATTATTTCAACAATTTCTTAGTCTACAATTTTGTTCTATCAATTGTTAACTTTGAGCTTCGCTCTCAAGCTACAAAAGATGTCAATGGAGTCTCAATCCGTGTAGGACAGAGGTCGATACAGCCATTGGAAACTGATAGTGATATTACGATTTGTAACAACAGGGGAATGCAAAGTAGCTGAGCACGTAGTAGGAGTGGACAGGGGATGAGATCCTCTCTCGGCTCATAACTTCCAGCACTGGGCTTCTAGCAAAAATTTCCATGTCGGTGATAATCTCCGTAACCCTAGAAACCCTAACAGACTCGCAGTAGTAAAGAATAGGCTAAATATTTAGTCAAACTGAAAGACTGTAGCTTCTTGTTTTGGAATGGCTAAATATTTTGTCAAAATGAAAATATTGTGGCTTCTTGTTTTGGAATAGGCTAAATATTTAGTCAAAATAAAAATTTGTGGCGTCTTCTATGGAGCCGCCCATAACATGTTTATCTTTGTGATATTGTTATTAAGGTTCAACTGTGTAGTGTTTTGAGTCAAACTCATTGACCCATGTTTCATGAGTAGTGGTTCACACGAACCCATCTCTAATGAGAATGAATGAAACACTTAGCACTCATTAGATCTAGGTGATGCTCACAAAGGTGAAGCACTAGGACTTCCCGGGAGGTCACCCATCCCAGTACTACTCCAGCTTGAGCGCGCTTAACTACGAAGTTTCCTCCATGGTTAAACCCACTCTACTTGCAACCCCATTTGCAAAAACCTTCACCAAGTGTTGTGCCTTATGAACCACTCATTAGAAAGCCCCTTAAGCTCATCAATTGATAAGTAGGAGATATTTTTCACAATTTGACTTGTTGTGGAAAATATCTCCTACTTATCAATGTTTATCTTTGCTAAAGCATCTTTATTTTTTTGTATTTTCAAATTATGCCCTCCCATTTCATTACCTTTTGGTTTACTTATGTGGGTTGCTTCTGGCAGATTCTTCTTT
This sequence comes from Chamaecyparis obtusa, assembly GCA_027943335.1. Taxonomy (NCBI): domain Eukaryota; kingdom Viridiplantae; phylum Streptophyta; class Pinopsida; order Cupressales; family Cupressaceae; genus Chamaecyparis; species Chamaecyparis obtusa. The sequence continues at coordinate 269,820 of BSBK01007675.1, read as the reverse complement.
TCCATAGTTTCTATTCCAATGTTGTTTCTTGCTGAATAATCATCATTCTTGCCTGTGTTTTAAGTAACTATAAATCTATAGAGAAAAGTGCTCTTGAGAACATCCCAAATCATAAATTTTTGATCTTGAAGGTCAACTCCTTTGTCACTGATCTTGGGTTTATATTTTTGCATGAGTTTTAAAGTTTTTTGTGCCTTTTGTTGTAGATTATTAAAAAAGAGGAGGGTACCTCAAAATCTGTAGAATAATCTGCCAACGTACATTTTGACTGTAATTTTAATAGAGGTAGAAATATAACATATATTGATTATGAATTAATTCTTCTTTCAAGAGATTATATAGTTCTCAAAAATACAAAGCAATATATAGACCACTAAAATATTGAAGAGCGAGTCCTTCAAACAACCTAATAAATGCTAGAACTAATTGCCTAATAAACCATGAGTGTTTTTAACTAGACTAGAAACATAGACTTATAGTTACATATGGAGTGATTAATTATATTTAACACCCCCCCTTAATTTTGACTCCATCTACACCACAATATTTTCAACACTAACAATTCCTAATTGTTATTTTTGCAATTCAAAATTTTCTTTTGTCAATGGCTTAGTAAATATGTCTACTAATTGGTCTTTAGAATTGCAAAACTATAAGCTATTTTCTCCATTACTGACTAGCTCTTTGATGAAGTGGCAATAGATTTCGATGTGCTTTCTTTTCTGATTGAAAACATGATTTTTGGAAAGTTCTATTGTTGAGCTATTGTCACAAAAGGGAGTAATTGGCTCCTTCTTTGTTTCTAGTTTATATCACTTATTAACCTCTTCATCCATAGTGCTTGGCAAGCTATTGTTGTAGTTGCTACACACTCTGCCTCTATAGTTGAAATAGTCACTATGAGCTGCTTCTTGGACACCCATGAAATTATAGCTATACCCAAACAAAATGAATAACTTGATGTTCTCTTTTTGTCATCAACACTTCCAGTAAAGTCAGTATCTATCAATCCAACTAACTGGCCATCTTCATGACCTATATATAAAATACCATATTGTACTATTCCTACAATATATCTTAATATTATTTTCCCTACTTTCCAATGAGACGTCTTTAGGGATTCCATGTACCTAGAAAGAAGGTTGACTCCAAACATAATGCTTGGTCTTGTTGTTGTCAAATACATTAGGCTCCCTACTAACTCCTTGTATAATGTAGAGTTTACTGCTACACCTTTGTCACTTTTACTCAATTTGGCACTTGGAACAATATGAGTACTAAGTGTCTTGCAATTATTCATTTTATATTTGGTCAACATATGTTGTGCATATTTCCTTTGGCTAATGAAGATACGCTATTTTAATTGTTCAATTTCTAGACCAAGAAAATATTTCATGTGACCAAGATTGGTCATTTCAAATTCTCTTTCCATATCAAGCCTGAATTCCTCAAGGTGCAAATTACCAGTGTATAACAAGTCATCAACATAGATACATACAATTAGGATTTTACCATGTAAGTTTGTCTTCGTGTAAAATGTTAGTTCATTGCTACTGTGATTGAACCCTCTATTAAGTATATAGGAATCTATTCTACTATACAATTCCCCCAGTTCTTGTTTCAATCAATATAAGGACTTTTTCATCTTATATACTTTCTATTCCTATCCTTTAATCTCAAATCCTGGTGATTGATCAATATATACCTCTTCATTTAGAATTCTAATTAGAAATGTAGGCTTGAAATCTAACTGGTAAACTGACCAATGTTGTTTTGCCGCTACTGCTAACACAGTTCTAATCATGTCCAATCTTTCCACTGTTGCAAAAGTCTCTCTATAGTCTATATTAGGATACTATATAAAACCTTTGGCTACTAGTCTTTCCTTGTGCTTCTCAATTTGTCCTTTCTCATTAAGTTTTGTCTTGTAGACTCAGTTCACTCCTATTCTTGTTTTCTCTTGTGGAAAGTTCACTAACTCCCATGTGTCATTTTTCTCTATGGTTCTATTTCATTGTTCATGGCTTCTATCCACTCTTTCTTCTTAATTGTTTCTTCAAAACATATAGTAGGACTAGACATAAAAGAAAATAATAATTTCTCATTATTGTCCTATTGTTCATTTATTTCTCTAATATTCCTAGTCTTTTGGTTCCTTAGTTCTTCTATTGTGGGGTGTGAATTATTTCTAGAAGAAGGAATTTGCACTTGTTGTCTTTGATTTTCTCCTACTTTTATTAGAATCTGCAATCTAGGTAGTCTATGTCTTGGATGCTCAATATCTTTTATACTAGCTGATTTAGATGTGTGTGGAGCAAGCTAACTATGAATTGTTCCATCATCTTGTTCATACACTAGTACAAAAACAATAATATATGACTAAAAAAACTACTAAAAATTGTAGATAACTGACTAATTTTGATCATGTGACCATCAGTAGTTTATTGCCGGTCATTTATCTCGTGACTAAATTTATGAGTAAACTATTTTAGTCATTGATTTTCTCATTTATTTAGTTATTTATTTGGTAATTGATTTAGTCATTTATTTAGTCATTTATTTGGTCATTGATTTTGTCATTTATTTAGTCATTTATGTAGTCATTTATTTAGTCACGTTTTAGTCATTTTTTTAGTTAGATATTTAGTCTTTAATTTAGTCATATATTTAGTCATATTAGGGCATGATAGAATCAAACCACCACCCTCCTACTTGTAAAGTAGGTGCTCTTCCATTGAGCTAGTACCCTTTAAAGAATGATAATACCATGTATACTATTACTTTCCATTAAAAACAATTTCAAGTTTTTCCATTTATAGTTCAAGGGTAACAAAGCCTAAGGAGAGGATGACTAGTGATACTTTAAACTCAATGGTGAAGTTTTTCAATGTGCAATATAAGGGTGAAGTGAATGATGCCATTAGAAAATCCATTACATGTGGCTCTTTCCCCTTATTATAATGACAAGCATCTATCTTTAGGGGAAACCAACCACATGAAATAGAGATCAACTATGTACCAATAATCATACCTTCTACATTTTCACTCCTGATTAACCCATCAAAAGTTGTACTTCTTTAGATGTCCACATTGTTGAAATTTTATTGATGTGACTTCCTATAACTCTCTTTTATCGATGTTGAATCTATCTGTACTATTGCCTAAAACTTCCCTTGTAATGTTTCCCCATCATCCCTTTCTAGTGCCATGATTGCTTTGTTGGGTTCATATTGGTTTCTGAGAAGAGGTCAAGAATTTGGGTAACATCAATCCATTATCTCTATTACCTATTAGGGACTCTCTTATATCATGAGCCCTTTCTAACTTCTTAAACTATTGGTTTTTACAAGAATGTTTAGAGCTGCAATCACTGTCGGATATAAAGTAGACATTGATCTTAAAGACATGGCCATCGCTATGAAGCAACATAACATGTTAGAAGAATCCATTGAAGCTATCAAATAAATTGATGCTCTGATGAAGCACAAGAATATTTAGACAATGTAAAACTTGATTTATACATGGTTAAGAAAAACAAACTTATCAGTCTCAAAAGTCATCATATTGAAATAATCATGTGTATTTGGCTTCTGATCAGGTTAAATTTATCTTTCCAAACTCATCCATTAAGTGTTTTTAACAATCTTTTAATTGTAGGGATGTGGTGATTGGATATAATGGCTTATATTAAAAATCTTCACATATCTAGACACTATTTTGTTCTTGGTAATTTGCTTATAAAACTTGTAGGCTTTTTATGTATCACTAGAACCTATGTGTATACACTGCTCACTTCTATCATCTAATTTTATCCCTAATTTATTAGGCACATAAGTATAAGATACACTTCCAAAAATTCTCAAGTTTGTTACATCTGGTTTCACTCCACTCCAAGCTTCTAGAGGTGTCTTCTATTTACACTTTTTGTAGGTGATCTATTCAAGATGTACATTGAACACACAATTGGCTCTTCCCAATAATCATTTGGTAGGTTTTTAGATTTTAACATACTCCTTGCCATATTCATGATTATTTGATTATTCCTCTCTACCACTCCATTTTACTATATAAGTGTACCTGGTAGTGAATTTTCTATGAATGCCATGTTCACTATAATATGGTGCAAAAAATCTAGAATCATATTCACCTCCTCCATTAGACCTTAAAATCTTAATTTGTGTACCACTCTATTTTTATGCCATTTCTCGAAACTATTTGAATATGTCAAAGGTGTCTGATTTTTTCTTAGTGAAGTACACCCAAGTCATCCTACTACAGTCATCTATAAAGGTTAAAAAGTAATAACTCCCTCCTATAGACTATGTTTGTATGGGATGAGAGAGATTGATATGCACTAGCTCTAGTAGATCTTTGACTCTATAAGTTGCTTCATTTGGAAAGACACTCCTCTTGTGTTTGGCTATTATGTAGCTTTCACAAGGATTATGGTGAACATCTATTTATAGTAGACCTAAGACCATTGACATTTTTTGCAATATATCTAGACTGTTAAACAATAGATGACCATATCTAATTAGGTGCCATAGCCAAGTTTCATCAAAATTGGTAATGTATTGAGCATAAGATATGGATTATTTGACACTTCTTAGGTTTAGGGGATACAATTTGTTTCTATTCATTTGGGAATTTTCTATGACTACTTTATTTGGAGGTTTTTCTAAGATAGTACATGTGGAGCCTTTGAATTTAAATTCAAATCCATTCTCACCCATTTAGCCTACACTCAATAGATTGTGTTTTAAATTCTGAATATAGTAAACATTATGGATATCCTTCTTTTCATTTTTTTGGTTTACTACTACAAGAGTACATCTTCCTAGAACATGAACCAAGTGATTATCTCCTAAATTTATCTTGGACTTGATTGTTTCATCAATACAAGTAGAAACATTTTTATTACCTATCATGTGATTGTTGTAGGCACTATCTAACAACCATATGTCATCTTTTTTGTTGTCTTCTATTGTTGAACATGATAAAAACATAAATGGATTTTCTTCTTCTATGTTGGACACATTAGCTATGTCCTTGTTCAGGTCTTCTTGTTTGCTTTTTCACTCATTGTCATAATGTCCATATTGCTTGCAGTAATAGCACTGCATATTTGATTTATTAAATCTGCCTCTTCCTTTGTTATTCCCACCTCTTCCTCTTTGGTTTTGAGACTGTGATAGAGGCTTCTGTAATTGATTTTCAACACTATCCCTATTATCAAAATGGGAAGAACTTTGAACTCTTCTTCCTCTACCTCTACCACCTCTTCCTCTTCCTCTATTGATTGTGGCTTGTTTTTGTAGAGCAATTTCTAAAGATTTATTTTTATTTTGCATTATAGACTCATGATTCAACATGGATCAATCAACATTGGTTCCTTTTCTTTCTTAGGAGGGAGAATGGATGGAACCACACTAGGCTAAGATATGGGTTGATAAGTATACATATAAGTAATAGGAAGAGGAGGTATATGTGGTGTAGGAGTAATTCCACATCTAGGATCATCCTTAGGTTTTCTAAGTTCACAAATATTGTGCACCTTATAGGACTAGTATGATTGGAAGAGATGGTGAGGATGGGTTTGAATTGGTTGAGGAATTGAAGGCTAAAAGAAATCAAGATCAATTGATTCTCGAGGCATGAAAGGATGAAAAATACTATGGTTAACAATCATGATTTCTCCCATATGAGGAAATTTAAGACATATATGAATAGGAGAAGCCATGAATTTAATGGAGGTAAGTCAAGGAAGACCATGTTTAACTTGGGATTGATTAAAATTTGGGATGAGAGTGAAGGTAGCATCTATGGTTTTACCACCAAATTCAACAGGAAATGAAATGGAACCATGAGAAGGATAAAGGAAAGTATTGCAAGTTTAGATCATCACATCAAATTTATCATAGAAGTCACATTTTAATCATCTACTATAGAGATGTTTTTTAGTTATCACATTCACCATGAAATTAGGATAAATAAGGACACCATGGGAAGGAAGGCCATCAATCCTTGTGACAATGTATAGGGGAGCATCTGGTGATTTAATTTTCTTAGAAGGGTAAAAGGTAATGCAAAGATGAGGTGAAGGTTTCGGTTTAGGATTAGGTTTGGATTTATCAACTTGATTGAACACATGAGTAGCTTCATCAATGTTTTCATTGTAATCAATACAAGGAGAAGAATAAGAAGGTTGAGTTCAGTCAATGGTATTGCTTGAATGCTATAGAGAAAGATTGGTATAGATTTGAAAATTTTGGTTAGGAGGTGATATGGCTTTTTTCTCATTGTTATTGTCACCATCCATAGATATAGTATTGGAATCAATAAGGTCTTGAATAATAGTTTTAAGCTTCAATAAAACCTTTCGATATCATGGCTATGTTAATCATGATATTGACAAAAATATTTGTGGTGGAATTATTTGGATTTAGGTTTAGAAGGTGTGTATAAGAAATACCTTCATGAGATTAGTTTGTCCTAAATCAATTCAAATTGAGCTAATTTAACATTTAAAATCTATAAAATTGAAAGCTTATAGCAATAAACATCTCATGGATCCCTATTTAAAGATGATAATGAAATACTCTCAACAAGCATCCATTAGAGATAACTCTAAAATGATAAAATTATGATAAAAATGTTGACATAAAGCCTATCTTGCTCAAAATATTCTTAAATTATGCTTGTAACTCAAGCTGATTATAATAAGGATGCAATTCTAAAATGATAATGGAATCCCTTTCTCCTGATTTTTGCCTTCTATTTATAGATTCATCCAAGCTTAGGGGGTGGAGTAAGTTTAATCATGATCAAAGTTGATGGTTTCAAATATTGAGACAATTTAAATATTTTATCCTCAAAGCTTTGGAGAATAAGACAAAATGAGTGGTCAAGATACATTATCAAGGTAAGTGATTAAGGTTCAATTTGGCTTTGATCCATGTGAGCTCAATTCTCAATTCCTATTGGTTGATTTAATTCCTTCCCATGTGGTAGGTGGGAATTTTTAGGAATTAATTAATTGATTTATTTAATTTATTTAGCCATGTGTACTTGTTGAATGGGTTGGATTTGATTTAATTCAACTATACAATTAGTTGAATTAATTACATAGTTAAATGATTTTCTAGATTTAATTCATTCTTTTTGGATTTGATTTGAATTAATTTCTTATTTTTCTTTGACTGCTCACTTGGATTATCTTAACTATTTTTAGGTGTCTACAAATGCCCCTCTTTGAATCAATGTGTAAAATGCATTGGTTCAAAGAATGTTCGATGTCTGATTACTTCATGCTTGATTTGATCCTAATGACATAGATTATGTGATGAAACCCTAATTGATTGATGATGTCGATGGTAGATATGATGATGGATTCTAGATACGATGTTCAATCTACAAAGATTTCCTAATTTTGATGCCCCACTGACGAGTTTGAAAAATTTATGTTCTTTGATTTGAAATAAGTGCTCTGATTTAACTCAATGATGATACAATTACATGCCTCCTCAAAAATGAAATGGAATGTGATTTGGTGAAAGATATTTGTTTGTGATCGTTATTTTAACAATTTTTCTGTTTACTTCAATTTCATTTCCGATAATGATATGACAGTTTGATTGATAAGAGTGCTCTTTATTTTGAAAAATTTGGTGATGAATTTTTGACCCTGGGTCAAATTTTCTACTAAATAGCCCTTTTTAGGTCAAAAGGCCATATATAGGGGTAAAAAAGTTATTTTTACTATTCATTTTCACTTTCACTCTTTAAATTTTCTCTCTTCTCCTTTCTGCATATTCAACAATGGTGGTCCTTCGTGAGCATAGGTTTGAGAGAGGTTGACGATATCAACATCCACATGACTATGGACCTCTAGTGAGTACCTAGATCTAGTTGTTTTGTCAATTTCATTATTTTATTGCCAAAAAATTGGATTTTTAGGCGTCAATAGGTTTTTTTGCCAATAAAATTAAATAGCACGTATAATAGATTTAATAGCACATACAAGTTTCTTTTAGTGCATCCACGTCACTAAATAACATGTTTTATTGATCAAATGATGCTTACAAAATGATTCCCTAGGCCAGTTTAGCATTTTTTATAGATTGGATAGCACTTACAATTAGGTGAACACAATTTAACATTTTAATAGCGCATGCACAAACTTAAAATAACACTTTCAAATTAGAATGGAACTTACAAGTTATTTTAGTGTGTTTGATAAATCTTTCAGTGCACATGATTAAAATAGTAGCACATAATAGTATTAGCGCGTACAACCTATTAAATGACGCATATAGGCCTTTTTGCAGATTTTTACCTGATTGATATACTTATCCAATTTGAATGATTTCCGCAATCGATTGATGAATGGAACTAATTGATATTGTGATGAAAATAATTGGTTTGATGTAAGTTTCGATCATGTTTGATGAATGTTGATTGCCAATCTTGGTTGATTGGTTTGATTTGATTTGATGTTTTCTATCTTGTCTAATGAGAATTAGGAAAAATGATGATGATGTTGATAGGATAGGATTTTGATTTGATTGACTCATGATAATTCCCTTTAGATTATTGATTACTAATAGAATGTCACTTGATTCTGCAGGTTCACCTCCAGAAGCTATATGTCTGAGGTTTGTACCTAAGGCCGCTAGACATGGTTGATGATTTGACTACCCATGAGAAATGATTGATTGATAATTGTGGTCTATTTTTTTTATTGTATATGCCTTGAGGGTATGTGCAAGATCATGAGGGGCCAAACTATGCCCTTAAGTGGCAATGAAAAATTAGCAAATTAGGGTTAGTCAACTTGATGTGAAAATTTCAACTAGCTATCAACCTAATATCAAAAAGTTATAAGAATAGAATCTGTATAAAATTGAATGTAGTTTCTAAACTACTAGGCCTTTTTTGAAAAAAAATTAGTATGATTGGTGAAAAGTATATATTTCAATGCAGCAGTACAAAAGTTTTTGGAAAAAAATAAGTAGGTGTATGTTTGACCACCTTAATCATAATCAAATGATAATATTTTATTACAAGATTTTATATATAAGTAGTAGACTTATGCCTAGATGTGACGCATATTTTTTTGTAATTTTATTCCAAAAAAATAATTAATTATGAATTTTCTGCTACAACATTTTCAGAATAAAAAAACTCTCGTGTCTGACCACCTTAACTCATTCAAAACTTTACAAAATTCAATTTTATTTTTTTTCCTTATAGTAGGCGAAACATAGAATGTGACACATTTTTTGGATTTCAAAAATGTTATACCATCTGAAAGTTATAGTCATTTTTCAGTCAGTATATAAATTAGCACTTTAGAGGTAGCTCAATTAGAAAATAACTAATAATTACTTACTGAATTCAAAATTTGATAGCAATTATATCGATAGAAAATTGATAATCTCCTTAAGATACCCTTTTCATTTCATCAAATTCGGGTGAAAAAAAAGTCGTCAGCTACATGGTCGAAGTCTAGAATTTAGAGAAATAGTGGAAAAACATGTTTTTGAGACATTTCAATAGTTGACCATGTAGGTTTGGTGCACAAAACAATACCGAGCCTAATCAGGTGCCCGATATTTTCGGGTACCCAAAAATGCTGACAAAATTTTCATTTTTAACTTTTCCCTCCCCTTTCTCCCTCCCATTTCTCCATCCTTCATATATTAGATTATATATTATATTATAGTAGATTATGTATTATATATATTAAATTAGATTATATATTATATATATTAAATGCTATATAATATACATTTTATGGGTATATGCACAAAGATGGGGGACCAAAAAGATGCCACTTTTCTTTTTGGTCCCCCATCAGGCATAGTATGTATGCACTAAAGGGGGTGCGCCCTATATGGCTTGGGTTGCCCAAGCCTTAGGCTTGGGCAATCCAAAACATGCAAGAACCTTTTCTAAATGATATTGCTCACTAACCCTTTACAACAGAAAATGTTTACAAAAATTGGCATGTACTTGCATGAGGACATTATATATTACAGAAATCCTACACAGAAGCAGCTAGCAAGCTGCTCAAAAAGTAGAAATTGATAGCAAGTGGGATAATGTAGATGCTTTAATAAACCACTATCTTCTTTACTCAAGCAACATCTGGTTCATTTGCTCGATTGGGGCATGTTTGGGAATAGACAGTTTCCATTTAAACTCAAGTCTTTGGAAGCAGTTATATTTGTTAGTGGAGGAGATACACCCATTAGATCTGCAATAACTTTATGCTCACTAGAATTTACATTTCTCCTCAATTGGGATACTCTTTCCAAAATTGCATCTACCCTTTTACCAACTTGGGAAATCAATGGGTCTATTTTTGGACCTCCAACGAGTTGGCCACCTAAACGAGAACCTTGAGATGAATCAGGAACTTCTCTACGAAAGAGATCAGTACCTTGAGAAGCTCTCCACTTGTCAGCTGAATTAAAACCTTGGACCATAGATGGCTGCCCTTTGTTGTAAAATGAGGAGTGAGACTGCCTTGCCAAAGGTGGCAATGAACTTACATTTGAGGGATAATGCCCAACATGAGTAACCTGGTTTCCCAAGTCTTGTAAATGCAAGGCCATTGATCAATAGGCATTTCTAATAGAAATATTTGTGGTGCTAGAATGAAGTGCATGACCAAATTCTTTGCCTGCTAACAAACCAATTTGAGGCTTCATTTCACATTTCTCTGTGGATAATTCCACAATGTTCACTTGTTACTTCTCTATCTGAATTTTTTGTGTCAGTGTACATGTGCACTGAAGAGCTTCTGTCACTACTTGAGCTACTAGAAGATGGTGAGTACTCATCATCATCATCTGACATAGGCTCACACACACATCTTACTTCTTTCCTTTGCCACTTTCCCCTTCCTAGCTCTTCCTCCTTATCTGTAACTTCTATCATGGGTCCAAGAAGCTCTTCCCACGCTTTCCAATTAATATGCAAATATTTTTGTCCATAACAGTATTTTCTACATTTATTATGATATTGATCTGATTTGATGCACCTTGGCTATTTGATGCATACTTCCCTTTTATTTCACTTGCTTTCCTCATTTTGCACGTCATAAGCCAAGATTTGACAGTAGGTATGACCTTGGTACTACCGACGTTAATGATAAATTTTACCTTTTAGCTATTAATTTTTTGTCATTTTTCCTCTATGATGCTTTTGTATTTGAATTTTAGATATTCTTTGGGAAACTTTTCATTTTTTCCCATAGGATTCCTTTGTATACAAATTTCAAAGAATCTCTATTAAAGAGTAGGTAAGGATGGCTAAGCTAAGTGCAGTGGAGAGGGAGAGGACTAAATTGAGAGAGCGGAGGCGAAGAGCGATAATGATGAAAATATTTCAGGGCTTGCAAAAATATGGAAATTATAATCTTCCTCCTAGAGCAGACATTAATGAAGTTGTCCGTGCCTTAGCAGAGGAAGTCAGCTAGATTTTTGAAGCTGATGGTACTGCATACATAAATGTGGTATGTATTTTTTGCCTAAATTTTATTTTTCATTTCTTTTAGGTATTTAAAGGTGGCTAGCTAAATCTTTTTATTAAATGTTAGGGAATGCATGAAAATAATATGATTCTGAGCATGGGCATGAGTCCCTATATGGGTATAGTTGTTTTTTTTATAGGTGTTGTAAACCCTAGCTACGCAGAAATGGAGGCTTTGAAGAATAGAGAGAGAGAGAGAGAGAGAGAGAGAGAGAGAGAGAGAGAGAGAGAGAGAGAGAGAGAGAGAAGGGAGAGAGAGAGAGTATGGGGGACTTCCTAGGACCCCTTCAACCCCTTCGACCCCTTCAAACACACTTGAGAGTTCAAATGTGTCAAAAGGGGTCATGGGGATTTCCTAGGGGTCATAGAATGAGTTATCACGCGTTAGGACCCCTAGGAAGTCCCCATGACACCTATTGACACATTAGAATGCTCAAGTGTGTCCTAAGGGGTCCTACAACCCCTTCAGACACACTTGACCATTCAAATGTTTCAAAAGGGGTCATGGGGACTTCTTAGGGGTCCTTGTATTCCTTATCACACGTTAGGACCCCTAGGAAGTCCCCATGACCCTTGTTGACACATTTTCTTAAGGGTTCCTACAATCGCTTTGAACACACTTGAGCATTCAAATGTTTCAAAAGGGGTCATGGGGACTTTCAAGGGGTCCTAGTATGCCTTATCATGTGTTAGGACCCCTAAGAAGTCCCCATGACACCTATTGACACATTAGAATGCTCAAGTGTGTCCTAAGGGGTCCTACAACCCCTTTGGACACACTTGAGCATTCAAATGTCTCAAAAGGGGTCATGGGGACTTCCTAGGGGTCCTAGTACACCTAATCATGTGTTAGGACCCCTAGGAAGTCCCCATTACACCTTTCGACACATTGGAACCCTCAAGTGTGGCCTAAGGGGTTGTACGACCCCTTCGAACACACTGGAGCATTCAAATGTGTCAAAAGGGGTCATGGAGACTTCCAAGGGGTTCTAGTACGCCTTATCATACGTTAGGACCCCTAGGAAGTCCCCATGACCCCTTTCAACACATTGAAACCCTCAAGCATGTCCTAAGGGGTCCTACGACCCTTTCGAACACACTTGAGCATTCAAATGTGTCAAAAGGGGTCATGGGGACTTCCTAGGGGTCCTAGTACACCTTATTACATGTTAGGACCCCTAGGAAGTCCTCATGACCCCTATGGATACATTGGAATGCTCAAGTGTGTCTTAAGGGGTCCTACGACCCCTTCAGACACACTTGAGCATTCAAATGTGTCAAAAGGTGTCATGGGGACTTCCTAGGGGTGATAGTATGCCTTATCACATGTTAGGACCCCTAGGAAGTCCTCATGACCCCTATGGACACATTCGAATGCTCAAGTGTGTCCTAAGGGGTCCTACAACCCTTCGGACACACTTGAGCATTCAAATATTTCAAAAGGGGTCATGGGGACTTCCTAGGGGTCCTAGTATGCCTTATCACACGTTAGGACTCCTAGGAAGTCCCCATGACCCCTTTTAACACATTAGAATTCTCAAGCATGTCCTAAGGGGTCCTATGAACCCTTTAGACAAACTTGAGTGTTCAACTATGTCAAAAGGGGTCATGGGGACTTCTTAGGGGTCCTAGTACACCTTATCATGCGTTAGGACCCCTAGGAAGTCCCCATGACCCCTTTTGACACATTGGAATGCTCAAGTGTATCCTAAGAGGTCCTACGACCTCTTAGGACACACTTGCGCATTCAAATTTGTCAAAAGGGGTCATGGGGACCTCCTAGGGGTCCCAGTATGCCTTATCATGTTTTAGGACCCCTAGGAAGTCCTCATGACCCGTATGGACACATCAGAACCTTCAAGTGTGTCTTAAGGGGTCCTATGACCCCTTTAGATGCACTTGAGCATTCAAATGTGTCAAAAGGGGTCATGGGGACTTCCTAGGGGTCCTAGTACACCTTATCACATGTTAGGACCCCTAGGAAGTCCTCATGACCCCTATGGACACATTGGAATACTCAAGTGTATCCTAAGGGGTCCTACAACCCCTTTAGACACACTTGAGAATTAAAATGTTTTAAAAGTGGTCATGGGGACTTCCTAGCAGTCCTAGTACACCTTATCACACGTTAGGACCCCTAGCAAGTACCCATGACCAATTTTGACACATTGGAATGCTCAAGTGTGTCCTAATAGGTCGTTAGGACACACTTGAGCATTCCAATGTGTCAAAATTGGTCATGGGGACTTCCTAGGGGTCCTAGTATGCTTTATCACATGTTATGACCCCTAGGAAGTACCCATGACCGCTATGGACACATTGGAATGCTCAAGTGTGTCCTAAGGGGTCCTACGACCCCTTCAGACATACTTGAGCATTCAAATGTTTCAAAAGGGGTCATGGGGACTTTCTAGGGGTCCTAGTATGCCTTATCACACATTATGACCCCTAGAAAGTCCCCATGACCCCTATTGACACATTGGAAAGCTCAAGTGTGTCCTAAGGGGTCCTACGACCCCTTTAGACACACTTGAGCATTCAAATGTGTCAAAAGGGGTTGGGGACTTCCTATGGGTCCTAGTACACCTTATCACGTGTTAGGACCCCTAGAAAGTCCCCATGACCCCTTTCGACATATTGGAACCCTCAAGTGTGTCCTAAGGGGTCATACGACTCCTTCAGATAAACTTGAGTGTTCAAATGTGTCAAAAGGGGTCATGGGGACTTCCTAGGGGTCTTATTATGCATTTTCACATGTTAGGACCCCTAGGAAGTCTTCATGACCCCTATGGACACATTGGAATGCTCAAGTGTGTCTTAAGGGGTCCTACAACCCCTTCGAACACACTTGAGCATTAAAATGTGTCAAAAGGGGTCATGGGGACTTCCTAGGGGTCCTAGTATGCCTTATCATGCATTAGGACCCGTAGGAAGTCCTCATGACCCCTATGGACACATTGGAATGCTCAAATGTCATTTAAGGGGTCCTACGACCCCTTGAGACACACTTGAGAATTCAAATGTTTCAAAAGGGGTCATGAAGACTTCCTAGGGGTCCTAGTACACCTTATCATGCATTAGGACACCTAGGAAGTCCCCTAAGGGGTACCCCTCTTTCTCTCTCTAATACAATACATTAGTATATACAATACATTAGTATATATATAATACATTAGTATATATATTATATAATACATTAGTATATATATTATATACATTAGTATATAATACATTACACACACACACACACATATATATATGTATGTATGTATATATATATATGTGTGTGTGTGTGTGTGTATACACACACACACACACATATATATATATACATACACACACACACACACACACACACACACACACACACATATATATATACATACATACATACATATATATATCTACACACACACACACACACATACATACATACATGTATGTATGTATGTATGTATGTGTATATATCTATATGTATATATATGTATATATATATATATACATATATATACATATATATATATACACATACATACATACATACATACATGTATGTATGTGTGTGTGTGTGTGTGTGTGTGTGTGTGTGTGTGTGTATACATATACACACACACACAATATATTAGTATATATATATAATACATATTTAAACCTCTATTTATATATAAAAGTTTAATTTTTTAATTTACTCCTGTCGTGTTTTCATGTACCCAAAAATATCGAGTACCCGATAAGATCGAGTACTTGATTTAATCGGGTACCTGATTATGGACTGGTGTAACTTTGACCAAAATATTCCCTTTCCCCACAAACTAGAAAAGAATGAGATTTCAAACTTTTTTCACGGGTTGTAGAAAAAAAAAGTGATTTGGGGCCCATTTTTTGTTTTTTGTCAACTTGTGGTCTCACCATGGGAAGCAGGAGTCATTGAAAGGATAAATGAAAGAGGAAGGTGGCGGATGAAAAAATTCAAGCATATAGGGAAAAATATAGGGAAAATCATCGAAGAAGGAGAGAAGGTATGTTAAACATTAATCAAGGTGACCTCATAAATGTAGTTGCCCATCATCAAATTAGGTGTGTATATCATCATGCCAATGAAGAGTAGCATTATGTTGCTGCGTAAGGGTGTCAATGTTTTCAACAATGGTATTTAGGGTGGCAAGCATAGGAGCTAACGTAGGTATATTCTGATACATATTTTTGAAGCCCCATATAGTGTTCAAGTTCTCCTGTATCAAATCCTCTAAAGATTGAGGGTTTTGAAGTGGTTATTGTTTTGGGGATCGTTATTTGGTGGGGGAGGGTTATTATCTTCATTGTTTTCAGCCATGCCTGATTAAATAATAAACAAATATAAATTTGAAATTGATTTCATATATTATTAAAATAATCAATGCAAAACCCTATTTTAACCAAAAAAAACTACATTTAACATGAAAATGAAAGAAATTAATCAAGATATAGCAAGAATTTACTTATCGGATCAACTGCGGAGTCGAATTGTTTGTTAATGCAATTAGGTACCTGAAAATATTGTGTATATTATATTTGGAGCCATTTTCCAAACCCAAAATGTGATGAGAAATGAGGAAAATGGCTCATGGGTTTTGATTTATGCCACAAGTTTTGGGTACCCAAAAAAATCAAGTACCCAATAAGGCTTGTGCTTTGGTGTCAGGTTTTCCTAGGTGTACTGACACCCAGGCCTACTAAAAAGTCAACATACATTTTCATGCACTTTTGGAAGACTAAAAAGTGGATTTTTTTACATCGCCACATTTTGGCCCCTCATGATATTGCACATACCCTTGATTCTGAATGAATTGGGGTCTTCTCACTTCTATGCTAGAGTGTTGGTACTCTGACCATAACACGTCCCATTTTTCAATACGTGAGATGACGATCACCCTAGAGGATGTCTATAGGTTGCTATAGATTCCTACATATGGTGAGATAGTTTACTGTGATCTGGTGTAAAATGGATCAGTTTACCAAAGTTTATTTGGAGGTCCCACCATTGGTGATGAGATCATCCCCTGGGTGCAGTTTGTCTCATTTCTTGTGCTTCTGATAGTTTTGGGTGTTATGATAAGTGATTTATTTTTACCGGATTGTAGAGGTCAATAATTTTCTATGAGTTGGGGTAGGATGCTTGAGGACATGATAGTGGAGCCGCACCACTTTGATTGGGGCTCATGCATTTTTGCATAATTATATCACGAGTTACATCATGTAGTCTATCAACATGGTGTAACTTTATCTGCTGGTGCTATATTATTATAGCTCTAGACTTGGGAGCATATACCTATCAATAGGCTTATTGCAACTCAGGCTAGAAATCCTAGGTGGCCTTTTTCTTATATATATGAGGGTATCATTATCCAGTCGCATCTGGGAAGGGTAGATTACTAACATCAAATTTTAGATGATCTTGATCAAGTCAAATGGTGTCCATACATCAGCTGCAAGGCTTGGCATGGAGATGATACAAAGTTACCTTTTATGTGTATGCCTTGATGGATGATTGGTCATACTCCATTGGTGATCGAGCACTTCTTATTTTATAGGGTACTTTGACAATTCGACTAGATATAGGGTATGCCTCAGGGTTTAGCTTTGTATGCATGAGTACAGGTTGAGAGATCCTTGTATGCATAATGTGAGCTCTTGGGTTTACCACATTTTTCTTGGGACATGCAAGATCATATTGTTGATGTTGGTATGATAGATGATTATGCTCAATGGTTCAGTCAGAACCCTTTTCCTCATTTTACCGATCATGTAGAGCTAGTTCTTGACATTGATGACAGATTAGAGGATGATGATGATTATGATGGAGGGGGGAGAGGTGGGATGTGAGGGAGAAGAGATGGGAGGGATAGGTGAGCTAGGTGAGGTGTGCATATTATTGAACTTGTTGTTTCCTAGGTACTATTTAGAGGTAGTGTTAGGATGTGGGGAAATGGTGTGCAGATGAGGGGAGGAGTGAGGATGAGAGGTGGACAAATGAGAGATTTCCATCAGGTGAGGTTTGTAGGTTAAGGTTAGAATAGACCATAGGTAGTCAAACATGTACCTATTCTACAAGTTTCCCTGGTTTCCCCAGTTCCACCAGTATAGGTAGTATAAGATTTACAGGCACTATATACCTTGGTTTAGGATGTGAGATCTCTACAGGATGGTATGATAGAGATGAGGAGTCAGATGGATCAATTTAGTGTAATGATATAGACCTTCATGGCCTCTATGGCTTACCATGGCACACAACCTAGCTCTAGCAGAGGTGTTGGTATAGATACAGATGATCTTGGTATAGGTACAAGTGGCACAGATACAGGTGAAAGTGTTGGTGGTATTACTTGAGCCTTGATTTATCACACCATGATGTATCATATATCATTTTTGAGTCAGACATTGTATTGATGTACTTTATGGAATTTGATAGACATTTGATAGACTCTCTTATGATGCCATTATATGTTGGGCTTTGATTTCTGATGATATGCAGTTCTATATGGTTCTACCTATATGCTTATTTTTATTCTTTTTTGATGCAACATGTTATGAATGCATTTACTTTACTTTCTTTGGATGGATGTCTTATATCTCACATATCTTATATGGATGCAAAATGAATGACATGCTTTTATCTTACTACTTTAATGGTTAATGGATTAATGATTAATGATTAATGAATTTATGATATGCACCTTAAATGAACTTTAAATGGATATGAAATGAAATGGATGGTTAATTATGACTCAATGAATAATGATTCTAATGCAACTTAATGATTAATGTATAATGATTAATGAGCCTAATGGATAATGGGTCTAATGATTAATGTAATTTAATTCTAACTTAATGATTAATGGATAATGAATAATGTAACAATGTAATCTAATTTAAATGCACTCTAACTATAAATGCACCTTGATTAATAATGGATAATGAACTTAATGAAACTTAAATGCAATTTATTGCAATGAATGCAATTTAATGATTTAATGAATGCAGTGAACCTAATTCAATTTTATTTCATCGTCCAACACATTCGATTAAGTAAAGTAATGATGAACCCTTTCAATTTTGTACTTATCTCCACCCCCTTTAGCTTTTTGTACATATTTTAAGAAAAAAAGGATCCATATGAAAACTATCATGCAATTAATCTAAAATTTGATACAACTAGATATCTCTATTCAAGAAAAGGATGTTTATTTTCATCATTGAGATTTTTGAAACTGAAATTGGTACAATCCTCACTAGTTGAACTATGATGATATGAATAACTCTTTCCTTCTGAATTGTGTGCCTGAAGCTGGTATAACTTTCACTAGTTATATTATCAACCATGATAGTCTGAATACCGCTTTTGTCAAATTCAATATTGCAAGTGGATTTTGGCATTATGATATGGAAGATCAAAATGGCCAAGGTATCTTGTTGCGTAAACAGATAGAATTTAGTTTCGATATATGTACATGTCCTCGATGATTCTATTGGGAGTTTCCTTTGATCTTCAACTTGTAGATTTATACTTTGATGGATAACTTTTAATATAACTTTGACTCTATCACTAGCCCAAAGTCTACAAGGAAGAGGGCCAACTAACAAGGATCAATAATGAGATCCTCCTACACTTTGACCCTTAATGCTCAGGTAGGTGTACCCTTGACTCACTTCTCCAAAGGAGTCTCAAAAAAATATACAACTATACCCCTTACTAATTGATTTAAGATTTTATCATTTATATGTGTGTGTGATTGATGATGATGGGTTGCCTCTAGAGAAGGGATCAGTGCCTTAACCAGGGCATAGAGTCACCTAATAACATACATCAACTGAAAGCCCTAACTCAAACACAATTGAATTTAGGATAAGTGCTTTGCCTATTATCCTTCTCACTCACATATCAGGACATCAAATCCTCATGTAGCCATGAAATCACTGAAACTACCTGAAAGACTTTAATCCTAACTTTGTTACAAACTCAAAGATAATTTCAAAATACTCTTTGTTTACCATATGATAACCCACTTTGTGAAATTAACATATATGAGCTCAAGAATAACATAAGAAGACATACACAAACATGAGATTGGAATCCAAATGTATTCTCATTAAAATTTGTAGAATCAATACATTATCAAGCAACAAAATGTCAAAGAAATAGACCCAAAATCTAGGCTCTCCTTAATCAGTATAATACCATCAACAACAACCCTTACAAAATATCACTTTTTTCAATATATACCACCACTAGTCACCTTGGAATCCTCAAAGAGAATGCATCAAGCTTTGGGTGACTAGGGTTAGGGTTTCAACCACCCAACCAACTAGAAATGGTCATAAATTTATTACATGGGAAGAAACCCAGGCAACCAGGAGAAATAAAATCTTGGAGTGATCCACAATCATGATAATCTTAGTGAGAAGGTACTAAGAACCACAAAAATGCCCAAAATGTCAACCCGTTTGGCCACCTGCAACTCACCTCGAGCACAAAACCATAGTACAGACCCCTGTAGATGATAGTGGCACACCTTGGACCACACTGCAATGGAAAAAAATCATCTCCTACCAGCTCCAGTCACTTCTGCATTCAATTTTGATCCTTCTGGTCATAGGAAACCCTTAGAAATTTGAATTTGAATTTCAACGATTAGTTTCACAACACCAGCAAGGAATCGGCGGTCAATATTTAAATCTGAGCTATCTTTAAGTCATGACCATCAGATCCCTCTATTTTGCGGGCTTTAAGTCTTAACTCAACTGCCACCCTCAGGTTTACCTCTAGCGAACACGCGACAAAGCATTTCTTGTTCGTGAAGTGAAATATTAACTCACCACTTAACCCCGTGAACTGGTAACCAAAGGAATTTAACTCATCCTAGCTACATCTGGTGAACTAGTAACTGAAGGCTTTTGCTAGTTCACAAAGAACTTTATCTATCTGCCAAATATTTTAGCGATCATGTGAATACACATTCACCAAACTGCCAGCCTTTTTAGAACATCGCTATTTTATTTCAGGAATGAGCGAATAGCATTGAAATTCATCGGGCCGCCAAAACTTTTGTCAGCACTGCCAAAAGACTAAGGAAATTATACTGAGCCCACATCAAGAATATCGACGGTTGTCTCATCTTTGCATAAATCTCCAAGATTCCTTCAGATCATGAGAAAACCATCAGATGAAGAATCTTACCCTACCTTGACAACCCTCTGACACCAAAAGAGATCAATGACTATCTTAAGTTCGCATGTGTCAGAAAAAACCCATCAGATTACACACCAACCATTGATGCTCTGCAAGTGTCAGAACCCACTCGACCTCAAAAAACATGGCCCCACAGACAACATATCCAGTCACACTATGTGGACCAATCAAATACCACCAAATCAGCACACCTGGCATGTGGACCCGCCGCACCATATCCCCTCTGAAAAAGGTAGAATCGATGGTTGGCACATGATCTTAAGCCTTTGACAGATCCCTTAAGATCATGCACCCATCGTTAGATCTTCTGACAATGTTAGGACCCTCTGTAAGCTAGAAACTCAGGTCCCACTAACAACTACCACTATATTAATACATGGACCAATGAGAAGCCACCATTTGTACCTACGTGTCAATAGACCCACCTATTTGAGAAGCTCTGCCATAAAGGAGAATCAATGATCGTTGCAAAAGTGCAAGCCTATGACAAAACCCTTGCACTTTCATGACAACCGTTGGATCAAGATGGTGTCAGAGGGCCGGGCCCAGGAAAGATTAAGGCCGAAACATAGGAAATATTATTCACTGACTTAGGAAAATATGAGCGCTGGGACTAATAAAACCTTTAGTCATAAGATCGCGTAACATAAAAAAGGTTCACGCGATCATGCGAAAAAGAGGTTAACCATTTAGCACATGTGGTAAAGGGACTTTTAAGTGTCCTGAATAAAGTAACAGGAAATTAGAAGAGGGCCAGGGTTTTTCTTACCAAGGGCTATATTTTCAAAAATTTGAACCAAGGGTTTATGCGAGAGACCTAAAAAGCATTGCAGAGACCAAAGGGAAAGGCCAAAAGCCATGGAAATGTTTCAAGGTGCTAAAAATGGCTCTGTCTGGGGATGTATGCCTCCTGCAGGCATAGCAAGGACTTAGAATCATTGGTTTGAGAAGACCATCCCATTGGAAAAATTGACAACAGAGAGCAACAGGACCAAAACCCTACAGGCCAGGACAAAATAGGACAGGGGCAAGTAAATTTACAAAATTTATAGAATGAACAAACCTAACTACTATTCATGGAAAATAGAATACTTTCAATTGAAGTATTTCTTCAAGAATTGTTCATGAACTGGCAATTCCTGAATATCACCATTTAATTCCTTGACAATGTATGAATCTTGGCCCCATTTCTCATGAATTTGATATGGCCCTAGCTAGATGCGATCAAATTTACCATGTTTTCCTTTATCCTCCAGTCTGGCATTCCAAATTAACACCAAATCACCAGGTTCAAACCTCCTGTCAACAGCCTTCTTGTCATACAAATTCTTAACCTATAACTACAATTTGGCATTTCTTGCAACTAACTCTCTTCTAGTCTCATCCAACCTGATGAGGTCCTCAATTCTCAACTGCATTTCATCATCTATGTCATCATCATATATTTGCACAAATTTATACATTTCCAGCAGATTATTTTGAGGCATCCTTGCATGTATTCCATATACTAGGTCAAATGGTGCACAACCAATTACCGTCTTCATAGTTACCCTATCAGCCCATAGAGCTAATGGAAATTTTGAATTCCATGCCCTCTTATTCTTTTCAAGAATCCTCCTTAGGGTTTTCGTCAGGCTCTTATTAGATGATTCTACTTGTCCATTCCTTGTGGATGATAAGGTGAGGAATTAGAAATCTGAATTCCCAAACCTTTGTAGAATTCCTTGTATTTAGCAGACCTGAAGCACATTTCATTATCACTAACTATCCTCTCAAGGCAACCAACCCTTGTAACAATATTATTCAACAGAAAATCAATTACCACCTTACTAGTTGCATTTCTTGTAGGTATAGCCTCTACCCACTTTGTAAAGTAATCAGTGGCAACTAAGATCCATGAGTGTCCTCCACTTGACTTGTTTGGTATCTCCCCTATGAAATCAATTCCCCATTGTTGGAAAGGAGCTTGCACTTCTACTGGTTTTAATGGCACATTACCTAAAAATTGAAGCTTACTAGAGAACCTTTGACAAGCATCACACCTCCTTACCAACTGTTCTGCATCCTTGAAGCTTGTGGGCCACTAGAATGCCGCTCTCAAGATTTTATGAGAAATAGTTTTACCCATGTAATGTCCACCACAAACCCCCTCATGCATTTCTTCTAACAACTTGTTAGCCTGATTTTCATCTACACATTTCAATAGTATGCAATCCAAATTCTTTCTATACAATTTACACTTCACAATTACATACTTGATGGCCTGCAATTTTAATGTCCTCTTTTCATTATCATTCATCTCATCTGGACACTTCATGTTTCTTAGATAATAGATAATATCTTGATACCAAACACAATCATCCATATCACATGTATAATCAACTTCAGAATGATTTACCTAATTTGCATCAAGATTGGATTGAGCCATCAGTTTTTCCAATCCCTGTCCTCTAACTAATTTAGTAATCTGGACATCAATGTTGAATTCTTGGATCCTATTGATCCATCTGCATCTTCTTCCAGACACCTCTTACTATGAGAAAATATCCTTCACAGCTGCACTTGGCACAAAAGCAATCACAACTGCCCCGATCAAATAACACCTAAAAGCCTTGACTTCCTTCACAAGTGCATATGCTTGTTTCTCATTTATGTCATACTTCAATTCTACAGCCTGCAAAGATTTACTGAAGAATGCAATAGGCTGCTCAAAACCATCCTTATTCTTTTGTAACAAAACTGCAACAATAGTGTGAAAAGATGCAAAGGAAAAGATGTGCATTGGGACATTATAATCAGGTGCCTTAAGCACTAGTGCATCTTTGATAGCCTGCTTGATATTTTTGAAAGCCTCATCAGGCTCACCCTCCCAATTGATTGCAGATCCCTTCTTCAACATCTTAGAAATAGGTCTAGTAACCTTCACAAAATTTGTCACAAACCTCCTTAAGAATTTGACCTGACCAAAGAAGGATTGAATTCCTTTAACATTCTTCGGTCCTTGAATCTTGTCAATAGCTACTACCCTCTTAGGGTCAATTCTAACTTCTTGCTTGCCAACCAAGTGGCCAAGCAACTTGCCCTCAATGACACCAAATGCACATTTCCTTGGATTTAATGAAATTCCATATTCCAAAGCCCTCACAAATATTTTCTCTAAATGAGTACAATGGTCTTCTTCCTTTTTGGAATAGGTAGTTAAATCATCTTGATAGACAACAAGGAAATCATTTATGAAATCCATAAAAGCAACATCCATTTCTCTCTGAAAAGTAGCACCAGCATTTGTGAGACCAAAAGGCATTCTCACATAAACATGTCTCCCCCAAGGTGTTGTCAAAGCTATCTTAAATTGTTTTGATTCTTTAACAATCACTTGATTGTAACCAGAGAAACCATCCATCATAGACATCAATTCTAATCTGGTCACTCTCTGTAACATAGCTTCCATATTGGGAAGACAATAGTTATCCTTTAATGAGCTGATGTTCAAATTCCTGAAGTCCACACAAAGCCTGATGTCACCATTCTTTTTTCTCACAGGAACAAGATTTGACACCCAAGAAGAATGCCTTATGGGCTTGATAATTCTAGCATCTCTTAGCTTCATCAATTCCTCTTGCATCTTGGGTGCTAAAGTAGGATTAATAGGCCTTTGTTTTTTCCTGAAAGGTTTAGCATCTTCTTTCAATGGAATAATATGCTGAAACAAATCTTCTCTATAAACCTTTAGGTCATCATATGACCATGCAAAAACATGCCTAAATTTTCTCAATAATTCAATCAAAGATTTTCTCACATTGTGAGACATGTCCATACCAATGTATACCTTCTTAGGTGCCTCATGTGTTCCAAGATTTATCTCCTCTAGATCAGAATGATCCTCTCTATTGATATTCTTTTGAACTCTATCGTGGTTATCAAAGACAGTTTCCCAAACAACAAGCCACTTGGGTACCTTGTTAGTTCTAAGCTGAATAACTTCATTGCCAAAGAAAACCTCTTTTCCTTCTACTGACTCAACCAAGGATGAACAATAAAATTCCTAACCATGATACCGATCTTCACAACTCATAAACTTTAAGATATCATTATCATCATCAAAAACTTGCCAATTCTCAATATTGTCCGATATACTAGGCCTAGCTTGAATTTCAACTTTAGAGATACCAGTAAATGTAATATCAGTGGGATTGATTGCTATATTGGCTAACAAGTTAGCCATCTTATTGTTATTCCTATCCTTCCACTCAATATTGAAGGCATCAAAATGTTCAATCAAATCCCAAACTGCATTCCTATATTGTTTTAACCTTTTGTTCTTGGAAGCATATACTGACCTGACTTGGGACACCCCCAACTCAGAATCACCAACAACACTTAAACACTTAATACCATGCTTTTGTGCCAACCTCAGTCCTAACAAAAATGCCTCATATTCTGCTATATTGTTGGTACAAAATAAATTCAATGTGAAAGAAAACTTGTAGGTGTTTCCGTTAGGAGAAATAAGTAAAATACCTGCTCCTGCTCCATCCTTGCAATTTGCACCATCAAAGAACATTACCCACAAATCACCCTTCATAGAATTAACACTTACCTCAGCAGAGATAGGTGACAAAATAGGTTCCTTCTCAAGTACAAGGATCTCTTCCCTAAAAGCATTAATATTAGTATCCAAAAAACATGTAGTTTCATTGTCAATATTTCTCTCAATCATGTGGCACACTCTTGGTTCTCGCTCAATCTTGAAAAACTGATCATCAATCTTGAAAGTGGCATAGGACAGATCACACTGTAAACTTCCACCCATGGCAGCACTCCACCTTCTAGATAGTAGCATCCCATAATGAGGAGGGATGTCCACCACCAAAATACTCATTGTTAGCTCTTTCTCTAGATATGCTGCCAGCCTATATGACATTGCATTGATAGTCCCAATGACTGGTACCTCCCTTTGATCTATTGCACAACATCTACCTTGAACTGTATCAATTTTAAGGCCCAACCTCTCCATAATCTTGAAAGGCATGATAGTATTAGAGGCACCACTATCAATCATACAATTTCTTAATTTCATTCCATTCACAAGGAAAATTAAAAAGAATGGATCAATGTTTTCAAGGCTAGCATTGACAGAACTGTCCAAATATATAGGAGGAAGTTGAGATACAATTCCCTAAGCAGTGACACCTTTCAAAGCTTTATCCTGAGATCCATTGCATGCAACATTATTATTATGAACATTATCTACCCATGCAATAGCTCTGTCTTTGTGTTTAGGGATCCTCAACAATTCTGACAATGGGACCTTAACTGTAATTTGGGACAATATAGATAACATATCAACAGGAGCAAAGGAAGGAATCTCAAGTATCCTTTTGCTTATCTCATACATTAGGTGTATTGGCCACCCTCATTTTTTCAATCTTAGCCATTGTGTTTACTGGCTTCTCAATCTCACTAGAAGTCTTTTCAACTCCAACTCCCTTAGGCTCACAATTCTTACCGTTTACATTCTTGAATTTCACCATGTGATCACCTTTTGATTTGTTCTCATTAGGTTCTCCGGATTTGGCACTCTTTATAAACATTCCTATAGCTTTTCCATTTGTATCCCTTGCCACCATGCCTCTAGTTTGCACTTGGGCAATCATTTCTATAGTAATCCTATCCATCTCTTCTCTAGAAGGTCTTCTTAAATTTACTGGTTCAGAAGAAGAGTTCATGTTACATGTCTTCTTATCAATGTCTTCACTATCAAAAAAAACTTCTTGATGAAAAAGGACCTGATTGTGTCTCTTCACATTTACATCTACTTCTTCATCAAAATTAGAATCATCTTCATATCCCAGATATGAAGTAGCCATGTTGCATTCAACATCATCTTGATCTATCTCCTCACTGCTATCATCTTGATTTGCAGCCATAGAATGTGCAACCACACAATGCTTTGCAGAATGAGGGGACTAGCATGCAACACACCAAGGTATGTCCTCCATGACATTTATTGAAGCCTTTTGTAGAGGGTCAGGGACACCTCTGTCATTATTTCCTCTTGTAGTAGGGACAACAGGCTTGCCATCCTTCCATTGGGTGTTGTAGGGGTAGTTCTGTAATCTATTTTGCTTGTTGAAATTGTTGTTAAACCGAGGCCTTTCATTGGTAGGAGCACGGATGTTCCTATTTGTAGGTTCCTTCAAATCTTTCAATGCATTGAGCACCTTATCCAATTTATCTTCTTCTTGCCTCCTAGTTCCAACATTCCTATCATTTTCTTTCTTGTATTTCTTGTCCCCAAACAACTTAGGGTCATCTCTCTTCCCACCCAACTTCCCTGATATTTTCATCTTGTTCTCAATATTGATAGCAATCCTAAAAGAATCTCTAAGGGTTCTTGGTTCTTTGTCCCTCAACAAGTATCCCATCTTTCCATCAAATGCATTGAAGTATGTAGTTAGACAAACATTGTCATCTAACCGCATAACTTGGAACAACTTATGCATACCCTTCTGAAATCTCATATTGAATTCAGCTCCAGACTCATTTTGATTTTTCCTTATGGTGTTGAATTCATTCAACATGAAACTAGCATTAGGCCTATCACCATACTTCTCTTTAAAACATCTCTCAAAGGAATCCCAAGTATCAATACATTTATCAGGAAGTCTCTTAAACCAATCTCTAGCATCCTCCATTAGAGATTGAACAAACAATTTCATGATTACATCCTCATGCTCTACCTCATAATCATTAAGCATATCAAAAAATAACCTAAGATGCTCCTCACAACTAATAGCATTATTACCAGCAAACTTAGATACCTTATCTCTTATATCATTTGGAAAAGCATTTGGGTAGCCTGGTATCCCATCAAAACTAATTTTCCTATAGCCTTCTAGTTGCATAGGTCTTCTTTGAAATCCTAAACTAGTGTTCCCACTAGAATTATTATTTTTATCTACATTCCCACCCATTTGCACATTTGACTATCTATTAGGATCAACAAATGATTTGGTAGATACATTAGGAATTAGATTACTAGTAGTAGCATTGCTAAGTGGAACAGTAGTGTTCATAGATGGCATACCTAGTTTAGTAGTAGAAGGGCCATGAACATTAGTTGACGAAGCCTTCAAGAACTGGATCTTTCTTCTTTTCTCTGCAATAGCAGCATCAAATTTAGCTCTTTCCAACTCTTGAGCAAGAGCTTCATCCTATTTTATTTTTCTTTCTATCTCTATCTCCCTATTTGATTTAGGTGGTGGGATCCTTGGTATTGTCACTGGTTTGCTTATTTGGACATCCACCATCTTCTTCTTTCCTTTTTCATTAATAACTATAGTAGGCCTAGTGATCTCATATCCATTCTTATCCTTAGGCAAAGAAGCATAACTTTGCACTTGTCTGATCACAAGGCCCTCTTCATCAAACTCATGGTCTTGCAACAAGCATTCCTGCTCACTTCTCAGAGCTTCAAGATCACCAAAAACATCATGCTACAACACCCTAGGAGTAGAAGCAAGCATCTTGTTTCTCTCCTTCATTTCATTTATTTTTTTTAAAAGAGACTGCCTCTCCAGTAGAGCATTTACCTTTTCAGCCTCTCTCTCCTCCTATAACCTTTTGTATATGGCATCTTTCTCTACCAACTGCAACCTAAGTGCATTTAGGTCATGTCGATCTATCAGGTTGTCTTCAAAGCTTGATGACATTTCCACATCAGTAGGATGCTGATATGGGAAATGCACTTGCCGTGGTCTCATGGGCTCCCTTCTGAAATTATCTTCATCAAGATCTAAATCAATCTCCAAACCCATCTCTCTAGCTTGTTCATCCTGACCTGTAGGCAATGGACCCTTGTCTTGAAATACAGCCTCTGGGGTATCATAAAATCTATCTTCAGAGTGACCACCATTTGATCTAGAAACTCTGTCCTGTGAACCTTCCTCACTTGAGGAAACATGTGGTGCTCTACCTCTAGTATTTCTTTGTTCTCTTATGGGAGCACTAGTAGACTCACCATTTCTTCTAATCCAACTCTTCTTCTCCTAGCTAGGTAATTTTTCCAAAGTGACCTCCAGATTCTTTTTGACAAAGGACCTAGTATTCCTCCTTTTGTCCATGTTTTGCAATCTATAGCACTGGTTCTTAACCTCTTGAGTCGCCACCCACTTAGATGGGAAATCTTTAACTGAACACAATAAGAAAACAAGAGTGCACTTTGAAAACCTTTATCTCTAGACTCTCCCTAGAAGAGTCACCATTTTGTTGGGAGTTCCCTTTGATCTTCAACTTGTAGATTTATACTTTGATGGATAACTTTTAATATAACTTTGACTCTATCATGACTCCAAAGTCTACAAGGAAGAGGGCCAATTAACAAGGATCAACAATGAGATCCTCCTACACTTTGAGCCTTAATGCTCAGGTGGGTGTACCCTTGACTCACTTCTCCAAAGGAGTCTAAAAACAATATACAACTATACCCCTTACTAATTGATTTAAGATTTTATCATTTATATGTGTGTGTGATTGATGATGATGGGCTGCCTCTAGAGAAGGGATCAGTGCCTTAACCAGGGCATAGAGTCACCTAATAAAATACATCAATTGAAAGCCCTAACTCAAACACACTTGAATTCAGGATAAGTGCTTTGCCTATTATCCTTCTCACTCACATATCAGGACATCAAATCCTCATCTAGCCATGAACTCATTGAAACTACCTGAAAGACTTTAATCCTAACTTTGTTACGAACTCAAACATAATTTCAAAATACTCTTTGTTTACCATATGATAACCCACTTTGTGAAATTAACATATATGAGTTCAAGAACAACATAAGAAGACATACACAAACATGAGATTGGAATCCAAATGTATTCTCATTAAAATTTGCAGAATCAATACATTATCAAGCAACAAAATGCCAAAGAAATAGACCCAAAATCCAGGCTCTCCTTAATCAGTATAATACCATCAACAACAACCCTTACAAAATATCACTTTTTTCAATATATACCACGACTAGTCACCTTGGAATCTTCAAAGAGGATGCATCAAGCTTCGAGTGACTAGGGTTAGGGTTTCAACCACCCAACCAACTAGAAACGGTCACAAATTTATTACATGGGAAGAAACCTAGGCAACTAGGAGAAATAAAATCCTAGAGTGATCCACAATCATTATAATCTCACTAAGAAGGTACTAAGAACCACAAAAATGCCCAAAATGTCAAACCGTTCGGCCACCTGCAACTCACCTTGAGCACAAAACCATAGTACAGACCCCTGCAGACGATCATGGCACATCCTGGACCACACTGTAATGGAAAAAAAATCATCTCCTACCAAATCCAGTCACTTCTGCATTCAATTTCGATTCTTCTGGTCATAGGAAACCCTCAGAAATTTGAATTTGAATTTCAACGGTCAGTTTCACAACACCAGCAGCAAATCGACGGTCAATATTTAAATCTGAGCTATCTTTAAGTCATGACCATTAGATCCCTCTATTTCACGGGCTTTAAGTCTTAACTCAACTACCACCCTTGGGTTTACCTCTAGCAAACACGCGACAAAGCATTTCTTATTCACGAAGTGAAATATTAACTCACCACTTAACCCTACGAACTGGTGACCAAAGGAATTTAACTCATCCCAGCTACATTTGGCGAACTGGCGACTGAAGGCTTTTGTCAATTCGCGAAGAACTTTATCTATCTACCAAATATTTTAGCGATCAGATGAATACACATTCACCAAACCACCAGCCTTTTTAGAACACCGCTATTTTATTTTGCGAACAAGCGAATAGCTTTGAAATTCATTAGGCCACCAAAATTTTTATCAGGACCGCCAAAAGACCGAGGAAATTATACTGGGCCAACATCAAGAAGATCGATGGTTGTCTCATCTTTGCATAGATCTCCAAGATTCCTTTAGATCATGAGACAACCGTCAGATGAAGAATCTTACCCTACCCTGACAACCCTCTAACACTGAAAGAGATCAATGGCCATCTTAAGTTCGCATGTGTCAGAAAAAACCCATCAGATTACACGCCGACCGTTGATGCTCTGCAAGGGTCAGAACCCACTAGACCTTGAAAAACATGGCCCCATTGACAACATATCCAATCACACTACGTGGACCAATCAAATACTGCCAAATTGACACACCTGGCATGTGGACTCACCGCACTGTATCCCCTCCGAAAAAGGTAGAATCGACGGTTGGCACATGATCTTAAGCCTTTGACAGATCCCTTAAGATCATGCGCCCATCGTTAGATCTTCTAACAATGTCAGGACCCTCTGCAAGCTGGAAACTTAGGTCCCACTGACAACTACCACTGTATTAATACATGGACCAATGAGAAGCTACCATTTGTACCTACGTGTCAATGGACCCACCTGTTTGAGAAGCTCTACCATAAAGGAGAATCAACGATCGTCGCAAAAGTGCAAGCCTTTGACAAAATCCTTGCGCTTTCATGACAACCGTTGGATCAAGATGGTGTCAAAGGGCCGGGCCCAAGAAAGATTAAGGCCGAAACATAGGAAATATTATTCGCTGACTTAGGAAAATATAAGTGTTGGGACTAATAAAACCTTTAGTCGCAAGATCACGTAACATAAAAAAGGTTCACGCGATCATGCGACAAAGAGGTTAACCATTTAGCACATGCAGTAAAGGGACTTTTAAGTGGCCTAAATAAAGTAAAATGAAATTAGAAGAGGGCCAGGGTTTTTCTTACCAAGGGCTATATTTTCAAAAATTTGAACCAAGGGTTTATGCCAGAGACCTAAGAAGCATTGTAGAGACCAAAGGGAAAGGCCAGAAGCCATGAAAATTTTTCAAGGTGCTAACAGATTCTTTGATGACCATTTCATTAGATGGATGATACATATTTTTAAGCTTTGATCTTAAAAAAAGTCATCCAAAAATAAAGAAAATATTATGCTTTAATAATTTCTATTCTAGTCCAAGACTTCATCGATTTTCTAAAAAGACATGATTTCACCAATCAAGTAATTAATACTTAAAAAAAAATTTTGCTCTTATTTTTCAAATCCATATTTCAAGTAGAGCTTCATCCATTTCAATATTTCTTTGCTATTTTTAACCCTGATAAAGATAAGGCTATGTGAAATTGAGGATCAAAGTCAATCATTGTGAGATCAAAACTTGGACTGGGATTCGAATCGAAAGTCTAAGTGTCACGCTTGTGGTTAGATGCATTAATTTATGTCAATTGGTGTCTATTTGATGAATCACTTTGATTTAGGATAAAATGCCCACAATTTGATTCCATTACGATTTTGGACTTAGATAATTTTCTAGATTATGATAAAAACCTTGGGTATTTACAAATGCAACTCTGGGATTTGTTATGCAATATGTACTATTACCCTAATTTTCCTGTGCATGCAAATTTGGCTAATATCTATCCCAAGGTCTCTATTTTATCCTACCAAGCATCCCTAAAAATTTCATGAAGTTGTGCCTTGTCCTCTGGACTCTGCAAATTGTTTTATCCCCTGGTTTGTAGTTATAAATTCATAAAACCAACCGTTGCTGGCCAAACCCTAGAAAACCCTTTGGCCTATTATAATTCTTTGTTATTTTACCAGCCACTTAAGTTCCATCAATTTCCATGTGCACAATTTAATCTTTCAGTCACCAAATCTCTGATTCCCGACGGTCAAGGCTCTAACATTTAGCGATCCCATGAATGGTTACCTTTTGAGTTGGCGGTCTCTGCTTAGTGGCTAAAATCAAGATTCTTCATCTAACAGTTGTCACATGATCTCATGGCCTCAGAAGATTCCATGAGATCTTGCAATGACCGTTGATCTTCCTATCTGTAGAGTGCGTTTGTTAGTGGGTCCGGCCACATTGTCCAAGCTGTACACCTTTGATTGGTTAAAAACTTATGATTTGGCACCATGTCAGCGCGGGCCCGACGGTTGTCAGTTGATGATGATCTAATGGCTGGCACATGATCTAAAGTTTCTTTTCTGACACATGAAATTATGCACCCACCATTGATCTTTCTTTATCTCTGGGCTCTGTCAGGTGGGTCCTTAGTTTCTGACATGCTCATTCTTCATTGGTCGGTTAGATGACAACTGAGATCTATTGGTAGGACCGTGTCAGAGTATCTGCAGGGATGTCAGTAGACTGAAGATCTATGGTTATCACTTGATCACAAGGGATCTTCCAAGCCCTTGCGATCTTGCGACAACTGTCCGATGCTCTTTTTACAGGTCGTGGGTCCAAGTCTGTTAGACGTGCTGATTTGCTCATGTTTCATTGGTTGCTAACTTCTAGGTGGTAGTTGACCTATCAGAGGGGGAAGTTTAGGCTATTTTTCAAGTGCATCATAGCCATTCATTTGCTAGGAGGGGTTTCTCATCGATGATGATGTTTTAATTTGCTGCTATCCATTATATTAAAAAAATTCAAATGATTTCTACTGGTTTTGCTAGGGTTTTGCATTCTTTCGGCCATGCACGACGTTGGGTAGCTCAGGAATTTAATTCTCAGGACATTTGTGGGTGGGGAAGTTGATGGAGATGACTTTTGGCCAATGTTGCAGGGTACTGTGCCACTTTTGCACACCAAGAGACGCTAGAAAGAGTTGGCACCATCTTTTGAATGGTACTATTACCCAGGGAAATATGATCAGATTTGAAGCCTTCATGGCAAGGCCGAGTTGCAGGTGGGTAGTTGAGTCAAGGTTGATGTGTCTGTAGGTGATCTCAATACTAGATGGATGCATACAAGGAAGATTTGATCTGATTGCCACTGTTCTCAGAGATTTTGATGATTAGTCATTAGTG
Source organism: Chamaecyparis obtusa (assembly GCA_027943335.1). Classification (NCBI taxonomy): domain Eukaryota; kingdom Viridiplantae; phylum Streptophyta; class Pinopsida; order Cupressales; family Cupressaceae; genus Chamaecyparis; species Chamaecyparis obtusa. Next base: position 236,205 of record BSBK01007675.1, on the reverse strand, counting down.
TACCTAGGGTTTGATATTGTATTGCTACACCTATGTAGCCCTAGTTAGGTTAGTTTTGACTCCAGCATGTGTGCCAAGTAGGAGATGTATATAGTTCTTTTTGGAGCCTTAGTGCTCAGGGAGTTGACATTTTGTAAAAAAGAAAAGTCTCTTTTCTTAGAAGGCTATCAGTGACATTATTTTTTGTCCTCTGGTTTTTCTACATTCTGTAACTTCCCATTGATAATTCAGATATTGAAGATATTTTGTGACATTTCTCATGTCCCTACACCTTCTTGTGTGAGTTATCTCTTAATGAATTCAGTATTTGCATGCTTCTTAGTGATATCTTAGGGTTCTAGATCCCTCTTTCTTTCTACAATTTTGTGTATCATTGTGGATGATTTGATGTGAGTGCTTTTCTGGGTATACTTTAAACCCTTAACTATCTTGTCTCATTCCTATACCTAGTTGAAGAGGTGAATGTTTGTTTGCAGGTCATAGATTGTTGTCTAATTCCAAAGGGTGTTATTGTTTGTGAAAGAATCTCTCTTTCCATGAATAGCTCTTTTCACCTACAAACCCTTCTATGAAGTACTTATGCAAACCTATTCAGTGAGTTGTGATCTCCTAGACCTAAGTCTATTCATTGATTTCATCTTTTATACTGTAATTCATACCATATTTTTGATTTATCACCTAGTAGGATAGTTTGCTTTCAGTCATTTCCCTTCCAAGTACTCCTCCTATCCCTTTTCCCCTCAAGTTTTAATTTCATGTCTAGAAGAAAATTAAGGTGATTATCCAAGAGGAACCAGCCTAGAACCTGGAGGTCTCATCTCAGTTAGCATAGGTCCCACAACCTAGAGATGATTCCCATGTTATACTAGGTTATCAAGACTATGAGAGCTTGAAACAGGGGTGCAAAATTAGTGTATAACAATTCTGGCATGCCTGGTGGGACTACAAAAGAAATCATTCTTTGAAGATTATGTTATCTCTGATATGCAGATTGCATAATATAGACTTTTAGAAGTTGTTTTATCAAGTATATCTGGTGACTCCATTGATTTCAAAGATCTAGGCCAACCTTGTTTAAGGTTTATGAGAAAGATTGAGACTAGGAGCTCAAAGCCCACTAAATTTTCAGAGTTTCCCTCAAAAGGAAGTCATAAAGGTAGGTCAACTCAAAGAACATCCCCTACAAGGAGAGTTCAATCAACACCACCGGATACCTCAGAAAGGAGACCTTTTCCCTTTCATTCTAGAAGAAGAGGTAGATCTCTAACCATAGATCTAGAAGAGGATTCAAATCCAACAACAAATACAGCTCATATAGTTGTTAATCTTTAGATTCCAACTCCTGCAATGGCTAGACAGTTTGCCTTTGCACCATTCAACCAAGGGAGTCCATTAGCCTTTTCTCAACATCATGATGTGCCCTTGGTGGCACTAAAGAGTGTACCTGATTTAATAGGTGAAGGGAAGACAACTACTTTTGAACACATAAGAGATGTGACCACCATTTGCAGAATACACAACATAACTCAAGAGGATGTGGCCACAAAATTATTAGTAGCCTCTCTAAAAGGTAAGGCTCTTGAATGGTTTAGAACTCTAACTGTTGGTTCCATTACTTCATGGGATGAGTTAGGGGATGCATTAAGTAAGCATTTTGAGGATAAATTAGATAACTTGTCTCTGGTAGAGTAGTTGATAACCATTAAGAGAGACCCTCAAGAGCAAATGATAGATTACAATAGTAGATTCCTCAAAACATGGAATAGAATTCCAGTATCAGTAAGACCATTAGCTGACCATGCTTTCCTATATTACTTGCAAAGTCTAAATGGTCAAATTTCTGTCATGATCTAGTCTATGGGTGGTACTTCTTTACCCCAGGATTATGACATAGCTGTCAGAGCTGAAAATTGTTTGATTCAAGCAGGCATGATTGCTAGAAGGACTCCTATGCCCATCTTCCCTAGCCTTCAACCTGTTGCACTTGCCCAAGTACCCCCATTTACCCCTATTCCCACCATATCAACACCTCAAGCTAGTACCAGTGGCCAAGAGCTAACAACTAGTTTCTCTCAAGAGTTGCAAGAGATGAAGAATAGCCAACAGAGCAGTCAGCAAGAAATGACAAATTTGTTGCAGACCTTGACTAAAGAGGTCACAAATCTAAAGAAACAAGGTCAAGGAATCAGACCACCCTTCCAGCCACAAGGCCAAGGTCCTAATCAGTAATATCAAAATCAAGGACAACCTTATCAACAAAATAGGCCACCATACCAAGGAGGGTACCAAGGACAAAGGAAAAATTTTAGTCAGAGACCATTCCAACCATATAACCCTGCACCTCTCAATTCTGCAAATCCAGTGAGGGATATGGTTCCTAGTCAAAAAAATATGGCTATGGAGAATGAATGGTGTTTTCCTTGTAATCAACGTCACAATCAGGCTACATGTTCAAATGGGTGGATGAACCAAGCTCTAATGGTTCAAAATGTCTCACATGCTCAATCAAAGGCTTCATCCAGTGGGTTAATTCCTCAATAAGAGTCACAAGAAAATGAGACTGCTCTTTTCAATTGGGAGCAACCAGACTTCAATGGAGTCAATGATGAAGTTTCCTTTGTTGCCTATACAAGAGCAAAAAGGAGAGCTCAAGCCATGGAAAGAGCAGATTCCAATGCCAAAGCCACTACATTTGTAGAGCCACTGCAACAAGCCACTCCCATCACACCTAAGGAGACTCCTACCATTACAAGTAAAGAGGTTCAGACTTTCAAAGAAGTGGAGCCCATCATAGTGAAATCACAACAAAGAGTACACACTGTGACACCTTTCAACAATGTAGACAACATGAAGAAGGTGAATGTCATCACGTCCATGTGGGACTCTTTGGCTCTTCCAAGATAGCCTGAGATTTTGAAGAAGACCATGACAGAAGTGGCAACTCCTCAACCTACAAAAGAAGCTACAAAGCCAGTGTTGGTTAACATTGATCAAGAAAAGGAGGCTCCAAGTAGCAACTCCAAGGCCAATGCCATGCAAGGTAGGAACTCAAAGCCACCTCTCTTCTATGTATCTCTAATTATTGGAAAATCTTTAGTGCATAATTGTATGGTGGATAGTGGAGCTACTAGCATTGTGATACCCAAGAAAGTAGCTGACCAATTAGGACTGAAATATGAGCCCTTCCAAAAGAAGGTCACACAACTTGATGGATCCTCAATCAATACTATAGGTGTGGCCAAGGATACCAGTCTAATCCTACATGCTAGTCCTAATTTCTCCATCCTCCTTGATATATATATCATAGATCTCCCTACATTATTTGCTATATGTCTTTCAAGGGAGTTTACAACCAAGATAGGAGGCTACCTATCTTCTGACTGGTCTCACATGCTTTTTCATACAAGGTATGGGACCAAGGTCACCATTAAGTTAGAACCATTAGCAGCACACCATATAGAACCATATGTGTCCAATACCATCAATGTAAACTACCCCATATTTGATGATAGTGACTTCCAAACTATTAGTGAAGCAAGCACAAAGATAGAAAGTATCCCTGATACTCTTCTAGATGAAAGAACTTTAGAGGCCCAAGAAAATATTGTTTGGGATTTTGGTTTGGGAAGTTATTTGATACAAGAAAGTGGATCCATAGAGCCATGCCTTTTCAAAGAAGACACTGATTCAGAGGATCAGAGCAATCAGGTTTGGGAACTATTTTTTGATGGAGCTAGAAGTAGACATGGGTCTGGTAGTGGTGCTATGCTAGTGTCCCCAAAAGGAGAAAGGTATTATACTACCTTTAGATTCAATTTCTCCTACACTAGCAACACTGTAGAGTATGAAAGTCTAGTCAATGGACTAGAGTGGGCTAGAAAAAGAGGGCTTAAGGTCTTAAAAGTTTATGGTGATAGTGAGTTGGTTGTCAGCCAAGTAAGAGAGATAAGTGCAACCAAAAATGACACCATGAAAGCATACAAACATAGAGTTTGGGATGCAATTGAAGATTTCCATGATTTCAATATTATTGCCATCCCTAGAAAGCTAAATCAAAATGCAGATAGATTAGCTATTGTTGGATCTCAGTATGACATTCCAAATAGTGTTTCAAAAGAAATAGATCAAAAGCATATCAAAGTGATTTTCAGACCCTCTATTCCTGATAATAATGTCAATTGGAAGGTGTTTGACAATGATGAATAAATTTTGTAGTTCTTGTTTGAAGAAGATGTTTTTTCAAAGCATAATCAAGATAGGATATCATAAAATTATGGTGATCAAGTGATACAACTTAAGTCTAATAAGATGCCTAGAGGTCTTGTCACCTTAGATACTATCTTCAACAAGGATGATGAAGTTAAGAAGAATAAAGCTGGCCTGGTAGTTCAACAAGAACATTGTGTTGAATTAGAGTTGGAACTAGGTAAGAGCTTACAATTTGGAAAGGTAAACACTAAATTGGAGAAGCAAGACTACACTCAGTTATTCAAAGAATTCAATGATGTTTTTGCATGGCAATATGAAGACCTCAAAATTTTTAACCCTAACCTTGCTTAGCACACTATTGAATTAGAGCCTAATGCCAAACCAGTGAGGTGAAAGAAAAGGCCTGTTAATCCCAAGCTTGAGCCACTTATGCATAAGGAAGTGCTCAAATTGATAGAAAGTGGTATCATCTACCCCATTAAGCATACTAGATGGGTTTCCAACCTTGTTCCTATCAGGAAGAAGAATGGGGAGCTAAGGTTATGTGTTGACTTTAGGGATCTTAACAGGGCCTCTCTAAAAGACCACCATCCATTACCCTCTATGGAACAAATCTTACAATGTGTCTCTGGATCTGAGAGATTTTCATTATTGGATGGCTATTCAGGATACAATCAGATCCTAGTTAATGAAGAGGATCAATATAAGACTACATTTACAACCAAGTGGGGAACCATGGCTTATCAAAAGATGCCCTTTGGTTTGTCAAATGCAGGTGCTACATTTCAAAAGGCAATGGATATGGCCTTTAAGAGCCTCATGTACAAGTTTGTACTGGTCTACTTGGATGACATAACTATCTATTCTAAGCATGTAGTAGATCATATCAAACATCCAAGGAAGATTTTTGAAAGGTGTAGAGAATTTGGGATATCTCTTAATCCAAAGAAATGTGTGTTTACAGTTCATGAAGGAAAATTGTTGGGTATGTAGTATCCAAAGAAAGAATTATAGTGGATCCTGAGAGAATTGCAGCTATCCTAGAGCTACCCCTACCACATCACAAGAAAGGTCTCCAATCTTTCATAGGAAAGATTAATTTTGTTAGGAGGTTCTTGCCTAACATTGCAGATTTACTCAAGCCTTTGACAACCATGCTAAAGAAGAGTTCAAATTTCAGCTGGACTAAAGAAGGAAAAGCTAATTTCTAGGCTATCAAAGAGGCCTTAACAGAGGCCCCTGCTCTCCTAAACCCAAATTTTAGTAAGGATTTTATCCTTTATGCTTATGGAGGTCATGATGCTATATCTGCAATGCTGACTCAAGAAAATTCAAATGGATTGGAGTAGCCTATTGCTTTCTTTAGCAAAGGTTTAGAGGCGTATGAACAAAGATACTCTTTTGTAGAGAAACATGTACTTGCTATGGTAAAGAGCCTTAAAAATTTTAGATATTTGTTGACCCATAGCAAGGTACACTTGAAAGTTACTCATCCAAGTGTCAAAGAATTTTTGCTTTCCAAAGACCTAAATGAAAAAAGAGCTGGTTGGATCACCAAGGTGATGGAGTATGACATAGATATTCAAACTACCAAGTTGGTTAGAGGAAGAGGTCTTTGTGAGCATTTGGTAGGGGATGAAAGTTCAAAGAGACCAGAACAAATTGATGCATCTCTAGTGGTGCATTCTACAGAACAACAAGCCAAGGCAACAAGCTGGTTGCCTAATATGATCAATTACTTGAAGATAGGACAATGTCTTGCAAGCCTAGATTCAACAAAAAGAAGGTATTATATATTACAATATGTTCCTTTTGTGTTGATAGATGAGATTATTTTTAGAAAGGATCAAATTGGTGTCCTTTTAAGATGCATAGATTCAGAAAGGATAGCTAATGTCCTATTTGAGTTTCATGATGGACCTTCTGGAGGTCACTTTTCCCCTAGGACTACTACTTTTAAAATCATGAGGGCTGGATACTATTGGCCATCTATCTTCAAGGATAGTCATGAGTATGTGAGAAAATGCATCAAGTGTGCCATGTTTGTAGGAAAAGAGAGGCTTGCAGCCTTGCCCCTACAGCTAGTCAAAATAGAGCAACCCTTCATGAAGTGGGGTATAGACTTCATTGGTATGATCAATCCTCCATCTAGTGCAGGCCATAAGTGGATAATCACTGCAATAGATTACTTCACTAGATGGACATAAGAAATTGCATTAAAAGAATCAAATGAGAGTGCTGTCCTAGGTTTTTATGATGATATAATTCATAGATTTGGCATTCCAGATTCAATAATTTCAGATAATGCATTGGAATTCATAGGCCTTAAAGTCTCAGAATGGGCAATCAGGAATGGCATTTATCTGAATACCAGTTCCAATTACTACCCTCAAGGCAATGGCTTGGCAGAATCAACAAACACAAATTTGATTAAGATAATCAAGAAGACTCTGCAAGACAACCAAAGGGATTGGCATACCAAACTAAAGTCTACCTTATGGTTAGACAAAATTACCCCAAAGAAGATCATTGGTAATTCTCCTTATGTGCTAGTATATGGCAGAGAGGCCAGGTTGTCCATTTCAACTGAATTACTAGCTCTGGACTTGGCTACTCAGTATGCCCTATTTGAAGAAGGAGACCCCTTGCAGGTTAGGTATGCTCAGTTGATGGAATTGGAAGAACTTAGAGACAAATCAATGTAGGATATGGAATTCCATCAGATCCAAACAAAGAAAAGTTTTGATAAGAGAGCCAGGATCAGAAATTTCAAAGTTGGAGATGTAGTCCTCAAGTGGGATGAGTTCAGATCCAAGCTTGGTAGACATACCAAATTTGATTCATTCTGGAGTGGACCATTTGTTATAACAGAGTGCAAGGGATCCAATGCTTTCCAGCTATCAAATATTAAAGGATTTGCCTTTCCAATCTCAGTCAATGGATTCCACTTGAAGCCCTACTTTGAGGTTAATCCCTCTCTGTAAATTTTTGTAAATATGTTTTTCCCCTGCTTTCTTTCCCTATTTTCTAGGTTAGTTTCCTGCTTTTCAAGAAGTGCCTGTGCACAGGTTTGTCCTTCTATTTTAGTTTTGTCTCCCTGTCAAAATTTTGTGCTCAGTATGACCCCATGCCCAATGAGTTAATGTTAAGGCCACTGATCCATGTCTAGTAGGCTGACATCTAGCAGAAATCACCAAAATGTTACCCTAATTTTCCTATGCATGCAAATTTGGCTAATATCTATCCCAAGGTCTCTGTTTTTATCCTACCAAGCATCCTTGAAAATTTCATGAAGTTGTGCCTTGTCCTCTGGCCTCTGCAAATTGTTTTATCCCCTGGTCTACAGTTAAAAATTCATAAAACTAGTCATTGCTGGCCAAACCCTAGAAAACCCTTTGGCCTGTTATAATTCTTTGTTACTTTATTGGCCACTTAAGTTCCATCAATTTCCATGTGCACAATTTAATCCTTCAGTCACCAAATCTTTGATTCCCAGCGGTTAAGGCTCTAACATTTAGCGATCCCGTGAACGGTTACCTTTTGAGTTGGCGGTCTCTGCTTAGCGGCTAAAGTCAAGATTCTTCATCCGATGGTTGTCACATGATCTCATGCCCTCAGAAGATTCCATGAGATCTTGCGACAATCGTCGATCTTCCTATCTGCAGAGTGTGTTTGTCAATGGGTTCAGCCAAGTTGTCTGAGCTGTACACCTTTGATTGGTTAAAAACTTGTGATTTGGCCCCATGTCTACGCGGGCCCAGCGGTTGTCAATAGACGGCAATCTAACGGCTGGTGCATGATCTAAAGGAGCTTTTTTGACACATGAGATCATGCACCCGTAGTAGATCTTTCTTTACCTCTGGGCTCTGTCAGGTGGGTCCTTGGTTTTTGATGTGCTCATTCTTCATTGGTCGGTTAGATGACAGTTGGGCTCTACTGGTAGGACCGTGTCAGAGTATCTACAGGGATGTTAGTAGACTGAATATCTATGGTTGTCACTTGATCGCAAGGGATCTTCCAAGCCCTTGCGATCTTGCAACAACTGTTCGATGCTCTTTGTACAGGTCATGGGTCCAAGTTTGTCAGACGTACTGATTTGCTCGTGTTTCATTGGTTGCTAACATCTAGGTGGTAGTTGACCTATCAGAGGGGTAAGTTTAGGCTATTTTTCAAGTGCATTGCAGCTATTCATCTGCTGAGAGGGGTTTCTCATCAACGATGATGTTTTAATTTGCCGCTATTTGTTATATTTCAAAAATTCAAATGATTTCTGTTGGTTTTGCTAGAGTTTTGCATTCTTTTGGCCATGGATGACATTGGGTAGCTTAGGAATTTAATTCTTAGGACATTTGTGGGTGGGGAAGTTGATGGAGATGACTGTTGGCTGGCGTTGTAGGGTACTGTGCTATGTTTGTATGCCAGGAGATGCTATAAAGAGTTGGTGCCACCTTTTGAATGGTACTGTTACCCAAGGAAATATGATCATATTTGAAGCCTTCATGGCAAGGCCGAGTTACAGGTGGGTAGTTGAGTTGAGGTTGATGTGTCTGCAGGTGATCTCAGTACCAGATGGATGCACACAAGGAAGTTTGATCTGATTGCCGGTGTTCTTAGAGATTTTGATGATTAGTCATTAGTGTACCTAGGGTTTGATATTTTATTGCTACACCTATGTAGCCCTAGTTAGGTTAGTTTTGACTTCGGCATGTATGCCAAGTAGGAGATGTATATAGTTCTTTTTGGAGCCTTATTGCTCAGGGAGTTGACATTTTGTAAAAAAGAAAAGTCTCTTTTCTTAGAAGGCTATCTGTGACATTATTTTTTGTCCTCTGGTTTTTCTACATTCTATAACTTCCCATTGATAATTCAGATATTGAAGATATTTTGTGACATTTCTCATGTCCCTACGCCTTCTTGTGTGAGTTATCTCTTAATGAATTCAGTATTTGCATGCTTCTTAGTGATATCTTAGGGTTCTAGATCCCTCTTTCTTTTTTCAATTTTGTGTATCATTGTGGATGATTTGATGTGAGTTCTTTTGTGGGTATACTTTAACCCCTTAACTATCTTGTCTCATTCCTATACCTAGTTGTAGAGGTGAATGTTTGTTTGCAGGTCATAGATTGTTGTCTAATTCTAAAGGGTGTTATTGTTTGTGAAAGAATCTCTCTTTCCCTGAATAGCTCTTTTCACCTATAGACCCTTCTATGAAGTACTTATGCAAACCCATTCAGTGAGTTGTGATCTCCTAGACCTAAGTCTATTCATTGATTTCATCTTTTATACTGTAATTCATACCATATTTTCGGTGTATCACCTAGTAGGATAGTTTGCTTTCAGTCATTTTCCTTCCAAGTACTCCTCCTATCCCTTTTCCCCTCAAGTTTTACTTTCATGTCTAGAAGAAAATTAAGGTGATTATCCAAGAGGAACCAGCCTAGAACCTGGAGGTCTCATCTCAGTTAGCATAGGTCCCACAACTTGGAGATGATTCACATGTTATACTAGGTTATCAAGACTATGAGAGCTTGAAACAAGGGTGCAAACTTAGTGTATAACATGTACAAATGTTGGCTAATTCAATATTACAAGGATGGTAAGGAATTTCAAATGCTATAATGAGACTTGACTTGACTTTCAATGGCGTCTATTTACTTTTCACCAATTGAATTTATTGCTTTTTTTCTCTTTTAAATGCATTTTTTGCTACCAAGGTGACTATTTGCTAGGTTTTCACCAAGATACTTTTCTCTTTTTCAATTTTTTTTTATTTTTCTCTTTTTCATTTTTTTTGTATTATCAAGTTGCCTATTTGCTAGGTTTTCATCAAGATAACAATTTTTTCAAGATCCATATCTGGATGTTTTTACTTTCTTCATGCTCAATTTTCCACTACTTTTATTTCTTTAGGAACTTTTTTTGCTATTTTTGGATTTCTTTCCTAATGATTTTTTTTCTTCTTTTCTCAATATAATTTATCAATTCTTTTGGATTTCTTCACATTCAATTTTTGTTGTACAAAATAAATATGATTCTTTCCCATATAATATTATGATACTCTTTCCTTTTATACTTTTTCAACTTCTATTAGGTATAAAACCTCTTCAAGTGTATGCTATTAATAGGTTCTTGCAACTCTTCTCCATCACAGTCATCTAATTTGCATGTCCATGTTCCAAAGGAATATTTAATGATGAAAGGACCTAACCAATTTACTTCCCAATTTCCTTTCTTTTCTCTTTCCGTCTGATTCTTAGGATTTTCTCTCAATACAAGGTCACCTACTTGAAATTCTCTTCGCTTGATGTGTTTGTTGTAGTTTCTTGATGTATTCTGTTTTGATACACCTTGAGATAATCATATGCTTATTTTTTTCATTCATCAAGTAACTCTAACTCTTGGAGTCTTTCAAGTCTATAATCCCCCTCCATTAATAATCCATGTAATGAAACCCGTAAAAATGGAATCCTTACTTCTAGAGGTAATACTACTTCGACTCTATATACTAGTGAAAAAGGTGTGGCTGTTGTTGGTGTTCTCACACCTGTTCGATATGTCCATAGAGTTGGATTTATTTGAATGTATCAATATCTTCCTGAGTTATCCATTGTTCTTTTCAATATATTTAAAATAGACTTATTAGTTTCTTCTGCTTGTCCATTTCCTTGTGGATAATAGATGGAAAATGAATGATGAATCACATGAATTTTTTCACACAACTCCTTTATGTATTTTTTCTTGAATTTCTTGGCATTTTATGTTATTATGGAATGAGGGATACCATTTCTGCAAATTATATGGTACAAAATGAACATTGAAATTTATTTTCTCATTGAAGTAGACAAAGGCACAACTTTAACCCATTTAGTAAAATATTCTATTGCAGTGATTATGAGCTTATGGCCATTGGATGATGCTGGATAAATCATCCTGATTAGATCCAACCCCCATTGATAGAAGGGCCAAGGAGTAGTCATTGGATGTAGTTCCTGATCTTGCACATGAATTGAATTTCTATGATAATGGCTTTTTTGGCATATCTTTGCAAAACAACATGCATCTTTCTCCATGGAGGGCCAATAATACCCCATCCTTAAAAGTTTCTTATCTAATACTAACCCATTTGAATGTGACCCAAAGATTCCCTCTTGGACTTCTTGCAAAGCTAATTTTGATTCTGCCTCATCTAGACACCTTAAAATAATTCTATCAAGACTCTTGCGATGTGTTGGATACAAGGGTATAACAAGAGGCTTGTCTTATAGAGTTTATTTTCTAGTTTCAATTTTGGTCTAAGGGTAGGGTTTGGTATTTAAAATAAGTATAAATGGATCTATACTAGGGAGAGTCATGTCCAACTAATAGGAAAATTATTTGGGAATTGGATAGGTCAAATGCAGGTTGTTCGAACTCTTCTACCAAGAATTTATATCTTGCGATTTGATGTGAAATCTATAAGAGTAAAGCTAACGTCTCCATCGAATCTAATGCTTTATTCTTTTCCCTAGGTACTTATTCAAATTTGATCAAAACAAAGTACTTCTTTAGATCCTCTATCATATTTTTATAGGGTATCAACTTGTCATCTTTTGTCTGGTACTCATCATTACTTTGATTTATGACTAGTTGTGAATCCCCATAGACTTGCAATTTTGTAACTTTCCATTCTAAAGCCAATTTAATGCCAATAAAAAGTGCTTCATACTTGGATATATTATTAGTGCATGAAAATAGGAGCTTGTATGAAACCATAGTTTAGCTCATATTTTACTAATGTCCTGCTTATGTAGTAGATTGCCTTTTCTTTTCCATTCTCATCTTCTTGAGCCAAGAAGATTTCCTCTTATTGGTGGCATTAACATTGGTTGATTAATGAGGTATTTCTTGAGGAGTACGAAAGGTTCTTCAATTTTTTCATCCCATTTGAATACTACATCCTTGTGAAGGAGTTGAGTAAAAGAGTGACACTTTTCTGCTAGTTGTAAAAGGAACCGTCTTATTGATTGAAGCCTTCCTTGGAGAGATCTCATTTGACTCATGTTTCTAGGTGCCCCCATCTCCATTATCACTTTGAATTTTGTGGGGTCTACCTCTATTCCTTTTTAAGAAATAGAGGTAGACCCCACAAAATATATACCCTAAAAAACTATATACCCTAGAAAACTATATACCCTAGTAATTTGTCAGATTGTACCCCAAAGGCACACTTTTACAGATTTAATCTCATTTTGAATTCTTCTAGCCTTATGAAAATTTTCTCCAAAAAAGGAAAGTGTTCTTTCCTTGAATGAGATTTATCTAGGACGCAATCCAAATAATCATCTAAGAATTTGTGCATCATGTCATGGAATATAATGGTCATATCTCTTTGGTATGTCGGTCCTTCATTTTTAAGACTAAAGGGCATAACATTCCAACAAAATGTTCCTAAAGCACATGTAAAAGTTATCTTATCCTGGTCTTTGGGTGCACTTTTTATTTGAACCCACTAAATCCATCCATAAGAGAGAACATAGAGTGAGCCTATATCAAATCCACTATTGTGTCTATGCTTGGTAAGGAGAAATTATCTTTTAGGTATGCTAGATTGAGATCTTGAAAATCCATACAAATTTTGATTGATTTATCTAGTTTTGAAATAGGTGTACAATGTTAGATATCCAATTAGAATAATCAATAGCTCTAATGAAACCCACTTCTAATAACTTCTCCAATTCAAATTTGACAAGTAGTAAAATATGTGGGTGTATTTTCCTCAACTTTTTCTTGATAGGTTTGATTCTTGGTTTGATATTCAAATGATGCATAATTAGATTTGGGTCTAATCATGGCATATCATCATAAGACCAAGAAAATTTTATTTTCCTTTGTTTGAAAAATTCCACAAATTATTCTCTCTCCTCTTTTGACAATGAAGTTGCAAGATGTATAATTTTAGGCTCTAATTATGTCCCAATATTGATCTTTTCTCTTGGCTCTATCAAGATAGGTGATCTTTCTTGATAATTTTTGGGAAAAGTATCCAACCTCTCTTCCTTAGGTTCCACAATTGGGTTTTCACCTTTGGAAACATCTTTTAATTCTTTCTCTTTTTGGTCTAGTATTGCCACATTGTGGTTTTCACCACTTGACTCTTTAACTTTTTTCACTTTTTCATTTTTTAATTTTATTTCTTGACTAATAGATTGAATACTTTCCCTCATCATTTCTCCTTGATATATTTTTTTGGTACAAGAGGGTTCAAATGCATTTAGGAAAAAAGAATTGTCATTTGGGAATGTGGGAATGTCATTTGGCTCTATGGAATCCCATTCAATGAGTTCTTAGTATACAAGAGATAAAATATCATTGGATAAGTTCAAGTTGGTAGGGTTTAGGGACATGAATTCATTTGATGGTTCATATATTGTATCACTTAAGTCTATGACATACGCTTGTTCTAGGTGTTCCAAATAACTTGGATCAAAATATTCCTCACTAGAGCCCTCTTGGGTTTCTTGCAGATAAAAATATCATGGCTTAAACCTATCACTAGATTCTTCCATTGATGGTAACCATGAGGGTACAAAGGGTTCTCCTATCCATTGATACCTTTTTGCTTCTTGACTTGGAGTAGACTCTTGAGTAGAAACTAACCCTTGGTTAGAAATTGAAGCTTGGTTTGAAATTAATTCTTGATTTGAGTCTTGTCTTTTACCTGGGTTAGACATAGGAGAATAAGTATGGATAACATCCACCTCTTTGTATTGAAAATATTCACTAGATAAAGAATCTCATTCCCTTTCATTAGAGTATTCATCACTTTTGGAATTTAATTGCAATATTTTTTCATAGAATTGGGGATGATTCTTTCGAGTATATCCTAGTTCAAGATATCCTAATCCTGATTTTTATTTGCTATCTCTCCAAGCCATTTTTATAGGTTCCACCAATCCTTCATTTCTATTTCCCAAAGGTCATCTTCCTTTGTATCCCATCTTTTACATGATTTTGAAACCTTTTCCATATTGGTGTTTGGGAATACTAATTTTTTGAATCCCTTTCTATTATAATGTCATTTATCTTCTTCTTTATAGAGCCACTTAAGGATTTCATTTTCATATTCTTCCATGGATGAAGAAGTGTGAGCTATTACAAAATGGTCATTATATTTTTGAGGAGGATTGGAGCTAGAAGCTCTACCATGAGACCTAGGAGAGAGTGCTAAATTCATCATTGATAAGAAATATTCCCTCAGATACCATTTTGCTTGATCTTACATTTCTTTTAAAAAATATTCATCATTGTGTCCATATTTTAATAATAGATTTCCTTGGCTTGCATTTGAGAATATTTTGAATTGACCTCTTCTTATTTTTCTTTAGAATTATCCTCACTAACTTTCTCTTTTCCTTTAGTTGATGTAGCTAAGTTAGTGGGATTTTGATTTTCTTTAACAAGGGTATTTTCTTCCTCTATCTTTCATTTTCATTCTTCTAAGGAAATGTCCTTTGAACTTTGAACTTGACTCATTTGTCTTGATGTGGTGCATTCAGTATTATGAGAAACCAGTGAGTCATTTAGGGGATTTATGTTATTACAATATTGAAATGGATTCAAATCTCTACTCACCATGATTTCTTGACCCACATATGGAAACTTTAAGCATTGATGGTACGTTGAGGGTACTACTTGCATCTCATGTATCCATGGTCTCCCAAACAATATATTATAGGTCAATTTCAAATCAAGAACTTGGTAAACTATGTCCTAGGACTGACTCGGATAGGAAGAACTATTATCCCATTATAGGACCTTTCTTCATAATCATAAGCTTTAATAGTTATCTTTATTTTAGGATCAATGGCTTCTTCAGAATATCCTAAAGATTTGATGAGATTTAAGGTGAAAATATTTAGACGAGCTCCTCCATCAATGATAAGTCATTTGACACAATGGTTAGGTATCAAAAATTTAATATTTAATGGGAGATTTTGGGGATGGTTCAAAGACATGTTGTTTTATTTGGAAAAAGAGAGGAAATGCGGTGCAATAAGGTGTCCAACCATATTCTAAAATTTATTGACATCCAAATTGAGTGGAACATTGGTCTCAACAAGATCCTTCTCCAATATTTCCTTGTGAATGGGTGAAAGTGATGCAGGAGCATCCTAGGATTCTTGGCAATCCTGTATCAACCAAAAATATGTTTTTCTTTAAAGGTGGATTGGTAGTTCTGATCTTAGTTTTGTGGAGTACTTGCTCAGTTTGGGAGAGTGGTTGATCAATTTCAATGGTTACCAGGGTGCTCAGTCTCTAAAGAATGCTCAGTAACTGAAGGTGTCAGTTCACTGGTGCTCGATGATAACTGCGTTGCTCGGTCATGCTTGGCATGGAAGGTTTACTGGCACTTAGTTATTTCTTTGTTGCTCGGTGTTGTTGCTTACCGACTTGATTGTTTGGATAGATTGACCTGGCTGACTGGTGCATTTGATTTGGGTCGCGCTCCTCGAGTTATGGATTGATCATTGGACGTATGGGGACCTAGATCTGGTGTGTTGCATTCTCCTATGTGATCTGGAGGCCGATATGGATGAATTTATTTATTCTAAGGCTATTTGAGAGCTGACTAATGTTTTGGCATTTAATAATTGTTTGTAGGAGTTAATGATTTCATCAAGCTTCCTTGTGGCCAAAAATTAGTATTTAAGTAGATGTTTGGGTAGTTGTTTAGGGCATCACCAAGGAAGTAGAAGTTAGTAGCTTGCGAGCTTAGGCATTAAGAAGATTGCTTAGAAGTTGTGAGTACAAGATTAGATCTTTCCTAGGATCCCTACTAGTGTCCTCTCGTGTTGCAGACCTAGACTAGCTGAGTGGTGAAGTTGTGAAAAGATCTGGATCTTGCGTGATCTTGTAGACTGTTACTTGCTTTGTAATTGGCTGTAATTGGGAAGGCCTTACAGCCTGGTATATTGCATGTAATTAGTGAATTTATGAATAAATATTCCATTTTTATATCAAATCTAGTGTTATTGTTGTTGAATTCCGCTCTATTTTGGTTTGGTTGCAAGGTCAGATAGTCCTTAATTGGATCTTCCATCCTTGACTGCATTAGGTGATATCAGAGAAAAGTTTTTACCTGTTGGAGCTGAGTTGATCTTGTGTGTTTATACTTGGATCTTGATTTAAAGATGCCTCCGAGGAGAAATTGTGAGATCTCAGAGGAAGAAGCTACTAGAGAATTTAGTCTTGATGATTTTAGGGCTTTGCAGAAACAAGTGCAAGATCTGCGAGAGGAATTGAGAAAGAAGAAGACTACCCTGAAAGAGGATAGTGATGATGAATTTGAGGAAGAAGATCACTTTGAAGAAGTTGTAGAAGAAGCTAGAGATCTTGAGGAAAATAGAATCTTGAAAGCTATGTCTAAAATTGGGAAAAGACCTAAGATTGAAGTTTCTACATTTGCTGGAAGCCTTAGGCTAGAAAAGTTGATTGATTAGATTAATGAGATGGATGAATACTTTGAGTATGAAGAAGTAGAAGATCCTGATAGGGTTAGATTTGCAAAGACTAAGCTAAAAGGTCATGCAAATATTGGTAGAGGGAAGTTCAATTGGAAAGAAGTAGGAGAGGAAAAGAAAAGATCATTAAATGAAACTGAATGGTTGACAAGTTGAAGAAGAAATTCATTCTGGTGGATTATGAGTTGGACATGTTTAAGAAGATGCAAGCTTTGAAGCAGACTAACAAATTGGGGTAGGAGTATATCGAGGAGTTTTACAGAATCTTGATTAGGACTGGTCATTCTGAAGCTGACAAAGAGAAGGTTGCTAGGTATGTCTATGGTTTGAGACTTAGTATTCAAGAAGAGTTACTTACTATTTGGATGACAGCAATAGGAGATGCTTATCAGATGGCATTAAAGATTGAAGAGAAGCTGAATAAGAAGTTTGAAAAAAGATAGAACAATAGGAACCAAGGAGGTAAGGCTAGTGAAATAGTTGCTAAAAGTAATGTGATAGAGAATCCTAAGCCTAATGTAGGATCTGGTAGTAAGAATTTCAATAATGGACAGAGAGGAACGTGGAAAAATGAGTTCATCGATACTTGTTATCAATGTGGTGAAGCTGGTCATAGAATTTTTCAATGTCCTAAGAAAAGGGTTGCACTGATTGCTAAAGAGGATATTGTGAATGTTGCTGAGAAAGGTGAGACTCTTATCACTAGGAGGTTAGCTACATGTGTCTAGGAACTAGTGCAAAGAAGAAATTTATTCAGAACCAGATGTAAGTGCAAGGATAAGGTATGCAATGTTATAGTGGATGGTGGCAGTTCTGAGAACTTTGTTTTAGAAGAGATGGTTAGTAAGTTGAATTTGGCAAGAAAGAAACATCCTAATCCTTATCAGATTAGTTGGATACAAGATGTGTCTAAGGTTAGGATTGAAGAACAATGCTTGGTTAATTTTTAGATTGGATCTTATCATGATGAGATATTGTGTGATATATTGCCTATGGATGCTTGTCATCTTTTGCTCGATAGACCTTGGCAATTTGATAGAAATGTTTTATTTGATGGTCATGCTAACACCTATGTGGTTAGACATGAAGGATCTAGACATAAGTTGTTACCTTTACAGGGGACATGGGCTAAGGGATGTGGAGTTATTAGGTGTTGTCCTTATGATAAACCTTAGGAGTAGAGAATTGATGAACCTATTCCCACAAAGCCTAGTTTGAAAGAGGAGGGTGGTATATCTAAAGAGTTTGTTGAGATTAAGAGGCAGATGGTCTTTCTGACAGAGATAGTACAATAGATGATGACATTTGTGACACAAAGAGATGTGTATGATGCTGAGGTGATTAAGGAGTCCAGTGAGGATGGTGTTTCCAAGGTACTAATATGGTCGGTAGTGGAAGGAATGGTCATAATCAGTTGTTATCAATTGCAGACAGAAAGGATAAGGGAAATGGGAAGAAGGAAAACTTGTTGCATGAGGCAATGAATGAAGTAAAGAAAACTTGGAATGAAGGACAAGAGGAGATATGGGTTAAGAATAGATTTGTCATACCTGTTCTAATTCCCTTAAGGTGTTCCTGATTTCCTTATGAGAAAATCTTCTTAACCTGGGGTGTTTGATGCAGGAGCATCCTAAGATTCTTGGCAATCTTGTATCAACCAAAAATATGTTTATCTTTGAAGGTGGATTGGTAGTTCTGATCTTAGTTTGGTAGAGTACTTGCTCATTTTGGGAGTCTGGTTGCTCAGTTTCAGTTGTTACCGGGGTGCTTAGTCTCTAAAGAATGCTCGTTAACTGAAGGCGTTGGTTCACTGGCGCTCGGTGATAACTGCATTGCTCGGTCATGCTTGGCATGGTTGGTTTTTTGGCACTCTATTATTTCTCTTTTGCTTGGTGTTCTTGCTTACCGACTTGATTGTTTGGATAGATCGGCATGGCTGACTGGTGCATTTAATTTGGGTTGCGCTCCTCGAGTTATGGATTGATCGTTGGATGTATGGGGACCTAGTTATGGCATGTTTCATTCTCCTATGTGATCTAGAGGCCAACATGGATGAATTATTGTAAGGCTATTTGAGAGCCGACTGATGTTTTGGAATTTAATAATTGTTTGTACAGGAGTTAATGATTTCATCAAGCCGACTTGTGGCTGGAAATTAGTATTTAACTAGATGTTTGGGTAGTTGTTTAGGGCATCACCAAGGAAGTAGAAGTTAGTAGCTTGCAAGATTAGGCATTAGAAAGATTTATTGGAAGTTGTGAGTACAAGTTTAGATCTTTCCTGGGATCCCTACTAGTGTCCTGTCATGTTGCAGACCTGGGCTAGCTGAGTGGTGAAGTTGTGAAAAGATCTGGATCCTGCGTGATCTTGTAGACTATTACTAGCTTTGTAATTGGCCGTAATTGGGAAGGCCTTATAGCCCAGAACATTGCATGTAATTGGTGAATTTATGAATAAAGATTCCAGATTTATATCAGATTTGGTGTTATTGTTGTTGAATTCTGCTGTGTTTTTGTTTGGCTGCAAGGTTGGATAGTCCTTAATTGGATCCTCCATCCTTGACTGCATCAGGTGGTATCAAAGTGAAGTTTGTTCCTGTTGGAGCTGAGTTGATCTTTTGTGTTTATACCTGGATCTTGATTTAAAGATGCCTCTGAGGTGAAATCGTGAGATCTCAGAGGAAGAAGCTACTGGAGAATCCAGTCTTGATGATTTTAGGGCTTTGCAAAAACAAGTGCAAGATCTGCAAGAGGAATTGAGAAAAAAGAAGACTACCTTGAAAGAGGATAGTGATGATGAATCTGAGGAAGAAGATCACTTTGAAGAAGCCATA
This sequence comes from Chamaecyparis obtusa, assembly GCA_027943335.1. Lineage (NCBI taxonomy): Eukaryota > Viridiplantae > Streptophyta > Pinopsida > Cupressales > Cupressaceae > Chamaecyparis > Chamaecyparis obtusa. The sequence goes on along the minus strand of BSBK01007675.1, from coordinate 216,663 downwards.
GAAGAAGCTAGAGATCCCGAGGAAAATAGAATCTTGAAAGCTATGTCTAAAATTGGGAAAAGACCTAAGATTGAAGTTTCTGCATTTGCTGGGAGCCTTAGGCTAGAAGAGTTGATTGATTGGATTAATGAGATGGATGAATACTTTGAGTATGAAGAAGTAGAAGATCCTGATAGGACCCACTTGATAAATTAAAAGGGGTGGGTTTCAGGTTGTTGGCTTCTGCAACCCTTTGAAATAACATATAAAAGAAATAAGGAAATAATGCTAATAAGGAGAGCTGAGATTTAGGAGGAGTTTCAAACTTGGAAAGTTAAGTTTTAGGTTTTAAGTAATATACATAGATTAAAAAGAATTGAAAATGTCTTATGAACTTGTAAATTCCTAGTATCCTTTAGATAAGGACAAAAATACACAAGGAAAAAATAATACAAAAAGAAGAAGAGGGCTCTTGTAGTTTTGATACAAGAAATAAAGTGGCATATATGAAAGGAAAAATGGTACTATAATGATTATCCTATAGAGAATTTTGTGTCAACAAATATCACTCCATGAGGATAATCAATAATTTCCCTTTCGATTAGAGTTTTAACGCTATAATTTTATTTTTTTAGAATTGACAACCAAAAGTTAAGGATGACTTAGTCGTGGACTATTATATTTCAAGTGTTCTCAATGTGGGTAATCATCATTAAAGGCCAAATTCTCTTTTTAGTAAGATTTAGAGACCTATAAGATGTTTGGGTGCTAGGATTATAATGGGAGATGTCAAAGGAAAATTATAGATCTTATGCTCAAAAGATTGATATTGAAAATTTAAAAATATTTAGAAAAATAAATATAGAATAAACATATTGAGTGCATCTCATTTATTTAAAATTTTAATATCTACTCTCTCCTTTAAATACTCGTATAGACCAATTTCTAAAAACCCCTCTTTTGAGGTCTAGTAAGAAAAGATACATAGTTAAACAAAGACAATAGAACCCAAATAGCTAAACCAATAATATCCATCTAATTAAAGAAACATAGAAATACCCCATTGGAGATAATGAAATATCTAGTCTAGGTTGAGAAGGGAAGAAAGGAAAATTTAGACAAGAAACTAAGGAAAAGTTTTAGAATTAATTGAACATTGTTGAATACATTTAAGTAAAAGAGGGATTTTTTTAAAAAGTTTTCACATGGAATCAAGGTAAATTGCATGTATAACCTACACCATGGTGACCTAGTCTTAATACATGCTATAAGATGATACCTTTAGCACAAAATATTCTATTACACTAAAGTTATCCAACCAAAAATATTCATTCTTAAATTCATGTCAATTGGAAGAGATATATCTACTAGTGTATTTGTAAACACATATTATCCAACAATTTGAGAGAAAATTACTTGGGTATATCTTAAGTTACAATGTGATTGACATGTGGCCTTGAACCATCAACTCTTACAAGAATGGATAAACATAAAATTTAGGCTTTTTAAGGAGGAATTAATCATTCTAGGTATGGTAGCTTATAAGAAACCACAAAAAAATGTATATAAACAAAAGAAAATGCTACTTCATAAGAGGCAATGTGAGATCAAGAGGACACAATACAAAAACCTCAATGAAATCCTCCTTCTTCATTAGTTCTCTTACAAAATTGACATTGATACAATTTTTTTTTCTTATATTCCATTATTTCTATGATTATGTGATTTTCTTTTATTCTTTGTTAGATTTATCCACATCTTCTTACTTTTTAATTTTATTTTATCACAATTAGTTTCAAATATAATTTATATATTGTTTAACTTTGATTTTGGCTTCATCTTAAATACTTTGGTATTAGACCAAAATTTTAGAACAATAAAAAGCAACCCAAATAATTATTATATCAATCCTATTATCATTACTAAATATCCAATAACATTACAATATTACTTGGGATTCTTCTATCATTCATATTTAATACTTTTGGGGTGAATACATTTAAAAAAGTGAAGTAGGGATCGACTAGCAATCTATGATCAAAATCTATGCTAAACATGTTGATCTTGATTAAACTAGAAACCCTACCCAAACAATCATGTCTACCTCCTCATAGGCCAAGAGCAACACCTTGACCAACTTCATTATACATTTCATCACACATCTATGCTACTTTCACTTCTCAAGCCTATAGCCATGTTCAAAATCATCACCGCAATCACCATACACACCTTCGCATAGGCCAGGAGTGCCAATCCAAGCAACTTTATTGTAGAATTCATAACACATCTATGCTACTTCTACTATAGATTTAGATGAAATTAGAAGCCCTTAATTCTTAGGCCCAGGGCCATAGCGAGGAGCACTACCTGAACCACCATGTCCGCCTTCCCATGGATTAGGCGCACCACCTGAACCGCCATGCCCACCTTCCCATGGATTAGGAGCACCACCTGAACCACCATGCCCACCTTCCCACGGATTAGGAGCACCACCAGAACCACCATGCCCACCTTCCCATGGATTAGGAGCACCACCTGAACCACCATGCCCACCTTCCCATAGATTAGGAGCACCACCGGAACCACCATGTCCACCTTCCCAAGGATTAGGAGCACCGCCCCAACCACCACGCCCACCTCCTCGACCATGATGGCCACCACCCCAACCACCGCGCCCACCTCGCCTACCACCATGGCCACCTCCCCGTGGGCCAGGAGCACCACCCCAGCCTCCCCAACCACCATGTCTACCACCTTCATGTCCTCCACCACCCCAGCCTCCCCAACCACCTCCCCAAGGGAGAGGACCACCTCCCCAGCCACGATGCCTACCATCATAAACCTTCTCTTCCGCCATCGCGCCGTCAATGAGGCTCCATACAAATATAAGGCCCATCAAGACATAGCACACTATCTTCGAACGAGACGCCATTACTGATTGCAAACATGCACACATAAACAACAACCCTTGAGAAGCTGCAGAATGACATTTCTTATTTATAGCCTTTCTGCACGCCAGTGTACGGCTCAAATGATCTACATCACCATCAGTAAAACAATTCGCGAATCAGATGATTATTTTAGCAGAAGATATTGAAGGATATTTGGTATTATCCTCATCAACCGTTTATTCTTGGTTTTACCATCAATGCGTACGTGGCGATCTCTGCACCACAATATAACTTATACTTACTAAGAGATCAGATTCTCATGTGGCCATTCTACTGAATTGGATATCACCCTTCCCAATTTGACATAGTTTATAGATTTATTAGTTTAGATATGGCGGGCTTCGTGGCTGTGCTCTGTCTAATATATTCACAGATAATTTATTATTATGATTGTATTTAAAAGATACGGGTGAAATGTACCCTATCTTAATCTCAAATCTCCTTCGATCTATTTTTTTGCATGTTCGTTACTCTCCTTAAGCCATGCATTTAATCAGATTCTATTTTTATTTGGACAAGTCATTTACACTAATTCACTTCTCTCATAATTTTTTGGTTAGAGTAGTCTCTATAGAACGAGTTTAATTTGTTTAATCTTTACCTATTCATTGATCTTTCTTTCTATTAATATGTAGGTGTACAACAAGTTCATCCTCTTTGATTTACCTTTGATTTCTAGGGCTTGACATTATTTATAATAGAGAAATATAATCATTTTAAAGTGACTATTAGTCTTATATCTATTATTTAGAGTATAACATGAGTTTAATTTGTTTGATCTTTATTCATTCATTGATCCTTGTTTTAACATGTAGGTGTGTCACAAATTCATTATCTTAGATTTTCTCTTGATTTCTAGACTTGACATTTTCTATAGTAAAGAAATATAATCATTCTAAAGTGACTACTAGTCTTATATATATTATTTATACTATAACATTAGTTTAATTCATTTAATATTTATTCATCCATCAATCCTTTATTAACATGTAGGTGTATGACAAATTCATGCTCTTCCATTCCTCCTTCATTTCTAAACTTGGCATTATGTATAATAGAAAAATATAATCATTCTAAAGTGACTACTAGTCTTATATCCAATATTTTAGTTATAATGAAAATCAGATTTTGATCTCTTGTATTCTTAGACTCTAAACCTTGGTGATTAAGTATAGTACAATATTATCCATTTCAAATTTATCCAAATATCATTGGCTTGTTATTGATTATTACTTTATCTTTATTTTGATGTATTTTTTTTTAATATATATTAAGTTTTATTTTATTTTTATTATTTTATGTCTATATAAATAGACATTCTATTATTTTTCTTCTTTTTAAGGAGTGTATGGATTGTGTTTATCATGAATCAAATAGGACAAATAATTTATTGACAAACTTAGCAATGATAATGAATACAACTTAAAAAATAGGGTCTTACCTTTGCCATATTCTCTTCTTTTAGAAGATGTGTTCTTTCCTTCATCATATTTTATTCCTTAAGAATAGATGATCTTTATTTATGACAATCTTTTAAATACAATATATAGAGGAGTTATTAATCAAGAAGCTCATGAAAGCTCAAAGAATATCCATGATTTATGAAAATTCAAGAATAATGATAAAGTATATGTGTAGCTCAAAGACTCCAACGTACACTACACCTTAAAGTTACAAATGTAGAAGATACAAGTAGCTCAAAGACTACAAGATCAGGTTTTAATTCCTTTTATAAACACCACAATACTCACAATCAAGTCAAGAAAATGTCATCATATAACAATTTGTTCCAACACAAAGATTGAAAGTAACTCAATTTTTTTTATTGATTGCAATTTGATTTACACCTCAAAATAAAAGTTTTTAAAATGCTCCATAAATTGATAAAGTTTTGTTGCATTTCCAAAGAATGATTATTTACAATAAGAAGCCTTGTATTTATAGAGGAGAAGGTATGATAAAAAGGAGGGAGAGATACCATGAACTTTTAATTATTCAACTCTACAGTCTAGGACATGACTTTGACTTGTTAGATGTACTTACAATTTTTTATTTTCATGTAATATTTTGAAGTGGAATTACATTATTCATGATTAAAATAAACTTAGTGTTTAGGAGATAGATTCTTGTTTCTTCCCTTTCGGGTAGTTCTTTGGGTGCAGGTTCTTTGAGAAATGTTCTTCTCATCATAAGGTTCTCTCTAAATTCTGGATCTACAGGACTAGAATTGGAGTGAATACTTTGAGTATCACCATCTTGGACAAGATGTGTTCTTCTCTCTCACCCTTGAGAATGGTTTTGATTCATCATAGGAAATCTCTTTGTTAAATTCCCCTCTTGTCCACACTTGAAGTATTTTCCATAGAAAATGACTTCTCTCCTTCCTTATCCTCCACTCTTGCCTCTATCATTAGGCAACCTCCCCCTAAAGTTAACTCTAGGATTTGACCTCCTAGAAGACTCACCCTAACTAGTTTCTCCTTTAGCCTTTTTTATTGGCTTCTACCACCAAAATTTCCCCTACCTCTGAAATGCCTTCCTCCTCTTCCCCTATGGTTCAGATCTCCCTTCCTCTTCAATTTTTCTTCTATCCTCAAGGCCAACTAGATGCATTTGTTCACTATATTAGGGGCCAACATATTTATTCCTTCCTGGATATTCACCCTTAGTCCATTTAGATACCTAGCTATCTTGTATAACTCTTATTCATGCTTCTTGGCTCTAAGATATATTTTATGGAATTATTTTGTATAGGTATTAACATCAAGATTCCTTTGTCTCAAATTTTGTAACTTTTTGTACATATGCACCTCATAATTTGGTGGGATGAATTGTTTCTTGATTCTATCACTCATTCTGCCCCATGAAGATACCATAATCCTTCCCTCTTTGACTCTTTCTCCTTGTAGGTAATTCCACCATGATAGTGCATGACCCTTCAACTTGGATTCTTCCACCTTAACCCTTTTGTCCTTAGGGACTTCCTTGCATTCAAAGTAGTTGTTCAAAGCCTCAATCCATTCTATCAATTCCTCTCAATCCATGCTCCCTCTAAACATGGGTGATCCATCTATGTTATCTCTTCCAACATACTTCAAGGCATCCATGAATGTTTTTTGATCTTTAGATAATTTTACTTCCTTCTTATGTGTTTTTTCCTCTCTTTCTCCCCCTTGCTCTTCAGATTCACACTCACCATCCCTTTCTTTGTCCTTAGTCTTCTTCATCTATGTTAATCTAGCTTTAAATATCTCTTCAAACATCTTCTTGACCATATCATGTGACATGCTCTTTGGAGGCATTGTATTAGCCTATCCTTCTTGTCCTTCCACTAGAAAACTTGTGACATGCTCTAATACCACTATGATGTAAATTGGATCAAAGGATTTAAACTTTCTTTTTCACCTATCAATTTCATCACTTAGTCATTCGCCACCCTTTACAAGGGATTTTCTTACTGTCCTCCCCTCATCCTCTGGGCCACTTTCAGACTCTAAGACTCTTATATGTCCCCTCTTTGATATTACTATTTATTGGTGTAATTAAGTATTCACTAATTACACTTTACTTAAATTTATTTAGGATAATGCATTTGGATATTAGTTATCATTGAGACACCTAGGATTTTACATTTCATTTTAGCACATGGTTAGTAGAAATTCCACTTTAGATGGTGATAGTTGTCATCTCATACCTCTTTGTGTGTGATATTCACCTTTAATGCTCTTATCACATTATCATGCTCTCTTTGTTGCACATGTTGCACATACATTGATGTACAATGGAGGATGATCCACCTTTGGTGGACATGTGATTCCACCTAGTGTGGTTGATAGCTTATCATCTCCTTATCATGTAGTCTTATTGTATTGCCTATATATTTAGGCACTCCTACATTATATGTAATTAATCTATTATTCATTATCATTTGATTATTGATTGTTATTGAGTTAATCATTTGATCATATCATATTTGTCTCTCTTATGCTATCAATTGAGCTTCTAGATCTTGGCATTTCATTATTTTTCTTAGGAAAATTCTTAAATGGTATTAGAGTGATATCAAAGTTCTTATATGGTATCCAAGTCATAGGAGTGACATTGTATAGCCTATTTTGAGAGAATTTTATTGGAGGTCAAAATTGGAGATTACTGGTGCAAATCAGAGGTCGGCATCACATTGACAAGGTCCAAAAACCCCTAAATTGAATTTTGTTTCATCAAAATCAAAAATTTGAAGCCAAATCTAGAACTATTTGAATTTTGAAAGTGTGGTGACGACGATTTAGAAAAAATATTTTCAAAAGCATTTTTCAAACAACAATATCTCAGTCATCTAGACTCTTTTTTTTGAGATTTTTTTTTGTTTTAGGGTAGAATTTTACAATCTACACAATGGTGCACATTGTTTCTAATCTTTGTTCCTGATGTTTTCTAAAAATAAAAAATCCTGATTTTTACAACTTTAGAGGCTTCGTTCAGGCTCATATAGACACATTTTCAAAGACAATAGAGACCAAATAGCTAAACCAAAAATCCCTACCTAATGATAGAAACATAGAAATACCCCATTGGTGATAATGAAATATGTAGTCTAGGTTGAGAAGGGAAGAAGGGAAAATCTAGATAAGAAACTAAGGAAATGTTTTAGAATGACTTGAATATTGTTGAATAAATTAAAATAAAAGAAGGAATTTTTTTTGAAGGTTTCACATGGAAGTATGTTAAATCACATGTATGAACTAGACCTTGGTGACCTAGCCTTAATACATGCTATAAGATGATACCTTTTGAATAAAATATTCTATTACAATAAATTTCTCCTACCAAGAATATTCAATCTTAAATTCATGTCAATTAAAAGAGCTACATCTACTAGTTTATTAGTAGAAACATCTTATCCAACAATTTGAGAGCAAATTAATTGGGTATCTTGAGTTAAAATGACATTGACATGTGCTCTTGAACCATTAACTCTTACAAAAATGGATAGAGTAACATAAAATTGAGGTTTTCTAAGGAGGAAGAAAACATTCTAGTTATGGTAGCTTATAAGACACCATAATAAATGTAGATAAAGAAAAGAAAATGCTACTTCATAAGAGGCAATGTGAGATCAAGATGACACAATAAAGAAACCTCAAATAATGTCTCCATCCTCATTAGTTATTGTAGAAAACTGACATTGATACAATATTTTTTATCTTCAAGTATTTATATGATCATGTGTTTTTTTTAATTCTTTGTTAGGTTTATCTACATCTTCTTACTTTTTTTTTTAATCTCACAAAAAAGTTTCAAATATAATTTATATTATTTATTTATTATTTAACTTTGATTTTGGCTTCTTGTTAACATGACAAAATCAATCCTTTGGTATTAAAACAAAATTTTAGAACAATAAAATCCAACCCATATAATTATTATATCAACCTTATTATCATTACTAAATATCCAATAACATTAAAATATTAATTGGGACTCTTCTATCATTCATATTAAATACTTGTGGGGAAAATACATTTAAATAAGTGAAGTAGGGATCAACTAGCAATCTGTGACCAAAATCTATGCTAAACCTATTGTTGATCTTGATTAAACTAGATAGCCTACCCAAACAATCATGTTTACCTCCCCATAGGCCAGGAGCACCACCTTGGCCAACTTTATTATATATTTCATCACACATCTATGCTACTTTCTCTTCTCAAGCCTGTGGCCATGTTAAAAATCATCACTGCAATCGTCATACACACCTTCTCACAGGCTAGGAGTGCCAATCCGAGAAACTTTATTGTAGAATTCACAACATATCTATGCTACTTATGCTATGGATTTAGATGAAATTAGAAATCCTTAATTCTTAGGTGCATGGCCATATTGAGGAGCACCACCCAAGCCACCATGCCAACCTTCCCACAGATTAGGAGCACCACCCCAACCACCATGCCTACCTCATCGACAATGATGCCCACCTCGCCTACCACCATGGCCACCTCCCCTTGGCTATGAGCACCACCCCAACCTCCCCAACCACCTCCCCAAGGGAAAGGAGCACTACCCCAGCCACGGTGCCAACCATCACAAACCTTCTCTTCCACCACTTTTTAATACATTCTATATTACATAATAGAACCTACTAAGTTCTTAAAGGATTTTACTAGCTAACTCATATCCTTAAGAATATTACAATTTAAATAAATGTTTTCAACCATATCAAAAAAGAGAAAAGATATTTCAAAATATATAATCAAGTCTATATGCCAAGAAAATTTCAATTATTTTATCGTACTTACCATTCCTCAAAATAAACTATGAACATAGATCCTAATATAAGGTTATTAATGGGTTTCTAATCTTAAATGGAGAATGTGAAAGATGTGAGGTCAAGAGGTGGGGAGGTGGGAATGAACACAAAATGAAAAGTTCTAATGTTCTTATGAGGTCTCAAAGCTTCATTAAAAACTATGTAAAACAAAACTAAAATGATACAAATGATGACTCAAGTGAGGTTCCATTAACTTTAGAGGATTATAAAATATTCAAAAGAAAACTACAATGATACAAAAGATGAGTCAAGTGGGGTTCCATTAACATCAGAGAAGCTTGTTCATTGCTATTAGATCCAAGGACTTGAGAAAATTTAATCAAAATATTATGTTCACTGAAGTGAGGGGTTTTAGAGGAACACATTTTTTTATCTAGGTTTTAGAATCTACTTGAATTTTAATAAATAGAGAGGGATATTAATGACAATGAAAATATATTATAGATAAAAAAAATTATGTATAGGATTTGAACTTACTAAAGTTAAATAGGCTTATAAAATATTGGTTCTAGATAATAAGTCTTATTTGAGACTCATAATTCATAAGATGAAAGCATTGATCATGATGTGAAAACATAGGGCATATGGAAGGGGAAAATTTATTACAAATGATGATAAAGGTCTACTCAAATAAGGGGAAGCTCAAGGAAATGAATTTAAGAAAACTAAACAAGGAAAATAAGAAGAATCATCCCAAACTAGAACTTTGAGCTAACCTTTGGGGAATGATTGAGATCTAGCATTTAGGTATGAATGAACATAAATTCTTTTTTCCATAAATGAGTAAATGTAGAGGAAAGTAGGAAGGAAGAATGTCCAAATTCAAGGGTTAGGAGGAACTATGAACTTGGAAATAGATTCCAATTTCCAATAAGGACCTCAAATATTTCAAATAATAAATAAGATAAAGAAGGAAATAATGCTACATAAAGAGAGATGAGATGTAGGAGGATATTGAAACATGGAATTGAGTTTTAAGTTTGAATTAATATCCATATAGATTAAAAAGAATTGAAAGGGATCTAGAGGAACTTGGAAACTCCTAGGATCCTTTAGATAATGACATAAATAAATAAAGAAAAACAAAAACAAAAAGGAAAAGAGGGATCTTGTATTTTTGACACAAGAAATAAAAGGGAATCTTTGAAAGAAAAAAATTCTACTATAATTTGATTATCCTATACATAATTTTGTGTCAACAAATATCAGACCATGAGGAGAATCAATAATTACTCTTTTGATTAGAGTTTTAAAACTATATTTTTATTTTTATAGAATTGACACCTAAAACTTGAGGATGACTTAGTTTTGGACTATTATTTCAAGTGTTCTCAAGGTAAGTAATCACCACTAAAGGTGAAATTCCCTTTTTTGTAATTTTTAGAGACCTATAAGTTGTTGGGGTGCTAGGATTATTATGGGAAGATGTCAAAGGGAAATTCTAGAGATCTTATTTTCAAAGGATTGATATAGATTAAAAAAATATTTAGAAAAATTAATATAGAAAAAATACATTGAGTGTGTCTCATTTATATATAATTTGAAACTCTACTCTCTCCTTTAAATATTCATGGAGACCAATTACTAAAAACCCCTCTTTTGAGGTCTAGAAAGAAAATACATTTAGTTCAACAAAGACAAGTCACAATAGAGCCCAAATAGATAAACCAAAAATCCCCATCTAATCATAGAAACATAGAAATACCCCATTCCATTGGGGATAATGAAATATGTAGTCTATGTTGAGGAGGGAAGAAAGGAAAATCTAGACAAGAAACTAAGGAAATGTTTTAGAATGACTTGAACATCAAAAACCTTATTTGTGACCCCCTTAGTATGCCTGATGGTAGATGTATATGCCTACAACTGTTCAACCAACTTAAGGTGTCTCTGATTAAGCCTATCTAGGTCATTAAGAATACTTAAAGTGTGATTTTATATGAACACAATAAACTCCTTAGGAATGAGGTGGTTCCTCCACTTCTTTAGGGTTTGTACCATAGCATACAATTCCAAATCATATGTGGAATACTTTTATTTTGCATAATTTAGATTCTCTGAAAAGAAAGAAATTGGATGACCATTTTGACTAAGTACTGCCCCTATAGCATACTTACTAGCATCACATTCTAAAGTAAACACATTGTTAAAGTCAAGAAGAATTAGAGTCAGAAACTCTATAACTTTTTTCTTCAACAACTAAACACTATCCTCTTCTTGAATAGTCCATGCAAACTTGCATTTCACACTCCCTATTATAGTGTTCAAAACATGACCAACTATGTGACTGAACCCTCATAAATTTTGTATAGAAAGTGTCTAGGCCATGAAAAAATCTTACATCCCCCACAAACTTGGGTGTAGGCTAGTTAAGGATTTCTTTCACTTTGGAAGGATCCATTTTAATACATCCTTGTGAAACAACAAAACCCAAATAGACAAATTTAGTTTCTAAGAACTCACCTTTCTCAAGATTTATCATAAGCTTGTTCTCATGCAGCTTCTTCAACACTTGTTCAATATGACTCAAATGCTCCTCCTTTGTCCTACTAAGTATTAGTATTTCATCAAGATACACTTTAATAAATTTACCAATAAACTCAACTAACACTTCATTCATCAACCACATAAAAGTTATAGTAGCATTACTAAGGCCAAAGGGAATTAGAAGCCATTCATACATGCCTTCATTTGTTTTCAATAAAGTATTCCATTTATCCCCTTGCCTTATTATGATATGGTGGTATCTTGATTTCAAATCTATTTTAGAGAAGTAACATAACCCCCTAGGTAATCCATGGGGTCCTCTACTCTTGGCATTGCAAATTTGTATCTAATAGTGATCTTATTTATTTCCATAGAATCTATACAGATTCTCCACTTTCCATCCTTCTCTGGGGCTAGAACTGTAGGCATAAAAAAGTGCTCAAGATATTTCAAACTGGACCCTTTTCTAGTAATTCCATCACTTTCCAAGCTATATCCTCATTCTGAGATGGAGTCATCTTATAATAAGCCCTTTTAGGAAAAGTAGCACTAGGAATTAGATCAATATGATGGCTTATATATCTCATAGGTAGAAATGAATTAGGGGTATCACTAACTACAATCCTTTGATACTTGTCCAACAATTTCAATATTTTAGAGGGAACCTCCTTGTTTTCCTTATTCGACAAACTAGGATTATCCGTAGGATTCATCATGAAGGCATAACCTTGAAATTATTCTTATTTCATTAGGTTTACAAAATCCTTCTCATTAACAAACATGACTCTAGATTCAACTGTCCGTATCTCCTAGGTGTTCTAGTAGGTACTGATCCATCTTATACTATCTACGATTCTTGGTTATCACATATGAATTCTTTTCCCCATAATGTTGGGAATTTAAATCAAATTAAAAAGGGTGTAATAATAAAAGGTGATAGACAACCATAGGAATGATTTCATACATTATCATATCCTTTTAGTCTCCTATCTCAAACTCAACCCATGCTTGCTCATAAAACATAAAATTCTAATTTTTATTTATCAAAGAAACCTTATGAGGACTAACATGAAGTAGCCTTTTCAATTTAAGTTTTTCTACCATTACAATGGACACTACATTTTCTATTGAACCATAATCAACAATTATTATAGAAAGCTTAATACCATGTGATTTCTCTTAGGTTTTGAACAATGTCTTCCTTTGTGGTGAATCTTTCTTTATAAGTACCTTGAGTAGAGTCCTCTTGATCATCAAGCTCTCCCCATCTAGGATAGCTGCAACATTTCCCATTGGAGAGTTCACACTTTGGCAGTCTTCATCTTGGATCAACTAACTTCTTCTATCTCCTCCTTGTGAACTTGATTCCTTTTCACAACATTGGATCATAGTGTGTCCTACTTGATTGCAACTAAAACATTTCCCTGTGAACAAACCAGGTCCTCTTACTTGACCTCCAATTCTACCTCTAAATCCATTAGGCCTTCTTCCACCTCTAAATCCTCCTCTATTTCCTGATTTCCTATTGGAATCTTATTTCCCATACTAACTGGCCTCTCCACCCTTCGTCATGATAAATTTCTTCCATCAAATGTCCCTCTACCTCTAAAATTTCTAACCCCTCTATTCGTATTGTTTTGTTATCCTTTCCTCTTGATCTTCTCCTCTACTCTTAGTGCTAGTTGGAATCACTTATGCATTGACTCAAGGGCTACAATGCTAATCTCATCTTGAATATTCTATCTCAGGCCATTTAGATATCGGGCCACCTTTTTTGCTTCCTCATTTTTCTTCCTATCTCTAAGGCTCATCCTATGTAATTCTTTAGTGTATGAATTCACATCCAACTCCCTATGTCTGAGGTTCTAAAAATTCTTGAACATTTTAACCTCATAGTCTATAGGTAAGAATTAAGCCTTTATCCTGGTCTTTGTCATTTCCCATGAATTTATATTCCTCTTTCCCTCTTGTATCCTTTCTTCCTGCAAAACATTCCACCATACCAAGGTAGATCCGTTTAATGTTGGTTTAGAAAATCCTACCTTCTCCTTAGGGACTTCTTTGACTTCAAAATGATTGGTGAGTACACCTATCCAATATAACAAATCCTCCCCATTCATACTACCATAGTAAATTGGTAGACCTTCTAAGTTTTCCCTATTCTCTAACTTGAGGAAATCCACAAAAACTTTTTGGTGTCCAGATAGCTCCCTCTTTGTAGTAGTCTCACTCACATTTTCTTCTCCCTCCTCTGAATCTTCTTCCTAATCCTTACTCTTTCCTTTTCTTTTCTTAGTCTCCTACAACTGAGTTTCTATCATTTCCTCTACCATCTTTTGGATGGCTTCCTGAGTCATAGTCCTTGGAGGCATTGTATCAGCCTCTACTTCTATCTCTATTTAATGCAGTCAAGGATGGTGGATCCAATGAAGGACAGTCCAAACCTTATAGCCAACAGAATTACACAACGGACTACTCAATAATGAAACAAAAAGTAATTGTTTAACATTGATTTTCATTAACATGCCCAACTATCAGGCCTTCCAAGTTAGGGCCAATTACAATCAGAAAACAATTCTGCAAGATCCGACAAGATCCACTACAAAATTAGCTAGTTCAGCTCTGAAAACAATCAGAAGCTGAAGGAAACCCTAAGGTAGATCTAAAATTGAGCTCACAAGAAATCTCCTTGTTCCCAAGTATGCAAACCCCTAGCTCTTCTACAAATGATGATCAGATTACAATCTAATCTGCAAGCCCATCAAAAACTTTTCCACAACTTCACTCTCAAGCTTCACATCTGATATCCAAATTTGCTAAGTTGTTCCCCTCTAAACATCTACCCAAGCACTCCTTAAATACTAATCATCAGCTACAAGTCGGCAAGATGAAACTCTTAAATCGTCAAAAAAATAAAATAAATGCCATACAAGTCAGCTTACAAATGTATACAAATATTTAATTTAGTATGTCAGCCCATAAAAATGGCTACCAATAATAAATTCACCAATTCGGCTCAACAAATCATACCGAACTCCAATCGGTAAGTTAGAACTACCGAGTGACAGTAAAATCACTGAGCACACCAGGCATCATCGAGCACCAGTGCTGACTAAGCACCATAGGCATGACCAAGTAACACATTCACTGAGTGCCAGAGACTACCGAGTTCCTTTAGTGACCAAGCTTCCTTCAATGACTGAGACTATTAGTCAAGGTTGCAACCGAGTAACACTGGCCAAAAGACAAACACTCCATGCAGTTTCACCGAGGACAAATAATTCCCTTGCCTTAACCTTGGATGCCCCTGCATCAGACACCCTAGGTTCCAAAAGATGTTCATATGTGAGAATAACATCTTTCAGGATTCAACACATAAATCCTGAACTGGTTCTTCACATACAAGTCCTCCACCTTTTGTTCTTGCAAATTCTTCCACATCAGTCTCCTCTATCTCTTCAAGCCTTTTCTTGACAATGTACAGGTCAGTTCTCCATACTGATCATTCATTTTCTCTAGATCCATAATCTCAACTCAACTACTAATCCGCAGGCTTCTCCTACCGAGCATTGTGTCCATTAAAGGCATCAGTGAAAACTTCCTGTCATTCTTCTCAACAGTAAACACATTTTGGACACAATCATAAATAGCTTTACAATCATATTGCCAAGTTCTACCAAGCAATATATCACAACTATTCATCTTCACAATGTCACAAAGCACAAGATCCTTGTATTGGCCAATCTGAACATCAATGAAACATTTTTCTGTAACTTCCAAAGCATGAACATCTTGTAACCAACCAATCCTATAAGGACAAGGATGCTTCATTCTACTCAAACCAAGTTTCTGAACCAGGTCTTCAGCAACAAGATTATCAGTACTACCACTATCAACAATAACATCATAGAGTTTACCTTCAGTCTTGCAATGGGTCCTTAACAAGTTAGTCCTCTGACAAGGCTCATCCTTTGTACCGAGCAATGTTCACCGAAGCAACAAATTCTCTAATTCAGGTTCATTCTGAATGTTCTCATTTATCACATCAGTTCATCGGTCAACCTTCTTCTGTGTACACTCAAAAGAACAGTGTCCTTCCTCTCCATAGTTATAGCAAGTACCCTTAAATATAACTCTACTTGTCTTCTTCTTTGGTTCCGCAGGTTTTAGTTCATCTTCTGCATCAGTCGGTTTATCCTTCATCGAGTGATCAATCTTTTCCTTTCCTCAGGAGTTACTAGGTTTTTTCCTCTTCAACTTATCTTCTACCTTCAAAGCATACTGATAAGCATCTTCAACAAAATCAATCTTCAACATACCAAGCTCATCTTGAATATTGAATCTCAAACCATTCACATACCAAGCTACCTTTTCCTTACCAAGCTCTTGATGTCTAGACCGAATAGTAAGTTTGTAGAGCTCCTCGGTATAATCCTCAACAGACAAATCCTTTTGTTTCAGATTCTACAACTTCTTAAACAAGTCAAGCTCATAGTCAACCGGTATGAACTTAGCTTTCAACTTAGTCACCATCAATCTCCATTGATTGATCTTTGTTTCACCTTCATCTTCTCGGTCTCTTTGTAGTTCTTTCCACTAAAGAGAAGCATGCCCTTTCAACTTTTTCTGTGCTAATCTCACCCGAAGAGGTTCTTCAATTTCTTCCAGCTCAAAGAAATCTTCAAGTTCACCAATCCAATCAATCAGATTGTCAGGCTTCAAAGTATGAGAGAAAGTAGAAACTTCCATTCAGTAATTACTAAACCGAGTAGCAGATCTAGGTAACTGAGCAGTTATGTCTTCACTAGATCTATTCCTCTGGTCATCACCACTAGATCCAATAGTTTCAAAGTATTTAGTAGCTTCTTCATAGCCATCCTCAGTACCAACATTATGAGGTATACCAACAACAGTTCTCATGATCTCGGTGACCATATCATTCTTCATCAATTCCAGCTCAGATTTGAAAACTAATTTTACTTTCTCTGTGATTTGGGATTCAATGGTATCACAAAGATCAGAAATAACTCTAGGGTCCAATCTTCTCAGAGGCATCCTTAAAGATAAGAGAAACGATCTACAACAAACCCTCACCGACCACCTTGTGACAATTTCCAAGTTGTAAACAAGTTAGATCTCAACCTACAATCTTGCAAACAACTAGGGCACAATTCCACAAGTTTAGTGCTTCGGATCTGCAATCTAGATTGCGCACAATCTCTTCACCAACAAGATCAACTTCACAAAATTAGCCTTGCTAGGTCAACCTTCTACTTCAACAAGATCAACTCTTGCTCTGATACCACCTGATGCAGTCAAGGATGGTGGATCCAATGAAGGACAGTCCAAACCTTGCAGCCAATAGAATTACATAGTGGATTACTCAACAATGCAACACAAAGTAATTATTTAACACTGATTTTCATTAACATGCTTGACTATCAGGCCTTCCAGGTTAGGGCCAATTACAATTAGAAAACAATTTTGCAAGATCTGACAAGATCCACTACAAACTTAGCTAGTTTAGCTCTGAAAATAATCAAAAGCTGATGGAAACCCTAAGGTAGATCTAAACTTGAGCTCATAAGCCTCCAATCGATCTCCTTGTTCCCAAGTATGCAAACCCCTAGCTCTGCTACAAATGACTATCAGATTACAATTTGATCTGCAAGCTCATCAAGAACTTTTCCACAACTTCACTCTCAAGCTTCACATCTGATATCCAGATCTGCTACGTTGTTCCCCTCTAAACATCTACCCAAGCACTACTTAAATACTAATCAACCACAAGTCGGCAAGATGAAACTCTTAACTCCTCAAACAAATAATTAAATGCCATACAAGTTGGCTTACAAATGTATACAAATATTCAATTCAGCATGTTGGCCCATAACAATGGCTACCAATAATAAATTCACCAAGTCGGCTCAACAAATCACACAGAACTCCAGTTGGTAAATTAGAACTATTGAGCGATAGTAAAATCACCGAGCATGCTAGGTATCATCGAGCACTAGTGTCAACTGAGCACCACAGGCATGACTGAGTAACACATTCACCAAGCGCTAGAGACTACCGAGTTCCTTCAATGACCAAGCTTCCTTCAATGACCGAGACCATTAGTCAAGGTTGCAACTGAGTAACACTGGCCAAAAGATAAACACTCCATGCAGTTTCAATGAGGACACAAAATGCCCTTGCCTTAACCTTGGATGCCCCTGCATCACTATCTCTAACATACCTTATCCTCATCCAATATTAGCTTTGATTCTAATATGATGCAGAGTGACCAATGGTCCTATAAGTATTCTTAGGGTCTCTTTTCCAAACAATTTTCTTAGGAATCTACTCCAATAGGTCCTATACTCTAGCCTATTCTAGGTTGACTCTTCCTCACAACCTTGCCTAGGTCCACTCCAAGTGTCCTATTCCACTATGGAGATCTATTCCACACTATGAAACTCCCAATTCCTTCTCTAAACCTTGAACCCTTATAACCTACCGTAGACCCCACTTCCACTTTTCAATTAAGATATCATCAAAACACTTCTCTATTTGTGTGAATGCTTTTACTGACTCCCTTCCATTTAACATGAACATTTTTGAAGGTTTGAATCCACTATCAAATACCCACAATTAATTTTGTGTTATCAGGCCTACTAGGAGACCTAATTATAGTAGCCCTCCTATTTGATTATTCTATCTCTAAACTCAAAAAATCCTTAAAAATATGCAAAAAAGTTCACATTTTATGATACCCTTATGGGCCTACATCAAAATTTCACAAGAGGGAATTGAGGTTTTGGGTTTGACTTGGTAAACCAACACTGTCTCTAAACTAGCCTACTAGGTCTAATTATTCAACACTTGTGTAAAAAATTCACCAGTCAAGATATTTTATAAAACCAACCACTTTCCCTAGTAAAATAAACTCCAAGGACTCCTTCTATCCATCCATAAAACTCACACCAATCTTTCTTTTCTTCTGCAACTTCCTTCCACCCTACCACTGGCTTGCCTCATCCCAAGAACCAAGCCTAGGGCTTTATGATAAAAATCACAAATTGCTTTTCCTATTTTGAAATCAAATCCATCCTAGAATATGTATAAATATCTAACATTCTACATAAGGATGGTCATTTCCCATGGTGGAATGTCAAATTATTTACATTTCTTTTAAAAACCCTCATTTGGACTGTTTCTTGGACCAATCAAAGAAAATGAAGTATGGAGTCCTCCTTGATGGATCCGAGAGCACTCCAAACCAATTGGATCAAGATCCTCACTCATCAACTGACCAAGAAATATGCAATACTTTTTAACTCCAATCAATAGAACATCACATGTCACGGTTATAGTGAGAAAATAATGAATAAAATTTAGAACAACCAAGAAAAAATCTCCTTCATTCATTGCTCAATCCTCCACTACATCTTCTCTCGAGTTCTTTGACCAAATAGAACTCAATTGCATCAATTTTAACCAACTTTCAAACTTCCTAGTCGTTAAACCACTAGGAAGCAACTTCTTGACAATTTGTAAAAGTTTCTCATGACAACATTTAATTAATTTGACATCTTTTTGGATGGGTAAAAGTACAAAGCTATGTCACACTTTTATAAAGGAAAAGGTCAACAACGTACAAACTTTTTAACTTTAACGACATAAAAATGGCATTTATGTTTAGAATTTGGAGATGATGTAAACTATTAAAATGTGTAAAACTGGATGAAGTTTTTGCCTATAATTTAAAAAAAAAATTTGAACAAGAATTCACATAGTTTTTTAATATTTGAAGTCCATTTTTTACTTGCTGAAAAATGAGGGTCTTGTTCCCACCAAAAAAGTATATTCAAATAATCTTTTTTTCCTTTTGAGTTCAAAATATGTTATAGATGAAATGCATAGCTAGTGCAGAAAAGAAGAAAAAATAGTTTTCAATGTATATTTTCTCCATTATAACTACTCAAAGTCAAACATACCTAAAATCGACAGTTTTCATCTCACACCAAATTTCCCCTGTCAAATCTACACCATTCAGAAAAAGAAATTACACATTC
Organism: Chamaecyparis obtusa; assembly: GCA_027943335.1. Lineage (NCBI taxonomy): Eukaryota > Viridiplantae > Streptophyta > Pinopsida > Cupressales > Cupressaceae > Chamaecyparis > Chamaecyparis obtusa. The sequence continues at coordinate 196,858 of BSBK01007675.1, read as the reverse complement.
TTGAAGAGAACTCTCTCCTCTAGTGTTAAATATAGAATTTCAATTTTTTTGATAAGCTTTACTATTTTTTTCTATTTTTGAAGCAGCTTGTTCTCGAATGTTAAAATACCTACTTGCAGTATTTTAAAATTATAATATATTCAATCTAATTAAAATGATATAAAAATTATATGATGATGATCTCAAATCTGTGCTCTAAAGAAAGGTATTTTTATATTTGTAAAAAAATATCATTAAAAGGAGGAGTTATTGAAACATCACTTTTCTGAAATAATTTTATTTATTTAGTACTTGGTATAAAACATGCATTTAATAGATATTTCCAATTGTAAAAGTTAAAGCACTTATCTAACTTAGCTAGAATGAATCTAGCTAGACCATATGTTTGACAAAAAATAATTTTATCTAGAAATACTCAAATTCAGCTGTGCTGATAAGTTAGCCTGAAATGTGACACAACTTTATACTTTTTCCCAGATATTTTTTATATTTGCCACATTAAGTGACTTATTAGATTCCTAATCTATCCAAGAGACCTAAGAACAACTTCAAATGCCATTTTGGATCATTTTACACGATTTAGGATGGTTTGACCATCTTTTAACATAGGTGACCCAATTAACCCGAATTTCCCAACTAGGCTAATTAGGTCTTACATTGCACCAAACATAGACAAACATCAAAGGCCGTTTGGAAAGGTTTCTTATTGAAAAAAAATAAAATCGGATGAATCATGAGAATCCTTGTGTGCTCCTGCACCAAATCAAGAGCTTGAAGGGAGGCTATACTATATTTTCTCTTGTGCTTGGCCTCCCCTATTTGGGAGATATTTTATACTTTTACTCTATTTTATAGAAATATATTTCCACTTTTCCTTAAGTTCTTAACATTTTTCTCTGGTGGACTTTCCCTTTCTTTGGGGACTTCATTCAAATTTGTCGTTCTCTTTTTTGCAAATACACTTTGGTTCCTCTATAGTTTATTATAGAGTGTAACATGTGAATGATAAATAAGATGTGTATTTGGTTTCTTTATTTTCATTGCACTTTGTGTTGGTTTCTTTATTTTCATTGCACTTTGTGAATGATAAATAAGATGTTGTGTATTATAGTGAAGTGGTTTTTGATTTTGTGGTTTTAATTCAAAGGATTTTTCTACATTGACCTTCTAGGTCTTCTCTTTGGAATTTCAAGGATATATCTTTCTTTGGGTTTTGGGGTTCTTGGTTGGAAAGTTGGTGGTCATGGTTGGGGTTTCTTTTCTTAAGAGGAGGACATTTGAAGTTTTTACCCTTCTATTTTCTTCCATGATGATTTCTCATGCTAGAGAAAGTATGTAGTTGTTCCTTGTGGTAGTGGTATTGTTGGTTGTTGGGTGTGAGAATTTTAAGTGGTTGTGCTTTGTTGTGCTTGTTCCTTTCTTCATCCTCTCTTTGTCACATGCTTCTTCTTTTGTTCTTTTGTTCTTTTTGGTAGGTTTTGAATGGTTCTTAGTTATAATTTTGATGAAGGTGGTTGTGTGTGATAATTTTCATAGGCTATGCTTTGATGTGCTCATCCCCTCCTCCTTCTCTTTGTGTGTTGGGTTTCTTCTATCCTTTTTTTGTGTTAAGTACTTTTCTTTTGATTGCATTAATCTTGGATGTGGAGGGATGTGTGAATTTTTAGAGGTTGTTCTTTATTGTGCTCACTTCATTCCCCATCCTCTCTCTCTATGTTGGGTGTCATTTTCCCTATTTTTTTTTTTTGTAGGTGTTTGTTGAATCTTATTTTATATGTTTATGGTGGAGGTTTTCTACGAGTATTTTAAGTGGTGTAGAACTGATGTGCTCATTCCCTTCCTTCTCCTCTCATTGTGGTGGGTTTCTTGAAACCTATTTTCTTCTTCTCTAGCTATGTTTCCTATTAAGGTAGATGGGATTCCAATGGAGGTGGAGTTCTGTGTCACTATTAAGTTGGATCCTCTCTCGAATTTTCCTTTTCTTGTATTTTCTTTTGAGGTGGTACTAGCTTCTATTGAGGTGGAGTGCAATTGTACAAGTGAAGGATTTTTCGAGAGTAAGAGTTTTTAGAGGCTCTTAGTTTCCTAGTTGGTTTAGTTTTTTTCATTTATTTACTTTTTATTTTTCTTTAAGAGGCTATAAGATATGGTTATGGGATTATTTAATTTCTTTTGGTCAAGTTAAGGATGCTAGGATAAATGTAAGTTTTATGTTCAAGGTTAAGGGAGCTTTTAAAACCCTTTGTTTGAACTTTTTTGGCTTTAGCCTCATCTTATGCTCCAGTCGATGCATTTTATGGTTGGTCATCTCAATGTTGTTTCTCTATTGTCTCTAGGACTACTTGTTTGTAGAGTTATTTTCTATGTAGTTGTTTATTTGAGGGTTCCAAATTCCCATCAAGATCTTCTTGTATAGTGTTTCAAGACCCCGTCAAAATCTATCTTCCATAATTAAAAATATATATAATTCAATTAAAATTTGAAATTGATTCTAGAATGACTAGTAGGCCTATCACAAAAACTCTTTTCATGGTGATACTTGGGGTAATATAATACCTAATTTTATATAACATACATCCTATAATATTAACTTAATTTTTTATACTCTAGGTAATCCCTATAATTCATACTTCCTCATATGAGCTATTGTCTCTAAGTTCTCAAAATATGCCTTTTTATCCTTTTTAGTGATTTTGGAAACAACCTTACTAACAAATTTGTCATACATTCTATATTACATAATATAACCTATTAAGTTCCTAAAGGATTTTACTAGCTCACACATATCCTTAAGGATATTATAATTTTAATACTTGTTTTCAACCAAATCGAAAAAGACAAATGATCTTTCAAAATATTACAATCATGTCTATATTACCAAGAAAATTTTGATTATTTTATAATACTTACCCTCCTCAAAAGAAACTAGGAATATAGATCCTAATATAAGGTTGTTAATGGGTTTTTAACGTTAAAAGAGAAATGTGAAAGATGTGAGGTCAAGAGGTGGGAGGCAAGAATGAACAAAAAACTAAAATAAGTTTTAATATTCTAATGAGGTCTTAAATATTCATTAAAAACTATTTAAAGGAAAACTAAAATGATACAAAAGATGAGTCAAATGAGGTTCCATTAACTTTAGAGGATCTTATAAAATATTCAAAAGAAAACTACAATTATACTAAAGAATAGTCAAGTAAGGTTCTATTAACATCAGATCAATTTGTAGGTTTTTATTAGATTAAAGGACTTGAGAAAATGTAATGAAAATATTACATTGAGTGGGTGAGAGGTTTTAAAGGAACAAAAAAATTATCTAGGTTTTACAATCTACTTGAATTTTAATAAATGGAGAAGGATATTAATAACAATAAAAATATATTAGAGATAAAAAAAAATATGTATACAATTTGAGTACTAAAGTTAAAAAGGTTTATAAAATATTGGTTCTAGATAATAAGTGTTATTTGACACTCATAGTTTATAAGATGAAACCATTGATCATGATGTCAAAACATAGGGAATATGGAAGGGGAAAGTTTATTACAAATGATGACAAAGGTCTACCCAAATAAGGGGCAACTCAAGGAGAATCATTCCAAACTAGAACTTTGAGATAACCTTTCATGAATGATTGAGATCTAGCATTTAGGTATGAATGAATATAAATTCCTTTTTCCATAAATGAATAAATGTAGAGGCAAGTAGGAAGGAATAATATCCAAATTTGAGAGTTAGGAGGAACTATGAACTTGGAAATAGATTCCAAGTTCCCATAAGGACCTCAAATATTTGAGATAACAAATAAAAGAAAGAAGGAAATAATGCTACATAAAGAGATCTGAGATGTAGGAAGATATTGAAACTTGAAATTGAGTTTTAAGTTTCAAGTAATATCCATAGATTAAAAGGAATTGAAAGGGCTCTAGGAATTTTGAAATTCCTAGGATCCTTTAGATAAGGACATAAATAAATAAAGAAAAACCAAAACAAAAAGGAAAAGAGGGCTCTTGGATTTTTGACACAAGAAATAAAGGGGCATCTTTGAAAGGTAAAAATGCTACTATAATGATTATTCTATAGATAATGTTTTGTCAACAAATATCAGACCATGAGGAGAATATATAATTTCACTTTTGATTAGAGTTTTAAAACTATAATTTTATTTTCTATATTTGACACCCAAAACTTGAGGATGACTTAGTTTTGGACTATTATTTCAAGTGTTCTGAAGGTCGGTTATCACCATTAAAGGCCAAATGCACTTTTTTGTAACTTTTAGAGACCTATAATTTGTTTGGGTGCTAGGATTATTATGGGAAGATGTCAAAGGGAAATTATAGAGATCTTATGCTCAAAAGATTGATATAGATTAAAAAATATTTAGAAAACTGAATATAGAAAAAAGTATTGAGTGTATCTCATTTATATTTAATTTGAATATCTACTCTCTCCTTTAAATACTCATAGAGACCAATTTCTAAAAACCCCTCTTTTTGAGGTCTAGCAACAAAATACATCTAGCTCAACAAAAACAATAGAGCCCAAATAGCTAAACCAAAAATCCCCATCTAATCATAGAAACATAGAAATACCCCATTGGCGATAATGAAATGTGTAGTCTAGGTTGAGAAAGGAAGAAAGGAAAATCCAGATAAGAAACTAAGGAAATGTTTTAGAATGACTTGAACATTGTTGAATAAACTAAAATAATAGAAGAATTTTTTTTTAAGGTTTCACATGGACGTATGGTAAATCACATATATGAACTAGACCTTGGTGGCATACTCTTAATACATTCTATAAGATTATACCTTTTGCACAAAATATTCTACTACAATAAATTTCTCCAACCAAGAACATTCATTCTTAAATTCATGTCAATTCAAAGAGCTTCATCTAGTAGTGTATTAGTAGACACATCTTATCCAACAATTTGAGAGAAAATTACTTGGGTATCTTGAGTTACAGTGCCATTAACACGTGGTCTTGAACCATCAACTCTTACAAAAATGGATAGAGTAACATAAAATTGATGCTTTTTAAGGAGGAAGAAAGCATTCTAGGTATGATAGCTTATAAGACACCACAATAAATGTAGATAAACAAAATAAAATGCTACTTCATAAGAGACAATGTGAGATCAAGATGACACAATATAGAAACCTCAAAGAACGTCTCCATCTTCATTAGTTCTCTTACAAAATTGACATTGATACAATATTTTTTTTATCTTCTATTATTTGTATGATCATGTATTTTTTTAATTCTTTATTAAGTTAATCTGCATCTTCTTACTTTTTAATTTTATTTTCTCACAAAAAAGTCTCAAATATAATTTATATTATTTATTTATTATTAAACTTTGATTTTGGCTTCTTGTTAAGATGACACAATCCTTTGGTAGTAAACCAAAATTTTAGAACAATAAAATCGAACCCATATAATTATTATATCAATCTTATTATCATTACTAAATATCCAATAACATTACAATATTAATTGGGATCAAATACTTTTGGGGCAAATACATTTAAATAAGTGAAGTAGGGATCAACTAGCAATCTGCGATCAAAATCTATGCTAAACCTATCGTTGATCTTGATTAAACTAGAAAGCCTACCCAAACAATCATGTTTACCTCCCCATACGCCAGGAGCACCACCCTGGCCAACTTTATTATATATTTCATCACACATCTATGCTACTTTCGCTTCTCAAGCCTGTGGCCATGTTAAAAATCATCACTGCAATCGCCATACACACCTTCGCATAGGCCAGGAGCGCCAATCCGAGAAACTTTAATGTAGAATTCATAACATATCTATGCTACTTATGCTATGGATTTAGATGAAATTAGAAACCCTTAATTCTCAGGTGCATGGCCATATTGAGGAGCACCACCCGAACCACCATGCCCACCTTCCCACGGATTAGGAGCACCCCCTGAACTGCCATGCCCACCTTCCCACGGATTAGGAGCACCGCCCCAACGACCATGCCTACCTCCTCGACCATGATGCCCACCTCGCCTACCACCTTGGCCACCTCCCCATGGGCCAGGAGCACCACCCGAGCCTCCCCAACCACCATGTCCACCACCACCATGTCCTCCACCACCCCAGCCTCCCCAACCACCTCCCCAAGGGAGAGGAGCACCGCCCCAGCCACGGTGCCTACCATCATAAACCTTCTCTTCCGCCACCGCGCCGTCAATCAGGCTCCATACAAATATAAGGCCCAGCAAGACATAGCACAACATCTTCGAACCAGACGCCATTACTGATTCCAAACCTACACACATAAACAACCACCCTTGAGAAGCTGCAGATTGACATTTCTTATTTATAGTCTTTCTGCACGCCAGTGTACGGCTCAAGTGATCTACATCACCATCAGTAAAACAATTGCAAATCAGATGATAATTTTAGCAGAAGATATTGAAAGATATTTGGTAAAATCCTCATCAACCGTTTATTCTTGGTTTTACGATCAATGCGTACGCGGCGATCCCTGCACACAATATAACTTAATGTCAGCTAAAATACTCAATAAGAGATCAGATTCTCAGGTGGCCATTCTACTGAATTGCATATCACCCTTCCCAATTTGACACAGTTTAAAGATTTATTAGTTTAGATATGGCGGGCTTCGTGGCTGTGTTCTCTCTCTTATATATTAATAGATAATTTATTATTATGATTGTATACAAAAGAGACGAGTACCCTATTCTAATCTCAAATCTCCTTGGATCTATTTTTTGCACGTTCGTTACACTCTTGAGGTCATGCATTTAATCAGATTCTATTTTTATTTCCTCAAGTCATTTACACTAAATCACTTCTCTCATAATTTTTTTGTTGGAGTAGTTTAATCTTTATCCATTCATTGTTCCTTCTATTAATATGTATGTGTACGACAAATTCATGTTCTTAGATTCCTCGACTTCTAGACTTACATTATTTATAATAGAGAAATCTAATCATTTTAAAATGATTATTTGTCTTATAGCCACTATTTAGACTATAACATGAATTTAATTTATTTAATCTTTAATTATTCATTGATCCTTCTATTAACATTTTGGTGTATAACAACTTATTCTCCTTAATTTCTATACTTGGTATTATTTATAATAGAGAAATATAATCCTTCTAAAGTGACTAGTAGTCTTATATCCATTATCTAGGCTATAACATGAGTTTAATTTGTTTAGTCTTTATTCATTCATTGATCCTTCTATTAAAATGTAGGTGTACAACAAATTCATGCTCTTAGATTCCCCCTTGATTTCTAGACTTGACATTATCTATAATAGAGAAATTTAATCATTCTAAAGTGACTACTAGTCTTATATCTAGCATTTATACTATAAAAAAAGTTTAATCTATTTAATATTTGTTCATTCATCGATCCTTTTATTAACATGTAGGTGTACGACAAATTCATGCTCTTCAATTCCCCCTTGATTCCAAACTTGGCATTATCTATAATAGAGGAATATAATCATTCTAAAATGACCACTAATCTTATATCCATTATTTTGGTTCTAATAAAAACCAGATTTAGATCTCTATTATTCTTAGTCTCTTCCTTGGTGATTAAGTATAGTACAATATTATCCATTTCAAATTTATCCAAATATCATTGGCTTATTATTGATTATTAGTTTATATTTATTATGATGTATTTTATTTAATTGAATGGTGTCTCTCTTGTGTATTTTTTTATATTTTTATATTTTATATATATATTAAGTTTAATTTATTTTCATTATTTTATACCTGTATAAATAGACATTTTATTACGTTGCTTCTTTTTAAGGAGTGTACAAATTGTGTTTATCATGAATCAAATAGGAAAAATAATTTATTGACAAACTTAGCAATGATAATGAATAAAACTTAAAAAATAGGGTGTTACCTTCACCATATTCTCTTATTTTAGAAGATGTGTTCTTTCCTTCATCATATTTTTTTATTTGAGAATAGATGATCTTTATTTATAAAAATATTTCAAATACAATCTAGTGGCGTTATTAATCAAGAAACTCATGAAAGCTGAAAGAATTTCTATGACTCATGAAAATTTAGGAATAGTGATAAAGTACACGTGTACCTCAAAGAATCCAACATACACTACACCTTAAATTTACAAATGTAGAAGATAAAATTAGCTCAAAGACTACAAGATCAGGGTTTAATTCCTTTTATAAACACCAAAATAATCACAATCAACTCAAGAAAATTTCATCATATAACAATTTGTTCCAACACAAAGATTGAAAGTAAGTTAATTTTTTTATTGATTAGAATCTTATTTACACCTCAAAATAAGTTTTTTTAAATGCTCTATAAATTGACAAAGTTCCGTTGCATTGCCAAAAGATGATTATTTACAATGATCACTCACATATTTATAGAGGATAGGCTATGAGGAAAAGGAGGTAGAGATACCACAAAGTTTTAATTATTCAACTCTATAGTCTAGGACATGACTTTTGCTTGTTAGATGTAATTATAATTTTTTATTTTCATGTAATATGTCAAAATGAAATTACATAATTCATGATTAAAATAAACTTTGTGTTCAGGAGATAGATTCTTATTTCCAACAATCTTTGTTGATGAGGTCTTCATATCCTTGTGAGGTATCATGTGCTTCAAGGTTATATGACCTTTGTGTACAAATTTCAACATCTAGAATAGAGTTGTGGCATGGATTTGGAAAAATTTTAGAGTTGGAGAAATTGTCACAAAAAACTATATACCATCAGAGAAAAACCCCAAAAATGCACAACGGAGGGTAAAAAATTGACCAAGTTTTGGAAATATTATAATATCAATTTTGAAACCAGAATTAAAAGAGAAAAGCAATGAATGACATGTAACCTAGGTTTTTAAATCTGATTTAAAAGTGAAAAGGACTAAAGGACATGTCAGTTGAGTTTCAAAACCAAATTTGAAAAGTTTTCAATGGTCTTGCAAATTGGATTTCAAAACCCAAATTGCAACTATGTATGGGGTGACTTTCAAATCGAGTTTTAAATACCAAATTGCAACTATGACTTGAAAATTGGGTTTTAAACCCAAAACTACAATTGTGGATTATAAATTAGGTTTATTACCCCAAACTGTGATTATGACTTGGTAATTAGGTTTTAAACCCCAAATTAAAAATATGGTATGCAGATGATGAAGCTTGTTGATTGGGTTTTAAAACATAATCAACACATGAAAAAACATGAAAGGATATACAAAACATAAAGATACATGTAATGACATTCAAATATTACGTCAAAATATGTGCCTATAGGGAAGATGCTACAAAATTAAGAATTTTGAAGTGTTATCCCTTAATTTTTGCCAGGATAAAATGAATGACAATAATTGTTTCATGGGTAGAATGGTGGACACTATCTTGGTTGGGGGTACCCATAACCTTTTTGGCCCAATTACTCACAGTGCTATGGTGCTCTTCCATATAGTTTTATATAGCTCTAATTTGTGGGCTATGATAGTCTTTTTTCATCTTTTATCATACCTAGTTTTACATTGTATTTTTATTTGTTTAAGCCTGGTTGCATTGATTTTTTCTAGGCCATGCATAGAATCCTATTAAACTAGATAAGGTTATCTTCTTTGATGTTGGAAGAGAAATTATTCCTAGTAATTTCTTCAACAAAAGAAAGCACAATATGTGAAAGACCATGCCAACACATTCCATATTCCATGAATAATCTTTGACATCTAGGATTTAGTGAAGAATTAGTTCTAAAATAAGATATATTCAACTGAAGATGTAATTTGTAAATATTGAAATTTTGGTCCTCGTGGAAGGTAAAAGCACAAAGTTGTGTCACGTTTCAAGACAACTTATCAGCACAACTGAATTTGAGTATTTCTAACTAAAATTATTTTTTGTCAAACATATGGTCTAGCTAGATTCATTCTAGCTAAGTTAGATAAGTTCTTCACCTTTTCCAATTAGAAATATCTATTAAATGCATGTTTTATAACAATTACTAAAGAAATAAAATTATTTCAGAAAAGCGATGTTTCAATAACTCTTACTATTTTTAATGATATTTTTTTACAAATATAAAAATACCCTTTTTTAGAGCACAGAGTCAAGATTATCATCATATATTTTTTATAGAATTTTAATTAGATCTATTATATTATAATTTCAAAATATTGCAAGTAGGTATTTTAACATTCGAGAACAAGATGCTTGAAAAATAGAAAAAAATTGTAAAGCTTATCAAAAAAATTAAAAATTTATATTTAACACTAGAGGAGAGAGTTATCTTCAAGAGTGTGTAATTTATCTTCTGAATGGTGTAGATTTGATAGGGGAAATTTGACACGACATGAAAACTATTGATTTCAGGTATGTTCGACTTTGAGTAGTTATAACAGAGAAAATATACATTGAAAACTAATTTTTCTTATTTTCTGCACTAGCTATACATTTTATCTATGACATATTCTGAAATCAAAAGAAAAAAAGATTATTTTCATATACTTTTTTGGTGCGAACAAGACCCTCATTTTTCAGCATTTTTCAACAAGTAAAAAATGGACTTAAAGAATTTTAAAACTATGTGAATTCTTCTTCAAAAAAAATTAAAAAGATTATAGGCATAAACTTCATCCACTTTTACACATTTCATTAGTTTACATCATCTCCAAATTTTAAACATAAATGTCATTTTTATGTCGTTAAAGTTAAAAATTTTGTGTGTTGTTGACCTTTTCCTTTATAAAAGTGTGACACAGCTTTGTACTTTTACCTGGGCCCCCGAAATAATTATAAATAGAAAGTAATAATTGATGAGAAATTAATGCAGAAAAAAGAGCAATAAATTTAAAAATAATTGATTCTTAGGAAAAATTTCCAACAATAAATTTTATTCTCAATCATCAACATCAAACATTGGAGCAAGAAAGGCCTTGATCAAAAATATCATGTGATGTGAAAATACTACATTTAGAAAATGAAGAACATTTGTTTCATTCACAAATGTGAGTGAATGGAGAGGTTATATCATTTATAGTTAATAATAGGACTATGTATAACATTGTAAATTGTATCCCTATATAGTTTATTGCACAACTAGTATCTATTTTACTTTCTTTACTCTTCCATGTTGGTTATCCATGATCTAGCATCTATTTTGCATATACCTTCTTGTTATGTTTATGTTTTTGACATCTTCTCCTTAAATAGAACCCCTAATCCCAATTTAGGATGATATAGAAGGGAATAGGGAAACCTATTCACCTCATTTATAGAAATAGGGCAACTTGATTACCTCATTCCCATGTGTTGCATCCTGAATTGAAACTCCAAAATGGTTAATTAATTTATGCAAGAAATCCAAGTTGACATCAGATTTCGTTGAACTTTACATCTTGAAATTATGTGTGAGGTATATTAAAAAGGTCACCTTCCTCATTTTAGCAATGAATACACAAGAAAATCCATTACCTCTATCAAGAATCTATTCAAAATAGAAGGAAAGAGATCAAGCATTCCATGCGTCAAAAAACTATAGAATAATTTTAAGATCCATGATATTTTCAAGGAATCAATGATATCCTTGTCACTAAAGTCAAGAATCAAGTAAATTTAAAGCATCTTCATGGACATTTTGAAATTAATAGGTTTTATGAAGTTATCATGATTTTATTTTCAAATCTAGCTTGTAATTTATATCAGCATGTTATCTTATTAAGAATATTTTATTTTTATTTGAAGAATAATTCCAAAACTAGAGTTTGACTTAGGCAAGCCTCTTTCTATAGAATGCTTTCTCTTTTTTCTATGTATAGGAATATTTGGCACTAATACCAAGGGAGATACAAATTGATTAGGAGATTGGCTATAGTCTACAATCAAAATCATCAAAAAGTGTAGAAAATAGGGCAAGTGAATGACCCTACTCCTTGGAATAGGGAGACTAGGTCACCCTATCTCTTGCATTCCAATTTGAGATTCAGTCTATAGGTGTTTATACTCTTTATTTTGGGTCCAAAATTTGTCCTATCTTATTATTACTTTATGTTTATCCTGATGTATTTTATTTGATTGAGTGGTTGTTCTCTTGTGTATTTTTTTATTTTATTTTTTATTTTTTATATAGTAATTTTTAAATTTTTAAATTTGTTTTATGCCTATATAAATAGACATTTTATTATGTTGCTTCTTTTTGAGTTTGCAGATTGTGTTTATCATGAATCAAATAGGATAAATAATTTATTGGAAAATTTTGAAATGATAATGAATACAAATTTAAAAATAGGGTATTACCTTCACCATATTCTCTTCTTTTAGAAGATGTGTTCTTTTCTTTATCATATTTTCTTCTTTGAGTATAGATGATCCTTATTTACAATAATATTTCTAATAAATCTAGTAGAGTTATTAAAATAAGGAAGCTCACAAAAACTCAAAAAATTTCCATGACATGAAAATCTAGGAATAATGATAAAGTATATGTGTAGATCAAATATTCCAACACGTATAATAATAAAGTATACATGTATCTTAAAGACATGGAAAAGGGGTTGGAATTAAATAGGATTATGGATGGAGTATGGAGGAAATGAATGTGAAAATTAGTAGGAAATAGAGCATATGGATGGTATTTCAAGATCAAATAAATGAAAAATGAGGATGGAAATAGAGAAGATAGTGGATAGTGGATGCACGATGAGTAGGGGATATGGTAGGTGCATATAGAGGGAATAAATGTATAGGATAGTCAAGATAAAAGATGGGAAAGGAGAGGATAATGGAATGAAATAAGATGATGATGGATGGTGGATAAGGGACATGGAAGGTATGTATGGTAGCATGGTATGAATAGCACTTACCCCCAAGGGTATAGTTCAAGGGGATGAGGATAGAAGAATGGATAAGATATGCTAGATATGGTAGGCAGATGAGAGGGAAGATATGATGGATGGATAGTGAGAAGGAAAGATCCCCATGTATGAAGAGAAAAAGGATGGAGGGATTAAACATGATGCATGTTTGCTATGTTTTCATCATGGTACTTATCCACGATGTCTGATTACTAGGTTTTCACCATTGGACTATTCTTTTCTTTTTTTTATAAAAAAAAACCTTTTAAGACTTTTTCGATAATAGGAATCTGGAAGGAGAACTCAAACATCTAGTTTCATGGATGGTATCCCTTGATGTAGAATAATGTGATTTTTATATATGCTCATATATGTTTGTATGATGGTGAGAAGGGAGATGGGATGGATTGGGGAATGGAGGATAAGGATTTAGGTAAAAGATTTGATTAAATAGGTGAAAGGGTGAGGGATGAATCGTGGTTGATGGATGAAAGGTTGGAAGATTCATGTATAAATGGATAGGGGAGTTGGAAAGAAACTAATTGGAACACCTTGAAGGTTGGTGAAGTACTAGAGGAGGAGATTTTACAAGAGATGAAGGAGAAAATGTGGAGTTTGGAAAAGATGAAGGGGATGATGGATCTAGGATACTGGACTTTGGTGCACAAGGACCCAAAATGGATTTTGACTATGGATGATTGGATGTATTATGAGTGGAGGAAGCTTTTGGATTAGCAAGGTTTGATGCCAATTTTGATTTCTCTTTGAGATTCATTTCTTCAATGAGTATGTTGGGAATCCACATGATTCTTGAATTTTTATTTTTTTATTTTCTTGAACATGTCTTTTAGATGGGACATGTTCATCCTTGGATTTCTAAGGATTTTTGGCTTTATGCATTTTAGATTTCACATCCAATCTACTTCCAATATCCATGGTATGGGTTCATGAGGATGGATGGTATGGATAGTTTATGGATAAAATGTTGGAGGGTGACTATTGGAAAGAGTTCAAGGATATGTTCCTTTGTTGATATTTATTAGGGATTTGAGGTGATGGTGTGGTGTACTTGGATATGACAGATGGATAAATGAAAGGACCCAAAATTGATATAATGAGGAAGGAATGGAGTTATGGATATAAGGGCCCAAAATGGATGTGGATGTGGAAGGAATAGAGTTTTTTATAGAAGGGCTCAAAATGGATGTGAAAGATGGAGAATGAAAAAAAATTAGTTTAGATGGAGGGATTATGGATATGGAAGGAGTGGAAGGTTTACCAACATCTTGAGAAATTTTTTATTAACTTGAATACACAATATTTTGATAACAAGATGTGAGCCCATGTGAATCAAGAGGAGATGCAGGAGGAATGATTAGCTCTTCAATGAAGCCATGATGGATAGAGGTGGAGGAACTAAGCTTGTGTATATGGGATTCATGGATGAACTGGATAGGTGTTATGGGATCTTGTGGAGGATTAGGATCATGACGGGAATTAGGAGGGATAATAGGATCTTGAGATAAATTGGAATCATGACATGGATATGAAGGGGAAAGTTTTGATCTTGACTTTGGAGATGATTATGTTGTGGAGTAGAAGGGATCTTCATATCTTAAGATGGAAGGCTATCCTGGTATGTAGTGGAGGGAATGTGATCATGAGATGAATTAATTTGATCTTTGTTACAAGCTGTAGTGGTTTTCGCTGCACCAAAATGTCAACTTGTTAATGCTTGATATAACTACTAGACTTATAGAAGACACATGAGGTAGTTAAGCCATGTCATGAATCTTGAGGGGAGTGCTGACCATTTTTACAACAATCTCCCCCTCAGTGTTACCCGAGGGTATTCAAAATTTTGACCAAGCTTTTATACCACTTGTTACAAGTAGCGGTTGTTGTTGTACCAAAAGATCAACATGTTAATGCCCGATACAACTACTAGACTTATAGAAGACACAAGAGGTAGTTAAGCCATGTCACGAATCCTGAGGGGAGAACTGACCATTTTTCCAACAATCTTGACATGGAGAGAGATTAGTGTAAGTGGATGTTAAGCCTTGGGATGGAAGGGTATCATTGGATGGTTTGGAGGAGATATTTTGATATTGATTAGGAACAGGATCATGAGGTGGATCAAGAATGATAAGATGATCTTGAGTTATAAGGGGATCAAGGGGAAGAGGAATTATTAATTCTAGAGTAGAAGAGAATTCTTTGGTAGTATGCTTTGGGACAAGGTCTCAACATGTGTGGACTTGTGAGGGTGATGTGGTAGTGGAGGTGAAAGATTCAACTTGGGGGGATGGAAGGATGAAAGACTCATGAGACTTAGGTATGTCTTCATTTGGAGGGAATGAAGTTGAGTTCATGACTTGGGGAGATTGTACAACTTTCTCTAGAGTTGGGGATTTAGACTCTTTTGCTAGTATTTTATCCCAATTAACAAAGTATTTATTGGAAGGTAGACATGCTATATGTTTTGGAGTATTAGGATTATGTAAAGTTTGAGAATTATATGGAGGATTGGGGTTTTATGGGGTTTGAGAATTATGTATTTGATAAAGGGGGAGGAGGACACATATCTTCAAATGTAAACTTTTTCTTCTGACACCCATTTTGTACTCTAAGGACAATATTTCAAAGCTCATCAATCTCTTGGGAAAGATTGGGTATGTTGGATGCATTATATTTGTGATGGAAGTAATCATATGTGGGTGAAGGATAATGAGGTGGATTTCCCTTGTCAAAGGTAGATGAAGAATAAGGAATGTGATATGGATTGGGATTGGATATGGCTTGAGGATTAGGATTTGGCATTTGAAAATCCTCAACCATTTTGTGAAACCAATCCATGTTCATGATGGTTGAATGAGAGGTTTTGGATTGGACTCTAGAAGAATATCTAGATGGATAAGGATGATTAGAAGAATGATTGGGATGATTAATTAGACCTCAATTAGATATATTAAGAATATTAAGATGGATTGGGGATGATTAAGATAGAATATCAAAGATGAATTTCTTTTTGAATGTTAGAGATGAACTTAGGACTATGGAAAATACTATAGATCTCTATAGTTTTGTTGACCATGAGTGCTTCACACTTAGTCATATATCTAGGCAATGATGGCCAGTCATCACTGTGATTGAGTCATTTTGTAAAGGCCAAGTTTTGTATTGTATACTTATTAAGCAGTAGTACTACCGAGTAAAGTCATGGTCACTATGTGTTTGTAATATGCCGAGTATAGTTGTTGCCGAGTTACATATATCAATGATTACTGAGTGATAGAGAAGTTCAATCGATGCTGAGTACAGTTAATGCCGAGTGCCAAAAATAAATTTTGCCGAGTTAGCCAGGAATGACATACAAGTTTGGAATGGCACAATGATCGAGGTAAACCATTTTTGGTGATAATGATGTTTTGTATTTTGTCTAATGAGGTAATTATGAAGGTAATTATGCATCCATATTATTACCATTGATCCCTATGTAATACCTAGATCCAATCAAAAAATTGTATAGTTTAGGCAGCAATAGAAATAAATCTGAACCATAGATCTTGAAATGGTAAAACATTTTTGTTATTATATAAGGGCAAGATCTAAACCAAGAGAAGTGTGTGAATTAGAGAGATAAGATTGAGTTAGTATGAGAAGATGATCAGAGAAGTATATTCAGAATAGCAAAGTATTCAGACAGGGTCCAGTGACCGAGCTAAGTAGTGAAAGGACAGAATCAAGAAAGATCATATAGAAGAGATCAAAATATAAAGTAAAGAGGAGATCTATAATCTGCATACAAGTGCAAACTGAAAGATTAGGTACTGATACATTTTGACCAGTGTATCAGGGTAAATCTCTTAACTGAGTAGTCTTAACAGACTTTATGTAAATCTCTTAACCGAGTCATCTTAACAAACTTTATCTAAATCTCTTAACCGAGTAGTCTTAACAGACTTTATGTAAATCTCTTTACCGAGTGCTTACTTTGTTGTAAGTTTATAAATCCTTTAACAAGGTAGACTATACAAGTCTTTTAGCTTTTGATAGAGAAGACCTTTCACAAGGTAGATCATGAATTGATCACATTTTGTAAGCCTTAACAGGCAAAACTTATTACTGTAGTAGTGAAGATTTGTGGGTGTCATCTCCACCCCAGTTTTACCTTTCAAGGGTTTCTAGGTTACCAAAATCATGGTGTTATGAGTAAATTCATGTATGCTGCTTTATATGTTTAGTTGCTTACAATGATCAAGTTTTGTTTATGTCATGCATAAAGTTTTATCAGATTAAAAGGAGAAAAGTAGGTAATATTTGATTCACCCCCCCCTCTCAGTATTACTTTCCCACTTATATTTCCAACAATTGGTATCAAAGCATAAAGGTTTCTCTTAAGGAAGTGTAACCACTTGAGGAAAAAGATCTTAAAATGGAAGCTTATAAACTGGGGAAGATCATAGAGAATCAAAAGATTGAAGTACAACTGGCATTACAGCAACTGGAAGTAGCCAGAGGAGAATTGAAGAAATCCTTGAGCAATAGAAGAGAGATTGCAATTCAACAAAATGAGTCATATTACAAAGAAGAAGACATCTCTGGACTATCTGACAATGGTAACTCTGCTGAGAGTGATAAAGCTATGAAAGAAATACTGGAGAAAAATACCATACTAAATGATGACATCAGAACTCTAAGGAGAGAACAAGAGATTCAATCTATTAGACTTTGTGAATTAGTGGAACAAAAAAAGAAAGTTGAAGATGATAAGACAATGGACGAGGAAGACAAAAGAAAAATTGCAATCAAGCTAGATGAAAGAACAAGTGACATACAAAGGTTGACTAATAATCAACTAGACATGGTAAATCAGCTACTGATGGTTAATCAAGAATTGGGCAGGAAAGATATGGAAATCAATCAACTAAGGTCTAAAAATGATCAGTTGAAACATGATTTGAGAACTGAAAAGGAAATCAATGAAAGGATGAACAAACCTAATGAAAATGCAAAATATTTCGAAGAGCTGTTAAGATCACCTAGGAGATCCAGTGATAAATCTGGACTCGGACTGAATGAACCTTCATCTACTAAAGAAGGAGAATCATCAATGAATGGAGAACAAAAGATTGCTAAACCAAAGAACACCAAGCCCACATGTCATCATTATGGAAAGCTAGGACATACAACCAACATATGCAAAAGAAAACATGGTAAGTCTGATTCTAAGCCTAAGTTTAATGGACATTGTTTTAACTGCAAGAAGCAAGGACATCAAGCACATGAATGTAGATCTAAAGCCAACAATTCATTCACCTCACCCAAGTTTCAAGGAAGTTGTTTCAATTGTCAGAAATATGGGCACAAAGCATTTGAATTCAGATCTAGACCAAGGTGGTCATCAAATGAACAAACCAAGCCAGTTACAAAGCACAACTATTACAATTGGGATTACAACACTTGGTATAATTGCCATTATTGTGGTAAATATGGACACATCGGAGAAAATTGCATGAAGACTCACTTTAGAGGCAAATCTAAAAGCTGGATGAATGGAAGCATGGTCTATTACAAATGTAATAAGGTCGGTCACTTAAAGAGAGATTGTAGATCACCTATGCTAAGCAATGATAATCAGAATGAAGGTATCCATGAGAAACTAAAGAGTTAGATGGAAAAGACATGGAGGAAGAAAGAAGAAGAAAACTCAAGAGAAGCTAGCACATCTATGATCACCCAATCCAATGGATTAGGTGATCACACTTCTTCTAATTAAGCTTGAAAGGTATGTTCGAAACTCAGTCTTGCAAAGTCTTATCTTTCATCAGTTCCTAACATAGAAGTGAGAAAAAGTCCACATCTACATAGATAAAGATGCATTAGGACATATTTGAGAAAAATAGAGAATTTCATTTTTGATGCCGAGCATCAGTGTCTTGACCGAGCTATCAATGTATGCCGAGCACCTGCTATGGCTGAAATGCTATGTATGCCGAGCTGTATCGCAATGGTTATATCGATTGAGCTTGTGAGTTTGTCAAGACAATTGTAATCTACCAAAATCTATACGGATCATTTATGAGGCCCTAATTCTATTTTTTATATTCTATAAAGTGAAAAGTTACCATTAATTTCATTTCACCAGGCTATTCAAGATTTCAGAGAGTGATTCAAAGTTTGTGAAACTAGATTAAGAAAAGTGATTCTAAACTTTCTCAGCATGCCATCGGCAAAATTCATCTATAGGGTTATTGACAAAAAGGTACTTTACCGAGAAAATATTTTCTTTTCAAAAATTACAGTTTAAAATGGCATCATCTTCATCTGCACCAGTCAAGAAACAAGGGATGGAAGTTTTCAATGTGCAACTTGTAAGGAATGAAGTTTGCAAACCGAAGGTATTCAAGGCAATATCAAAAAGTTCTATTAAAGGAGATTTGAATGGAGCCCTATCTTCTATTCCAGAGAATGTGTTATTGATGAGCGATGTCAAGTCTTGCTATATGTGCAAAATTGGAGAAATCGGTGATTATGAGATCAGGGAAGCATATGATAAACTATGTGTCAATGGAGTGCTGAAGCCAGAACATAAGGTTGTTGCTGATCAAGGGTTAGTACATGCCCTAAATTTCCCACAAATTTTCAAAGTGGAATGGATAAAGATCATTTTGGGTTGAGTACACGACATGTAGTTATGGCTGGAAGATGGATCGGTGAAGATCACAAAGGAAATGATACACAATGTTACTGGTTACCCCACAATTGACAGAAAGAGAATGATGAAATGTGCAGGAAAAGAGGATATTCAAGCTAACACCCAGGTAGTTTGGAACAAACGTGGAATGACAATTTCCACCATAACTAATCTGAAAATTGACTTCGCTATTAGAGTGATCTCGCACAAGTTCTATCAATCCAGTCGATTGGACAACATCCCCTGTATGGTAGTGGACTAGGCATGGAAGATAATTAAGAAAGGGCACACATATGACCTTGTTGAGCTCCAGCTGACTCAACTTGCCATGAACTTGAACTCCATCTAGATGGTGAAGAATTCTATGTGTAAGTTCGGTTCCCTACTGATCTATATATTCTTTTATGTCAAGAAGTGTTTTCCTACACATGGAGATGTAACATGGGATAAGAAGAAACCTATCACTATTCAAATAAATGATTTTATAAAATAGATTGGTGATGATTTTGAAGGGATAATGGATAATTATTTCATTGATTTTAAGAAGAAGATGATAAATAGGACTAGAGTCCCTGTGTCTTTGATTGAGAAATATAGTAAGGATATATGTTTTCTAGTAGACACAGACTTTACCTATGCACAGGCAGTCCTACCTAGGGTTTCATGGTTAATACCATTACCCTATGAACTCAACATAGATGAAGCTACTGCTGCAATCACAACCCTCTTAGCTAAGGAAATTGATACTAAGGCACCTTACTTTGGAACGTTTGAAGAAGCCAAATCCAAGATCTCTTTGGGATTATTGGCTATGACCACA
Organism: Chamaecyparis obtusa; assembly: GCA_027943335.1. Classification (NCBI taxonomy): domain Eukaryota; kingdom Viridiplantae; phylum Streptophyta; class Pinopsida; order Cupressales; family Cupressaceae; genus Chamaecyparis; species Chamaecyparis obtusa. The sequence continues at coordinate 176,466 of BSBK01007675.1, read as the reverse complement.
AAGAGGAAAAGAAAGAAGATAGTGAAAAATCTAGAAGATTATGTTAAAGAATCTAAGAAGGATGCACCACTAGAGTTGACACAAGGATTGGGAGAAGATGAACAAAGTGCAATTAGTAGTAGTGAGAAAGAAGAAGAAGAAGAGAAGAAATTAGTAATTGCCGAGTCCCCACCAAAGAGAAGAGTGTTGAAATGTAAAGTGTTAGAGACACCATCACTAAGGCCTCAGACTAGAAGAACTGCTGCCGAGACTCCTAAGATGCCTCCTACATCTACTAAGTGAAAATCTGCTCAACCCAAGTCAGTGCTGACTAAGGCTATGAAGAAGCCAAGAAGAAAACTAGTTTTAACACAAGATCATGGTGAAGAAACCGAAAGGATGAAGGAAAGAATGAAAGAAAGGATGCTACTACTTCAACAGTTGTTGAACCTAAAAAAAATAAAAATAAAATGGAGACTGATACTCCTAAGGAAGTGAAAACACAAGATACATCTGAGGTTCACATTGTTGATATACTCGAGGAGAGCCCCATTAAGAATTCATTCTTAACTAAGGATGATTTAAAGAACACAAAAGAAACTGACACACCCCTGCTAGGTAGTAACACTGTACTGTTACAAGTCATGGATTATCCCAGCGTTATGAGCACATAATCTACCAATGAGAATCCTACTCTACCTGGAGTTGCTACTAGTGACAAGTTAGTCGGTACAAGCCCTACTGAGGATCCCATCAAGTCGGTACCACTAACTCAATCTCCATCTGCCGAGGAAGAAGATAAAATTCAAAGTCCTGAACATAGCAAAGAAGAACAAGGAATAAAATTAGATGAACAAGTTGTTAGTCCTCATGCCGAGGAGAAGGGGAAAGGAGAAGAAAATATCAAGGGAAAATTCATTGAAGAACAAGAGCCAAAGGTGCAAGAGGCAATAAAAGCTCTTGTACAGATGCTGAGTGGAAGCACCCCACTGAGAGCATAAAAGGAGAAAGATGAGGTAACAATTAATGAAGTCATTGTTATTCCTAAATGGGATACAGATAACCTTTCTTATGAGTAACTGTAGATAATGAAATATTTGTTGACAAGGAAAAGCAGGCAAGTAGAACTCCGAAGAGAGCATCAGCAAAAATAGGTTCTTCATGAAATAAAAGATATATTTAATGAAGTATATGACTTATCAGATGTAAATAGTTTCATTCCCATATTGGAACAACTTGTACACATTGTTTAGAAAGTCAATAATGAAGTTAGTTGTGCAAGTGATAAGTTATTTGAATGGTCAGAACGGAGGTTTGAGACAAAAATGCTGGAGAAGATATCTGCTAAGATAGCAGTGAAATAGGTCGAGCTATCCAATTTGGTAAAGGAGACCGAGGGATTTATTGTGAATGGATAGTCTCTATTGGCCAAAATATGTAATGTTGAATTGCTCACAGATGAGAATCAATGATTGCTTGATACTCTCAAGCAAGAGATTAAAGCTACAAGTCAATCTCTGACCTTGGATGCAGACACCCGTGCTGTACATTATGTCAAAATCATGTAGACACAAGGTAAGTTAGTCTAGCTGATGGCTAATGATGGAAAGATTCATTCTTGCCTACTCTCTATTCAAACTATTTTGACACCGCATCTGGAGGCTATATAGAAAAAGTTAGCAAAGGCTAAAGAATTGATACAGAGTGATCCACATTTGTCCACAGCTGAGAGCCTCATCAGTTTAGCTACCAATTTAGAAGTGTAGACATAAGTTTTGAACATTGCTTCAACAGCTTGGACAAATGCACTCTACATGATCATGGTGCTGCATAAACCTTTTCTGGAGAAATTTTGTGAGCTACCTACTGATGAAGAAATTAGTCATGTCAAAAACAAGGGGGAATCATCATGACACAAGTACGGACAAGGATTGAATAGGGACAAATAACAAAATTTTTGAATGTATATATATCTCAAGGGGAGTATTAGGCTAGTACAAATATACTTTTATAATTGTAAATACAAATGTCATGACAAAGTGTTTTTGCCACTAATGTCAAAGGGGGAGATTGTAGATCTCTATAGTTTTGTTGACCATTAGTGCTTCACACTTAGTCATATATCTAGGTAATGATGGTTGGTCATCACTGCGACTGAGTCATTTTTTAAAGGCCAAGTTTTGTATTGTATACTTACCGAGCAGTAGTACTACCGAGTAAAGTCATGGTCACTATGTGTTTGTAATATGCCGAGTATAGTTGTTGCCGAGTTACATATATCAATGATTATCAAGTGATAGAGAAGTTCAACCGATGTCAAGTACAGTTAATGCCAAGTGCCAGGAATAAATTTTACCGAGTTAGCCAGGAATGACATACAAGTTTGGAATGGCACAATGATCGAGGTAAACCATTTTTGGTGATAATGATGTTTTGTATTTTGTCTAATTAGGTAATTATGGAGGTAATTACGCATCCATATTATTATCATTGATCCCTATGTAATACCTAGAGCCAATAAAAAAATTGTATAGTTTAGGTGGCAATAGAAATAAATCTGAACCGTAGATCTTGAAATGGTAAAGTGTTTTTGTTATTATATAAGGGCAAGATCTAAACCAAGAGAAGTGTGTGAATTAGAGAGATAAGATTGAATTAGTATGAGAAGATGATCAAAGAAGTATATTCAGAATAGTGAAGTATTCAGATAGAGTCCAGTGACCGAGCTAAGCAGTGAAATGACAGAATTAAGAAAGATCAGATAGAAGAGATCAAAATATAAAGTAAAGAGGAGATCTATAATCTGCCTACAAGTGCAAACTAAAAGATCAGGTAATGATACATTTTGACCAGTGTATCAAGGTAAATCTCTTAATCTAGTAGTCTTAATAGACTTTAATATGTAAATCTCTTAATCGATTAGTCTTAACAGACTTTATGTAAATCTCTTTACCAAGTGCTTACTTTGTTGTAAGTTTATAAATCCTTTAACAAGGTAGACTATACAAGTCTTTTAGCTTTTGACAGAGCAGACCTTTCATGGGGTAGATCATGAATTGATCACATTTTGTAAGCCTTAACAGGAAAAACTTATTACTGCAGTAGTGAAGATTTTTGGGTGTCATCCCCACCCTAGTTTTACCTTTCAAGGGTTTCTGGGTTACCAAAATCATGGTATTATGAGTGATTTCATATATACTACTTTATATGTTTAGTTGCTTACAATGATCAAGTTTTGTTTATGTCATGCATAAAGTTTTATCAGATTAAAAGGATTAAAGTAGGTAATATCTGATTCACCCCCCCCCCCTCTCAGTATTACTTTCCCACTTATATTTCCAACAAATACTTGGATTTTTTGATTGATTATGAGGGCAGGGCCTCAAAGATATTGGTATTGATACTGGATGTAAAGGCATGGCCTCAAGTTTGGGTTTAATGTTGATTGATTTGATTGGATGCGAGGGAAGGGCCTAAAATTCCAATTTAATATGAAGGTTTGGGACAACCTTAGTGAAAAAGATATCCTTTGAAAGAGAAATGATGAAACCCTTGTTCTACTTGTATATAGACTAATGATCACAAGAAAAAGAGGGATATGATTGATTGGATTAAATCACTCAAGATAGACTTTTGTTCTCAAGTGATAGGATTTTATTTTGATTACGGATGAGAATACTAAAGAATCTTTGATAAATCTTTCCACCTATGACTGATTATGACAGTATGAAAGACAAGATGAGATGGCTCTTGATGAAGTTGGATTGAGGGATAATCAAGTAAAAGGATTGATTTAGGTATAGGAAAATGATGTTGTTCTCCAAAGAAGGAAACTAATATAATGATTGATAAAGAGGATGAAGGATGGATAAAATGAGGAAGTTTTAATCATAAGTCTCTAATTTGACAAAGTCTTGATTTAGACCAGGTTTACACAAGTAGTTGGAGAGATTTTTATTGAATAAAATCTTGTCAAATTTTTGTTGGTCTTGGAGCTCTTGTTGAATAGATTAGATGATGTTTTGATACTTCCTAGCTCTTTAGTTGGTTGCTTTATTTTCTCTACAAGGAAAAGGTAGTGGGAGATTATTTTTCTTGTGCTTAAAAATATGGGAAATAGCCTATAAAAGTGATGATTTTGTTAACCAAAATGTTCAAGGGAAAGAATTGATTTTTCCACACAAATAGGGAATAAACACAAGTCTATAAACAATCCAACAAGAGACAAAGAAACCTTGAAGGATAGAAGCAATTGTCAAAATTCTAACTGATAGGAAGCAATAACGTAATGTGTATGTTGAAGTGAACTTTTCAATCCACAAATGTCTCCATGGGTCTAGAAAAATGCAAGACACTTGAAAGAAATATCTACATAAGGAATTTGATTTAGTGATCAAAATAATTTCCCACAACTTGGATATCTCATTGGCTCATATAGCTGTGTCACCCCTTACAGGGCATACATGTTTTTTCATTTTCCAAGAGCTAAACAAAATATGGTTTAAATGAGACTACAAAATGAGACCTTTAATGCCATATTAGCCTCCTCCAAATGCTCAAGAGGATACTTGTGGTGAATAATCTTCAGGAGGGATTCTTCTTCCTCCTTGCACAAAGATTATGACCAGTTTCAGCTTGGTTAACTAGGTAGCTTCTATCTTAAGGTATCTAGTAAGGGAATCCATTTACAAATATCCCCTATAGTCCCACAAGAAGTATTGAGTCTTATAGTCCTATAAGTACTTAGCTAATGCAGTCCTAGACGTAGGATGGAGGGTTCATAACCCTACAATTATCAAGCATAAGAATAAATTCTTAGAATAGCTACATCCTCTAAGAGCTTAATCTCAAGGAGGGTTTTGGTTATAGTGGGTTGGAAGGGAAAGGTTTTCCTGTTCCCACTTGATTCATACCTGTGAGATTTTTCCCTCAACAATAGACTCTCTAAAGGTAAAGGAACAAATAAAAGTGGATAACTAGTGAAGGTCTAGATTTTTTATTTTACTCAAGGGAAAGGAACATACTCTCCTACTCCATAGATTCCCCCAAGCACGCCAAACACATGTTCATTTATCTAAGTGATGAATCAAGTAGGTCTATATTTTTTATTATTTCTAAAGAGATAAGAGCATACTCTCTTACTAGTCAACTAACCACAAGAAATGAACCTTCCTAATTAAACTAGGTGCCTATAAAAACCACTAAGGAAAACACAATGTTCACTTGAAACTCCAATGAAACCTACAAAAAAAATGCATTAGTAGTCTTATTTTAAAAAGCCTTCAAACAACGTCCTCCAAAACAAATGAATTGGTAGTCTCAAAATGTTTAAATCTTGGTCAACCATCCTATGAAACCACTGTTAGAAGATAGAAAATATGAAAGACTTCCAAGAAATACTATTCAATAACCCTAAAATGAAAGATATAATGAAATGAAAATTAAAAAATACAGACATGCATGTCTATAGGTAGAGATGCTTATGCAGAGATTCCTGTCTATAGACAAAGACTGCATTGTAGAATAGAATGCAAAACAACCACTAAAACTTGCAAAAAACCAAGACCTAAAAGAATGCAATCCCCTAAAACATTGTCTACTATGAAAAAGAAGAATGATAATGACTATAGAAACCTTATAAATGTAGATAAGACCATAAAATATTATGTAACATGCAATATTTAACCTTTCTATTAGAGAAACCTGTGTACTAGCAGAGATGCCTATCTGTTAGAGACACCTCTGTAGATGCAGATACACCTATCCCTGATAGAAAGAAAATAACGACTAGGGTTTATAATATTTTGAAATCTAAGGAACTTGAAACTGCACAAAGAGGATTATACTAATAAAATATGGGTGGTCCCACAATAGTGAGTCCCACTTTTTGGCCAACTTTGACACAGAGTTCAACATTTTGAGAAAAAACTTCACTTTCAAACATTTGTTGCTGCAAAACTATTAGGAATTTGAAGATGATGCAAACTAGAGTCTTTTAGAAATTTCTTTCTAGTTTTTAAATATATTTAAAAAAAAAAGAAAAAATTATTTAAATTCATTTTCCCTTCTCCTTCTAAAAGTGGTTTGCATGAAAAAACTATGTTTTTAAGGAGTTACTGTCACTTGGATCAGCATAAATTTTTTTTAAAATATGATAACGATGTAATTATTTTGAGGTTATATTTTTAACTTCAATATCTAAAGGATGCAATTGGTTTTATTCATTTTGGATCAATATTTCATAGTGATGAAGGGTGCTCCCCTTAATACCACAAATACATAACAGAAATAGAGAAACAACAACAATATGCAAGAATAGAAAATTGGCTTCTTATTATCTCCACAAATGTGGAATTACAAACTTTCAGATTTACAATATGCAAAGCCACATGGGCATTCCCTTACAATATTCTGTAGGACAAAGCCTCGAACTATTACCCAGATCTACTACCCAGAACTATTCTGAACTGCCTAAGACAATAATACAACCTTCCTTATATAGGCAATTTTCCACCGCCTGGGAAGGTTCCAGAATTTTAGCCAATAAGGCCGACCAAACTTAGAATTATTTTTATTTTACATTTCATTACATCATAGTCAGCTCCAAAATAAATTTTGAAACCCGAACAGAAATTTTGAAGAAAAATTATTTTCCACCATTTCAGGTGACCCAACTTCCGAAGACCATAAGTCATCACCAGTTGACCCGATTGACTATTGTAACCCCATTTCGGAAAGGGCGCGAGGAGCTCTACAATGCTTGAATTAAGCAAGCTTCATTCAGCCCAAAATTCGACCTCATCCGGGGCCTCTAAAGCCTTCAAAACTGAGTTCGAAGTTTCTGTACCCTACTGCCAATACCAAAAATCTTCAATATCTTCCAATATACACTTGATCTGGCAATGAAACTTTACTGGAAGACTTATATGACCAAAATGAACCACCAAGAAAGAAATCAGATCATTCTGAGCACATACGAAAATTACCGAAAATAGTAACTTTCCATAAATAGCAGCTCTGCACAAAATAGCCCTTATTGAATAAAAAAACAGAAATATTTTTGGGTGATGCAAGATTGCTCTTACACCCAGGATGCTCCTGCATCAGACACCCAAGGTAATTTGAGAAGTGACCCTGTCACGACTCAGGTGTGCAGAGGAAAACCAAGACGGCTAACCTCCTCCTTTGTCAGCCATGATGAATCTTCAACAGGTCATCCTTTCCAATGACCAGATATTCTTCATATGTCCTGTTCCTTGTGCTTCTGCCAACACGACTGTCTAGTATATCTTCGATCTCCTTAGTGTCTGAACTAGTTGCTGGAATACTCCACTGTGCTGCTGTGATCTCATCTTCAACACCTCCTTCATGATACTCTGTCAGATCTGAAATGTTAAACACTGGTGAAACATTCAGCTCACTAGGCAATTCTACCTCATATGCATTTCCTGAATCATGCTTCTTCATTATCTTACATGGCCCAAACTTCTTCATTTTCAGCTTGTTATATGTACCAACTGGAAACCGCTCCTTCCGCAAATGAACCATGACTTCATCACCAACCTGAAATTCCTTATACCTCCTTTTCTCATCTGCCTTAGCCTTATACTGTGCGTTCATCTTGGTAATATGCTTTCTCACCTCCCCATGGATGTTCTTCAAGTGTTCTGCAAAATCTTCAGCTTTAGCACTACTTATTTCTCCTTTATCTATCTTTCTCAATTCAGATGCATTTCTTGGACTACTTCCATATACAATCTGGAATGGTGATTTACCAGTGCTCCTATTGACAGAATTATTGTATGCAAATTCTGCCTGTGGTAAAATCAAATCCCATCCTGTTGGCTTATCTCCAACCAAACATCTCAGCAAATTTCTCAAACTTCTATTCACTACCTCTGTCTGTCCATCAGTCTGTGGATGATGTGATGAACTGAACTTCAAATCTGTCTTTAGCTTCTTCCACAATGTACGCCAGAAATATCCAACAAACTTAGTGTCCCGATCTGAAACTATGGTCTTTGGCAAACCATGAAGTCTCACTACTTCTCTGAAAAACAATTCTGCTACATGAACAGCATCATTAGTCTTCTTGCAGGGAATGAAATGTGCCATCTTCGAAAATCTGTCAACTACTACAAAAATTGAATCATGTCCCCGCTGTGTCCTCGGTAAACCAAGAACAAAGTCCATGCTGATATCCTCCCAAGGCTTCTCTGGTACAGGTAATGGCTGATACAACCCTGTATTCTGCTTCACTCCTTTCACCATCTGACATACTCTGCAACTCTGTACAAACTTCTTCACATCTTGCTGCAACTGTGGCCAATAATAATTCTCACTAACCAAACCAAGGGTTTTATCACGACCAAAATGTCCAGCCAATCCTTCGCTATGCTTCTCTTTGATAAGATTCTCCCTCATAGAACTTCGTGGAATGCACAACTGACTCCCTCTGAATAGCATATCATCCTGGATGATGAAATCCAACCATTTTGTCCTGTCTAGAGTAACAGGTTCTGTACAAGCTTTCCAAGCTTCACCAAAATCAGGATCCTCTGGATACAAATTCTTGAGTTCCTTGAACCCAACCACTTCAATCTGCATTTCTGTCAGCAATAGTTGCCTTCTGCTAAGAGCATCTGCAACCCTATTAGACTTTCCACTCCTTTGTTTCAAAACAAATGTGTAACTCTACAAAAACTCAACCCATTTCAAATGCCTCTAATTCAACTTTCCTTGACTATTCAAATATTGCAAAGCTTGATGATCAGTATACAAAACAAACTCCTTAGGAAGTAGATAATGTCTCCACTTCTTTAATGCCTGAACTATAGCATAAAATTCCTGATCATAAACAGAATATTTCCTCTTGGCATCATTTAATTTCTCACTGAAATAAGCAACAGGTTTACCTTCTTGGCTCATAACAGCTCCTATTGCAGTACCACTAGCATCACAATCTACTTGAAACACCTTATTAAAATCTGGAAGTGCTAAAATAGGTTCTGCTGTAACTTTTTGTTTCAACAATTGAAAAATCTTTTCTGCCCCATTAGTCCACTTAAACTCTTTTCTGTCCCCTCTCATTGTTTCAGTCAAGGGTCCACAAATACTGCTAAAATTTTTGATAAACTTTCTGTAAAAGCTAGCTAGACCATGAAAAGATCTTACCTCAGTAGCATTCCTTGGAGTAGGCCATTCAAGGATAGCCTGTACCTTCTCTGGGTCCATTTTTAGACCTTCTCCTGAAACTACAAACCCCAAATACACCAACTCTTTCTTCACAAAACTGCACTTCCTCAAATTAATCAGCAATTTCTCATCTCTCAACTTCTCAAATACCATACGAATATGCATCATATGCTCATCCAATGTCTTACTAAAGATCAAAATATCATCTAGGTAAACAATGACAAACTTACCAAGAAATTCTTTCAGAACCTCGTTCATGAGCCGCATGAAAGTGCTCGGTGCATTGGTTAGCCCAAAAGGCATGACTAACCACTCATATAGTCCTTTTGTCTTGAAGGTAGTCTTCCATTCATCTCCTTCTCTGATCCGAATCTGGTGATATCCACTCTTCAGATCTATCTTTGAGAAATACACAGCTCCACTCAAACAGTCCATAATATCATCCATTCGTGGCAATGGAAACCTGTACTTGATTGTGATCTTGTTTATTGCCCTAGAATCTGTACACATCCTCCATTCTCCATTCTTCTTTGGTGCTAATACTGCTGGTACAGCACAGGGACTCAGACTCTCACGGATCAATCCTTTCTGTAACAGTTCATGTACTTGTCTGTTCAACTCCTCACTTTCTGCAGGTGTCATTCTGTGTGCTGCCTTATTCGGCAAACTCACTCCTGGGATCAAGTCCATCTGATGACTGATCTTCCTGACTGGTGGTAATCCATCAGGCACGTTATCGGATACAATATCCTGAAACTCATTCAACAAATCTGCAACTTCTACAGGAACATCTTCTACTTCCTCTTTACCAGCTTTTGGAATTAAAGCAAAACATACATGCTCATGCCTCATACCATCTAGGAAATTTCTTCCATCAACAAAAGTTATCCTTGCATTACCACATACCTTTTCTTCAGTCTCCTTCAATGGTTTTATCTTATGTCCCACTCCATCCTTTGTCAGGAAATAGGTATTCACACGACCATCATGTACAGCACATCTGTCAAACTGCCATGGTCTACCCAGCAACATATGACATGCATCCATAGATATGATATCACACAATACCTCATCTTGGTATCCGCCAATCTTGAACTTCACTAGGCATTGTTCACTGACCATGACCTTGTGGTAATCCTGTACCCAGGCAATCCGATATGGATGTGGGTGTTTCTGTCTCTTGAGCTTCAACTTTGTCACCATCTCTTCTGACACCAAATTGTCAGTGCTTCCACTATCAATAATCACATCACAACATTTACCTTCACACTTGCACCTGGTGCGAAATAGGCTCCTCCTTTGCTCAGGTTCATTCTCACCACTCAACAGGACTCTTCTGTTAATCAACGTTTCTCCTCTTTCAGCATCTTCAGAGTTTGATGATCTGGCATCTTCATCTACATGTGCAATTCTGGCCTGGCCTTCATTTCTCCTGTCTGTTCTGCCTTGTCGCTGAGGACATTCAAATGCCCTATGACCTTCTTCTCCACAGTGAAAACATGTTCCACAGAAGCCTCCTCTTCCAGATCCTTGTCCTCTTCCTCTTCCTCTCTGATCTCTATTATTCTGATCCTGGAAGCGATTGGAATTATTTCCACGCTGATTCTGACTGCTATTGGCCTCATCCTTCTTTTTCGGATCTTCATTTCGGCCACCATATGACCGTCCACCAGACCGTCCACCGCGACCTCTTCCGTTTTGTCTGCTCTCGAACTTCTTGTTCAGCTTTTCCTCTACTTTTAGGGTAAATTGGTATGCCTCCTCAATACTGTTCATTCGAACCAGATTCAACTCCTCCTGAATGCTTGACCTTAACCCATTAAGGTATTGGGCAACTTTCTCCTTATCAGCTTCTGCATGGCCTGTTCTGATGAGGAGTCGATAGAACTCCTCTGTATACTCTTGAATAGATCTTCCTGCTTGCTTCAGACTCTGCATTTTCTTCAGTAGGTCAAGCTCATAATCAACAGGAATGAACTGTCGCTTCAATTTATCCACCATCCGATCCCATCTTGTGATTTTATCTTTCCCTCTTCTATTTCGCTCTAATTGAATTTCTTGCCACCAGATCTTCGCATGACCTTTCAGTCTGGCCTTCACAAATTTGACCCTATCAGGATCCTCAACATCTTCATACTCAAAATATTCCTCACATTCGTTGATCCAGTCGATCAATTCTTCTGGGTTAAGATTTCCAGAAAATGTAGGAACCTCAATCTTAGGTCTTTTCCCAATCTTAGCAATTGCCCGAAAAAGTCTTTCTTCCTCCTGGTTCACAATTTCAACTTCTCCTTCTTGATATTCTTCTTCGGCTTCATCCTCGCTTTCATCTCTGACATGAAGATTCATTCCTCTACGAATCTCTTCTTGTAATGCTGGCACTTGTCTCTGCAACTCTCTAACCTCAGGCGTTACAACACCAGCTCTTCCGCCACGTTCCTTTCGTGGAGGCATTTTCGCGATGCGCGCTGAAACCCTAGCCACGGTCCTGGTGCAAACTGCCTCACAGTTGACGATCTGTTTACACACTCAAGAACTCCTGCTCTGATACCACCTGATGAAGGGTGCTCCCCTTAATACCACAAATACATAACAGAAATAGAGAAACAACAACAATATGCAAGAACAGAAAATTGGCTTCTTATTATCTCCACAAATGTGGAATTACAAACTTTCAGAATTACAATATGCAAAGCCACATGGGCATTCCCTTACAATATTCTATAGGACAAAGCCTCGAACTATTACCCAGATCTATTCTGAACTGCCTAAGACAATAATACAGCCTTCTTTATATAGGCAATTTTCCACCGCCTGGGAAGGTTCCAGAATTTTAGCCAATAAGGCCGACCAAACTTAGAATTATTTTTATTTTACATTTCATTACATCATAGTTGGCTCCAAAATAAATTTTGAAACCCGAACAAAAATTTTGAAGAAAAATCATTTTTCGCCATTTCAGGTGACCCAACTTTCGAAGACCATAAGTCATCACCAGTTGACCCGATTGACTATTGTAACCCCATTTCGGAAAGGGCGCGAGGAGCTCTACAACACTTAAATTAAGCAAGCTTCATTCAGCCCAAAATTCGACCTCATCCGGGGCCTCTAAAGCATTCAAAACTGAGTTCGAAGTTTCTGTACCCTGCTGCCAATACCGAAAATCTTCAATATCTTTCAATATACACTTGATCTGGCAATGAAACTTTACTGGAAGACTTATATGACCAAAATGAACCACCAAGAAAGAAATCAGATCATTCTGAGCACATACGAAAATTACCGAAAATAGTAACTTTCCATAAATAGCAGCTCTGCACAAAATAGCCCTTATTGAATACAAAAACATAAATATTTTTGGGTGATGCAAGATTGCTCTTACACCTAGGATGCTCCTGCATCACATAGTTTATTAAATTTTAAAGTGACAGTAACTATAATTTAGACATAAGGTCACTTGGATCGCTCTAACTTGATATGTGTGTATTGAAATTCATTTTTTCTTTTTTTCATAGAAAGGGAACACAAATACGCTTTTCCTACATATTTTTTATAATTTTTTGTTTATCATTTACTATTTTTCCCGAAGTCTTGAAGAGACAGGTTGTTGAATGACCAAACAACCTATGTTTAGTTAAAGTAAAATGTAAAATTGATAATGAAATCAATATGTATTAAAAATATATTCATTAGAAAGCTTGTTCTGAATATCATCATTTGACATCATTTTTTTGAAAAAATCATCTTGTTTAGTCCTTGTTTCAGGCCCCGGAAGACCATTTTTCTGCAGTTAAGTTATTTTCTGAGGGAAAAATCTTAGTTTTGGGGTCTTCATGCAAAGACCCCCTTTGCACGAGGACACTTGAGGGGATTCATGCAAAGACCCTTCACATGAAGCCTCTCAAGTGAAAATCTTGACAGAAAAGACACCCACCAGAATTTTGCATTGGGTACTTCGCACGAAGTATATACTTCGCGCAAAGTCAGCTAGTAAAATTATTTTGTAAATTTTTTTGAAAATGGTATAGAAGTAAAACATTTTATTTCTATTTTACATCAAATTGCAATTAATAAATTCACATTTTCTATTATTGAAGGCATTTTTTGAAGGAGGATTGATATTTCCATTTTTTCAAACACATAATTTTGGAGAGAAAAAATATTAGGTTAAAGTATTTTTTGAAGAATAAATTTTTGTTGACGATCTTGTGGAAGACATTTTTTGGAGCTTGAAGAAATGGGGAACAAGAAGGGAAGAGAAAGTAAATCTTCTAGAAAAAGGTCACTTGGTACTGAACAAAGAAATCATGAAGCTGCATTGACATATTATCATAAAACTAAAGAAGCTGAAAGACAAGCTGAAGTAGGAGGGTCAAGTCAAGTCAAAGAATTGCACATTGAAGAAGGGTCAGGATTACTCCCTACAGAAGCTCAAACAATTGATGTTGGAGAAGGGTCAACATCATGTGCTCCTACTGGTATGGATGAACTTTTAAATTTAGCTCAAGCTATAAAGAAAATAACTAATTATAGAAACTTAGATCATTTACTTACAATGGATGTGGACAATTTAAGGTCACTTGCTAATGTTCAAAAATTAAGTCTTCCTAAGAAGAGATCAATGAAAATGATAGAAAGAAAAATATTGGGTAAATTTGATAATTTTGAAACACTTGAACAAGCTCAATTGCTTTCACTTATACTTATAAATTTTTTTTTGGAAGGGGTATTAAAATTATTGGGTATAGACACATCATCAAAGAAGAGAAAAGTTGTTGACATGCAAAGTGATATGATTGGAAATCTTAAGAAAGGTTTGAACCAGCTTGGGAAGTGATCTCGAACTATAGATAAGTCCATTAAAAGAAAATTTATGTTGACATCCATTGTAGGTAACACTATGGGATGAAAAAGATAGATATCTTTAGTTTCATCTCAGTTTGGTTTTAATAGGAAAAAAATATCATGATATGTTAATAGGAGAATACTTTTGGATGATAGCACCTTGGAAGGCAATTGGGCAATCATGTGTAGAGCTCCTCATTCTGATAGGATTGATGAAGGAACAAAAAATTTGGTCACATCATTTTGGAATGATAATACACATCCTTCATCAAACACTAGAGATGTTATCAAACATAGAATTTCAGCTAATCAATATGAATATCATACGAAACATTGGTTGGACACAACACAACATGAAATGTATGTGTCATTTTGTAGTTCAAATTCTAATATAAAGATTGGGCAAACATTGTTTGAAAGATTGAAGCCATATTATATCAGGACAAACAAAGTGTTTGAAACTTGTTGTTGTCGTTATCATATTGAATTTGATCTCCACTATCAGGTTTTTTGAAAGTTTGTAGAAGACAGTTATGGTTTTGAAAAGGCTCCTCCTACTAGATGAAGTGAGTTCATCTCATCCATTTTATGTGACAAAAGAGATGATGTAGCTGCACAAATAAATTGCATAAAAGAAATATGTCAAACATGTGCTGATTTGTCTCTTTTTCCTTTGAAAAATGAAAATATTGATGTAACAAAGATGGTAAATTGCAAAAGTTACAAATATGTAAAGAATGAAACAAAATTTGGGAAAGAATCCAAAAGGTTAGAATATGTTGAAGAGGAGATAAATGTTGGAGTATTTATTGAAAAATTTAAAAAATTGATTCAAACCTACATTCATCATGATTTTTTTCAAAGTGGCAAGCACAACAATTTCAAACACTAAGAGACAATTTCCCACTTGGAACTATTGTATCAGTTATTGATTTCGTAGAAAATTATTCTTTTGTTCATCAAAAGGCAATTCAGTCAGAATAGTATTTTTTAGAGAAAATTACTATTATGGTACATGTGTGTTATCGACATGCACAATTAGATTTGTATGCTATTCGGAGCACATTTGAAGCACGGGTCATCAAGAAGGAATATCATTTTTATATAAGTGATGATAGAGAGCATGACATCCATTATGTGGAACACTGCTTCAATATATTTTTTGCAAATTTGAAAGAAAGAGGTATAAAAATTGATAAACATTATGTTTGGTCAGATGGATATGCTGCATAATTCAAATCATTGAGACCATTTTATGCACTATGTAGATATCATTGTAATGAAAACATACCACATGTCTGGAGTTTCTTTGAGAGTGGACATAGAAAAGGTGAACATGATGGTGCCGGAGCTTGCATCAAACGTGCTATACAAAAGTATCAAATGAATTATAAGGGAGTGCATATAAAAAATGCACATGATGTGGTTGAATGGTGCAAGACACATTTTAGACCAAATGAGAATGACACGTCATCAGGATTGACTCAGGCGGTGCCATATAGAAAATTTTGGGAGATAAAAAGTATGCACACATTTTTAAGTTATTTGAAAGTGTTTAAAATTTTTATAATATTTTTTATTCAAATTATATTTATATAGAATGTAGTATATATGCATTTGTTCAGGTGTGGATAGTAAAATTATGCATTGTTGCAATAGGATAGAAAAGACATGATCTTTGCATTCGGTTATGAGTACAAATTGTCGCAATTGGATGTTGAACACTAGGGACTACTCATGCTTTTGTTGTCAATGCATTGCTGACAATTGTGAGGAATGTATCAATCAAGATCATGGATATGAAGGTGCATGGAATCTAGTGCCACTAGTTGTTACTGATATATTTGATAAAGATGAAGATGAAAACTTCGATGATGTTCCTTTGATTTCTACTGAGTATGATCATATCTCGAGATTGGTCAAAATTGGTAAGTATATATATTTCACATTATATGGTACATTGAGTTGCATGTATAGATAGATATAGATAGATCTATATATTGAACTAAGTATTTATTTTAAGATCTCACACATGTATATATAAATTTACTGTACAGGAGATGTCTTTGCAGTGATTGCTGAGAGTGGAAATGTAGAAGGAGTTGGTTATTATTTACTGCGTTGTACTGAAGAGAGGATGAAGTTACTTGAACCTGAAGAAAGAAATGGAATGTTGTTCCCCATAGGTTTGTATATGGTTTAAATCAATCTATTGAACTCAATTTGTAAATTTTAAATTTCAACCTTTTAACAAATTTCAAATTGAGTTTGTTTAAATTTATATATTGTTAAAATTTGTGACCTGTAGGTTCAGTTGTTTTAGAGGGAACATATTTCAAGAAAATCAAATTAATTCAACATGGTATTCACTTTGTTGATTATGAATTAGACAATAATGTGTTTCAATATAGTCACCTAGTAGTTGCCACATCCATTTGTCTTCATACAGTCAAATCTCAACATGGACATCGTAAGTGGAGACTAGATAGTGAGGATCATGAGAGAATATTATAGGTTCTCCATGAAAGGTTTGAACCACTTGAGTTGGTCTAAAAGGTATAATATGTATACTTATTTATTGTGTTAGGACCTACTTGATATCTCTGGATTAAATTTCATTATACTTTGTTTATATATTTAAACATATGATGGACTATAATTTGTTGATATATGATGAACCTATTTGATTGTTCAATGGTTTTAATATATAGAATTTTATACGTATACTTTGATTATTTAATGATTTTTATAGATTTCATATTAGTTAAAGATTTTATGTATGCTTTGATGAAATTAGTTATACTACTTATGACATGTGTTAGTTCTAGAATTAGTTAGAATAGTTATTATCCATTAGTTACATGTATTAACTAGTTATCTTTTATGATATTAATTAAAGATCCCCATAAGACCTCCCCTTAAGACACTAAAAAATGATGAAATTAGTTATATTACGTATGACATGTGTTAGTTCTAGAATTAGTTAGAATAGTTATTATTCACTAGTTACATGTATTAACTAGTTTTCTTTTATGATATTAATTCTAGATCCCCTTAAGAGCTCCCCTTAAGACACTACAAAATGATGAAATTAGTTATATTACTTATGACATGTGTTAGTTCTAGAATTAGTTAGAATAGTTATTATCCATTAGTTACATGTATTAACTAGTTATCTTTTATGATATTAATTATAGATCCCCTTAAGACCTCCCCTTAAGACACTAAAAAATGATGAAATTAGTTATATTACATATGACACGTGTTAGTTCTAGAATTAGTTACAATAGTTATTATTCACTAGTTACATGTACTAACTAGTTATGTTTTACGATATTAATTATAGATCCCCTTAAGACCTCCCCTTAAGACACTAAAAAATGATGAAATTAGTTATATTACGTATGACACATGTGTTAGTTCTAGAACAATATTTATTATTCACTAGTTACATGTATTAACTAGTTTTCTTTTATGATATTAATTCTAGATCCCCTTAAGACCTCCCCTTAAGACACTAAAAAATGATGAAATTAGTTATATTACTTATGACATGTGTTAGTTTTAGAATTAGTTAGAATAGTTATTATTCATCATATCATCTAAAAAAATCATATCATCTAATCAAATAAAACCATGTAATCAAATTATATATCATCAAATAAAATCATATCATGTAATTGAATAAAACCATCTAATCTAATCATATCATCTAATCGAATAAAACCATATATGTCTCTAATCAAATATATGTCTCGAATAAAATATAAGTACATCTAATCAAATATATATGTTTCTAATCAAATATATGTCTCAAATCATAAACTAAGTCTCAAATAAAATATATGTTCAACATGTCCTAAACTAGGGAATCATCTAGGCACATGAGAACAGAGCGACCCTCTGAGCGACTGCCACAAGCATCCTCTAGCTGTGAGACAACAACTGATCCTTGTGAATATAAATGCATGTATATATGATAATAATCTAAAATAATTAAAATATTATAAATGCATGTTTAAACTTACATATTTATAAAACTTACCTGACCACTACTAGGTGTCACATCTACTGAATCGCTCCTATGAAAAACATCATCTAGCTATAAAGCAATGACTAACCCCTGCAAATTTAGTGTACAACAGTTGGTTATATACATGTGCATAGTAGATATATTATGTAAAGTACTTGAAATATATAAATGCATGTGTACATATGCATGCTTAAACATACATATATCTAAAACTTACCTGACCACTAGTAGGTGTCACATCATGTGGAAGATGTTTTGAGCCCACACTAGAGGTAACATTCTCTACTAACTATGCCTACAAAATATTATACATTGAACAAACATCAATACATGTGTGACCTACAATTAATTATTAACTAAAACTCCTCATAAAAAAGAAAAGAAAATTTTATATGTATCTGAGTCTCAGGAGTAGGAGGATCGATAACACACTGCACCATCATATCATCAATTGATACTGCATCACCCACACCACCTAAGGTCCCAAACCTCTATAGTAATGAGGAGTGTAGGGGTGACACTAGCTGGGAGGGGACTGATGTAGAACCTGAACCATCTAGATGCAATAACATATCCATAAATGACCTTCCATTAGTGCCAAAATCCACCTGACTCAACCCACACAACTGCTCATCAAAAGCATCTAGGCCCTCAGTGGTGATGCGTACATCTCCAATCTGTATACTTGGCTCTGTAGCTGTAGAGTGATCTTTGGGTGCATGATTCTCTGCACTATGTTGTGCCTGACTAGTAGATGGTGCATCCTATGTTGGTGGAACTACAGAACCCCATGTAAGTGCAATGAAATCCCTAATTGAATGTATGGGGATCCTATGTGTGTCGGCAATATGAGAATAGGCCTGCAGGAGATCCTCCAAAAAGTAAAGGGCCATATCTAAAGTACTCTGATGACCCGACAATGCTCATATCTCTCCAGGTATAGGAAGACCTGCAGCTCTATATGACTCCTCACTCACACCTGTAGTAGTACTAGATGAAGCCTTGGAAGATGATCTAGCTCTAATCGATCTAGTCAAAATTTATCTACCCACTGAATCTGAAGTGACGAATGTGCCTATAGAAGAAATCTATCCTATACTATCCACAACTGCCCTCTAAGAAGAAATGATGACTCTATTTGCAGTAGCAGCCATCGCTGGTGCCATTGCCGAAGTCCTCTCCCTAACTAACTATCTACGAGGCTGCACAACTTGATCAGCCCTATGATATTGATTGCAGTCTACAACCCTACTAAGCCCCTAAGCATAATATGATGGGATATCTAAATAATTAACCTTGAGTCCCAAGTGGAACTCAATGAACAACTACTGTGCAAAATATAGTGGAATCTAGTCATTATTTGGATAATGACCATGTGCTGCAAGATGTTGAGGGTAAATCATACATGCAATCTGAGGTATCATACACTATGTGACTTGATATGCCCTCACCACTCTCATCCCCTCATAATGTGGGAAAACCTCTTGTTTGATGGTTTCCTTGGGGATGAGGCTTTAAACTATCACCAAGGCAACATCGCCCAAGACCTCCTCCCTCAACTCTCAAAAAATGGCCTCAACTACCTGAGGCATGAAGAATGAGTGAGACCTCAATCTACCAGTCATAGTCTCCAAACTACTCAATATAGTAGCACATGTATCTCTATATATACCATCCCTTGCAGACCTACAGATAGACTCTCTAAGTCGAGCTATCTCTGTATTAGCCATATGAAAAATAGTATGCATATCAGGAGTCTGAGGTGCACCTTGAGCAGCCATCTAGATACATCACATGTGAAAGCTAAGTGTTAATAATTAATTACTTGATTACATGTTATAACTTCATGTAAAATGGAAACAAATATCTAAATATATAGAATTATAGGTCTTATTAGGTCATGTAAGTGGTCTTATTAGGTGTTAAGGGTCCTAAGATGTACTAATTAGGTATGAAGGGGTTGTAGATAACATAAGAGTTCTTATTAGGTCTTAAGGGGTCGTGGGTAACATAAGAGGTCCTAAGGTATAGATAAGACATCAATGGCTCATAGGACATCCTAGTATGTATTAATGAAACCAAACATGTACATCAATGGGCCATAGGACTAACTTTAATATTTACTAAAAATGCATGTACATAAGGGGTCGTGGGTAACATAAGTGGTCCTAGAGTGTCTTAAGGAGTTTTGGGTAACATAAGTGGTCTTATTAGGTCTTAAGGGTCCTAAGATGTACTAATTAGGTCTTAAAGGGTCGTAGATAACATAAGAGGTCTTATTAGGTCTTAAGGGGTCGTAGATAATATAAGAGGTCCTAAGGTATAGATAAGACATCAATGGATCATAGGACATCATAGTATGTATTAATGAAACCTAACATGTACATCAATGGGTCATAGGACTAACTTTAATATTTACTAAAAATGCATGTACATAAGGGGTCATGGGTAACATAAGTGGTCCTAGAGTCTCTTAAGGAGTCGTGGGTAACATAAGTGGTCTTATTAGGCCTTAAGGGTCCTAAGATGTACTAATTAGGTCTTAAGGGGTCGTAGATAACATAAGAGGTCTTATTAGGTCTTAAGGAGTCATAGATAACATAAGAGGTCTTATTAGGTCTTAAATTAGGTTCTAATTGAGTCTAATTACCTGTCCTAACATATACATAAGAGTCATAGAGTGTCTTAAGGGGTCGTGGGTAACATAAGTGGTCGTAGAGTCATAATTGGTTCTAATTGAGTCTAATTAGGTCCTCATTGGTTCTAATTGATTCTAATTGAGTCATAATTGGTTCTAATTGAGTTTAATTAGGTCCTAATTAGTTCTAATTAGTCCTTGTTGCCCAAAATTTCCATTTTTTGCAAATTTGGCCAAGTTTCCAAGTCTCTGTTTTTATCCCGCCCTGCTGCAGCTTGTTTTCACTTGCAAAATAGATCCTCAAATTTTTATGCTTTGCACTCTGAACCCCATGTTCTTTGATGTGTCACCATGCTCCAGCTCTGATTGCATGACATAATTCAAAAAGCTCAAAAAGATATTCAAGTTTGAATGCTTGAAGGAAATACTAGTGTCGAAGGGTTCAAAAATTGTTTAGTGTTGAAAACCCTTTGTGTTTTCGACCTTTTGCTCCGAAAGCTTAGGATGTTTTCGACCTATGGTTTGAAAACCCTCTGTGTTTTCGACCCCTTCGGTGCTTCATTTTTCTTCTCTGGTGTCAGCATTTTCCATGTGCACAACTCCGATCAGGTGGGCCTAGTGGTTGTTTTTGAAGAATGCTAGTGGTCTGTCGCATGATCGCATAGCCCCTTTTTAGGCTATGTGAACATGCAACAAACTATTAGCCACACTGATAAGGGCCTATAGTTTGGTGATGTGCCTACATTTCATTGGTCGGTTGGTGACAAGGTTTTATAGTGGACCCAAGATGCAAGTGCGCTAAAGATCTACGGTGGTCGCATGTTCGCACGGGATCTTCCGACCCCATGCGATCATGTGACAACCATCCGATGCAACGGTCTATGGATTTGGCTTGTAGTTTGGTGGTGGTGGAAAGAGATCTATGGTGGTCATAAGATCTCATGGGATCTTTCAACCCCATGAGATCTTGCGCCCGTTGTTTGATTGGAATCTCAGTTTCCAGATGGGCCCAAGGTTGGTAAAGAAAATGCGTGGTTGCACGGTTGAGGGTTTCATGTGGTCACTGGATGGAGCCAAGGTTAAGGAAAAGATTAAACAACTTGGCGACTAAGGAGAAGGTGAACCTGAGGTGAAACTGGGGTTAAGTTTGTAGTGCAATCTTGAGCCTGAGGTGTTTTGCGTGGTAGGTCGTAGTTAACCAAAGGCTTGTCACATGATAGCATGCAGCTTTCCAACTATATGCGATCATGCGACTAGCGTTCAATTCAAGCAGTGTGAATTTTGGTGGGTTTTCTTCTATAGAGGATGTTGCAAAGTGGCGGGGTAGCTCAGAATTGATTTCTGAGGACATTTTCTGGTTGCGAGCATGATGATGGATGATCTAGTCAACAACACCATGGATTTTGCAAGGTACAGTGCGGTGTTCTTACACCAATGAAACATTAAAGAGTTAGCACCATCTGTACTTTCAAATTCATTCTTGCAAAGATCAAATTTGGAGCTTTTATGGCTGATTGGAGTTGCAGGTGAGATTGTTGGTGAAGATGGTGTGTCTATAGGTGAATTCAGTACAGGAAAGATATGCATGATGAGATTTTGTGCTTGTTGCCAGCTATTCCTAGAATTTTTGAGGGGTTGTACCTCTAGGGTCTGGTAGAGAATTGAATAACTATGTAACCCCTAGTTAGGTTAGTTTTTTGACTCCTACCTGTGTGAGTGAAGGATGTATATATTATTTTTTTAGAGCCTTAGTGCTCAGAATTCACATTTTGTAGAAAAGAAAGACTCTTTCTTAGGAAGCTATCTGTGGCATTTCTTCTTGCCCTCTGGTTTTCCACATCTTGTAAATTCCCATTGATAATACGAGTATTACAGAGGTAGCTTGTGACAATCCTTCATGTCCTTGTGCTCCCCTGCTTGCATTATCTCTTATTGGATTGAGGTTTATGAATGTTTTCAATAGAAACTGGGGTTCCTGGTCCCTCTCACTTTTTGTGATTGTGTGTGTTACTGTGTTTGATCTGATTTAGATGTTTTATGGGTATGCTATAGCCCCTAGCAGTCTTGTCTCATTCCTACACCAAGTTGTAGAAGAGGATGTTTATTTGTAGGTCATAGGTTGAGTCTTCTGTTCCAGCCTTCCTATGAAATACTTATGCAAGCCTATCTAGTGAGTGGTGACTTATTAGACCTGATTCCTCCATTGATCTCATTCCTCTATACTAAGATCCAAACCCTAATTTTAGTGCATCACCTAGTAGGTAGTTTACTTTCCAATTATTTCCCTTTCCAAGCACTCCTTCTATCCCTTTCCCCTCAAAAGAATTTACTTTCCTATTAAGAGAAAACTAAGGTGATAATCCAAGAGGAACCAGCCTAGAACCTAGAGGTTTCATCTCGGTTAGAAAAGGTCCCACAACCTTGAGATGATTCCCATGTTATATTGAGTTATCAAGACCAAGAGAGCTTGAAACAAAGGTGTAAACTCAGTGTATAACATTTTTGGCACACCCAGTGGGACCAAGAAGTCATAATTTTCATAGTTCTTGCTGGTTCTGATATGCATCCAGCAAGTTGTAGACCTTTGAGAGGTCATTATTTTGCATATATGGCGACTCCAAGTTCACATTTACTAGTTTCAAGGAGATTCAATTCCTAAGATGGATTACCACCCTTCATTTCATGGAGGTCAACTTTATCAGAATAGTGGTACTTCTGATTTCATGCAGGAATACCCAATTGCAGTAATGAACCAACATACACCTCATGCTTACCCCCCACCCACCCAAATTCTAGTATCATGGCACCACCAGTACACATACTAGAAGCCTCAAGAGGAGATTCCTTGCATGGAAGAGTATGCTTATCATGCCCAGATCCAACAACAACAAGCATTGGCTCAGCAGAATCAAGGTTATAGGAGGTATCTAGCAGAACAATACAAGAGAAATGAGGCCAAGCTTGCTAAAGGGTTGGAGGCCCAAAAGAAGGTTTATCAAAAGGAGCTGGAAGAATAGAGGAAACACTATGAAGAGGTGTTGGAAGCACAAAAAAGGCATATGAAAACACAGGCAAAGGAGTAGTTCGATGCTATGATAGAATTGAAGCAAGGTCAGGCAACCCTTACAAGCATTCTCACAACACTAAAGGAGGTTTACAAGGAAAAGTTAGTGGCGGTCAGTGCTACTGCAGCTGCAAAAGAAGAAGATTTTCAAGGAACATTAGTAGCTCAGAGGGTTGCTTATGAGGATTTGGAAGTTCATAAGAATAACTGTGAAAGGTTGGTTCAAGACCAAAAAATTTCAATGGAAGCCATGTTTGATAGGGGCATTGAATTTCAAATGGAGAAAGAAAAAGAGTTGGCAGCCCATAAGGAGTTTCACGATAAAGAAATACAAAAGCACAAAGCAATAATAGGGCTCTTGATTCTAAAGGGTGCTAATGATAAAGAGACTCATCAGAGACAACTTGAGGAAGCTCTTTGTAAAGAAAATGAGGTAATATTAGAGTTATCTAATGAATCTTATGATGTTTCCAACCAGGCCATCGAATTGGAGGCTGATTTATTTAAAGAGTTTCCTTGTTTTGTTGAAGATGACAATGCTTCTAATATGCCACTCATCTCAGCTACTGAAGGACAAAGAGAAGAGTGTTCTCCTAAAAAGAAGCCTACTGCTAAGAATGTTGACAAGAGAAATGATGTGGAAGAGGAAGCTCCTCTGCATGAATTGGTAGTTGAAGATCCTGACAATAGTGAAAAGAGCCCCAAGTTCATTCTTTCCAGGGGTTGCCCTTTAAGGTACTTAGCAAGAGCAGAGGCTGGCCACAAAAACCCAGTCATGTTTGTGTCCAAACATGAGTGTTCAAATGAAGTTGAAGCTAAGGGTGAACTTGCAGTTCAGCAAAGGCAAGCTCAACTCACTTATCGACCCCTAGATAATGGAGATAAAAATCTATTGGTGGAGGTGAGTCAATTTTCTTATGTCCTTCAGGAGGTAGTGCATCTGATGAAGGGTGCTCCCCTTAATACCACAAACACATAACAGAAATAGAGAAACAACAACAATATGCAAGAACAGAAAATTGGCTTCTTATTATCTCCACAAATGTGGAATTACAAACTTTCAGAATTACAATATGCAAAGCCACATGGGCATTCCCTTACAATATTCTGTAGGACAAAGCCTCGAACTATTACCCAGAACTATTCTGAACTGCCTAAGACAATAATACAGCCTTCCTTATATAGGCAATTTTCCACCGCCTGGGAAGGTTCTAGAATTTTAGCCAATAAGGCCGACCAACTTAGAATTATTTTATTTTACATTTTATTACATCATAGTCAGCTCAAGATAACCTTTGAAACCCGAACAAAAATTTTGAAGAAAATTATTTTTCGCCATTTCAGGTGGCCCAACTTCCGAAGACCATAAGTCATCACCAGTTGAACCGCTCGGCTATTATAACCCCATTTCGGAAAAGCCACGAAGCGCTCTACAGGCTTGACTGGTGCAAGCACCTGTCACCCAAATTTTTGACCTCATCCGGGGCATCTAAAGCCTTCAAAACTGAGTTCAAAGTTTCTGTACCCTGCTACCAATACTGAAAATCTTCAATATCTTCCAATATACAGCATATCTGGCAATGAAACTTTACTGACAGACTTATATGACCAAAATGAACCTCCAAGAAAGAAATCAGATCATTCTGAGCACTTACGAAAATTACCAAAAATAGTAACTTTCCATAAATAACAGCTCTGCACAAAATAGCCCTTATTGAAAACAAAAACAGAAATATTTTTGGGTGATGCAAGATTGCTCTTACACCCAGGATGCTCCTGCATCAGACACCCAGGGTAATTTGAGAAGTGACCCTGTCATGACTCAGGTGTGCAGAGGAAAACCAAGACGGTTAACCTCCTCCTTTGTTACCCATGATGAATCTTCAACAGGTCGTCCTTTCCACTTGACCAAATATTCTTCATATGTCCTGTTCCTTGTGCTTCTGCCAACACGACTGTCCAGTATATCCTCGATCTCCTTAGTGTCTGAACTAGTTGATGGAATACTCCACTGTGTTGCTGTGATCTCATCTTCAACACCTCCTTCATGATACTCTGTCAGATCTGAAATGTTAAACACTGGTGAAATATTCAGCTCACTAGGCAATTCTACCTCATATGCATTTCCTGAATCATGCTTCTTCAGTATCTTACATGGCCCAAACTTCTTCATTTTCAGCTTGTTATATGTACCAACTGGAAACCGCTCCTTCCGCAAATGAACCATGACTTCATCACCAACCTGAAATTCCTTATACCTCCTTTTCTCATCTGCCTTAGCCTTATACTGTGCATTCATCTTGGTAATATGCCTCCTCACCTCCTTATGGATGTTCTTCAAGTGTTGTGCAAAATCCTCAGCTTCAGCACTACTTATTTCTCCTTTATCCCTCTTTCTCAATTCAGATGCATTTCTTGGACTACTTCCATATACAATCTGGAATGGTGAGTTACCAGTGCTCCTATTGACAGAATTATTGTATGCAAATTCTGCCTGTGGTAAAATCAAATCCCATCCTATTGGCCTATCTCCAACCAAACATCTCAGCAAATTTCCCAAACTTCTATTCACCACCTCTGTCTGTCCATCAGTCTGTGGATGATGTGATGAACTGAACTTCAAATCTGTCTTCAACTTCTTCTGAAATGTACGCCAGAAATATCCAACAAACTTAGTGTCCCAATCTGAAACTATGGTCTTTGGCAAACCATGAAGTCTCACTACTTCTCTGAAAAATAATTCTGCTACATGAACAACATCATTAGTCTTCTTGCAGGGAATGAAATGTGCCATCTTCAAAAATCTGTCAACTACTACAAAAATTGAATCATGTCCCCGCTGTGTCCTCGGTAAACCAAGAACAAAGTCCATACTGATATCCTCCCAATGCTTCTCTGGTATAAGTAATGGCTGATACAACCCTGTATTCTGCTTCACTCCTTTCGCCATCTGACATACTCTGCAACTCTGTACAAACTTCTTCACATCTTGCTGCAATTGTGGCCAATAATAATTCTCACCAACCAAAGCAAGGGTTTTATCAGGACCAAAATGTCTAGCCAATCCTCCACTATGCTTCTCCTTGATGAGATTCTCCCTCATAGAACTTTGTGGAATGCACAACTGACTCCCTCTGAATAGCATATCATCTTGGATGATAAAATCCAGCCATTTTGTCCTGTCTAGAGTAACAGGTTCTGTACAAGCCTTCCAAGCTTCACCAAAATTAGGATCCTCTGGATACAAATTCTTGAGTTCCTTGAACCCAACC
Source organism: Chamaecyparis obtusa (assembly GCA_027943335.1). Lineage (NCBI taxonomy): Eukaryota > Viridiplantae > Streptophyta > Pinopsida > Cupressales > Cupressaceae > Chamaecyparis > Chamaecyparis obtusa. Next base: position 149,440 of record BSBK01007675.1, on the reverse strand, counting down.
AGCTCAATCTGCATCTCTGTCAGCAATAGTTGCTTTCTGCTAAGAGCATCTGCAACCCTATTAGACTTTCCACTTCTGTGTTTCAAAACAAATGTATAACTCTGCAAAAACTCAACCCATTTCAAATGCCTTTGATTCAATTTTCCTTGACTATTCAAATATTGCAAAGCTTGATGATCAGTATACAAAACAAACTCCTTAGGAAGTAGATAATGTCTCCACTTCTTTAATGCCTGAACTATAGCATAAAATTCTTGATCATAAACAGAATATTTCCTCTTGGCATCATTTAACTTCTCACTGAAATAAGCAACAGGTTTACCTTCTTGGCTCATAACAGCTCCTATTGCAGCACCACTAGCATCACAATCTACTTGAAACACCTTATTAAAATCTGGAATTGCTAAAACAGGTTGTTCTGTAACTTTTTGTTTCAACAATTGAAAACTCTTTTCTGCCCCATTAGTCCACTTAAATTCTTTTCTATCCCCTCTCATTGTTTCAGTCAAGGGTCCACAAATACTGCTAAAATTTCTGATAAACTTTCTGTAAAAGCTAGCTAGACCATGAAAAGATCTTACCTCAGTAGCATTCCTTGGAGTAGGCCATTCAAGAATAGCCTGTACCTTCTCTGGGTCCATTTTCAGACCTTCTGCTGAAACTACAAATCCTAAATACACTAACTCTTTCTTCACAAAACTGCACTTCTTCAAATTAATCAACAATTTCTCTACTGTCAGCTTCTCAAATACCATACGAATATGCATCATATGCTCCTCCAATATCTTACTAAAGATCAAAATATCATCTAGGTAAACAATGACAAACTTACCTAGAAATTCTTTCAGAACCTCGTTCATGAGCTGCATGAAAGTGCTCGGTGCATTGGTTAGCCCAAAAGGCATGACTAACCACTCATATAGTCCTTCCTTTGTCTTGAAGGTAGTCTTCCATTCATCTCCTTCTCTGATCCGAATCTGATGATATCCACTTTTCAGATCTATCTTTGAGAAATACACAGCTCCACTCAAAAAGTCCATAATATCATCCATTTGTGGCAATGGAAACCTGTACTTGATTGTGATCTTGTTTATTGCTCTGGAATCTGTACACATCCTCCACTCTCCATTCTTCTTTGGTGCTAATACCGCTGGTACAGCACAGGGACTCAGACTCTCACGGATCAATCCTTTCTGTAATAGTTCATGTACTTGTCTGTTTAACTCCTCACTTTCTGCAGGTGTCATTCTGTGTGCTGCCTTATTCGGAAAACTCACTCCTGGGACCAAGTCCATCTGATGACTGATCTTTCTAACTGTGGTAATCCATCAGGCACGTTATCGGATATAATATCCTGAAACTCATTCAACAAATCTGCAACTTCTACAGGAACATCTTCTACTTCCTTTTTACCAGCTTTTGGAATTAAAGCAAAACATACATGCTCATGCCTCATACCATCTAGGAAATTTCTTCCATCAACAAAAGTTATCCTTGCATTACCACATACCTTTTCTTCAGTCTCCTTCAATGGTTTTAGCTTATGTCGCACTCCATCCTTTGTCAGGGAATAGGTATTCGCACGACCATCATGTACAGCACATCTGTCAAACTGCCATGGTCTACCCAACAACATATGACATGCATCCATAGATATGATATCACACAATACCTCATCTTGGTATCTGCCAATCTTGAACTTCACTAGGCATTGTTCATTGACCATGACCTTGTGGTCATCCTGTACCCAGGCAATTCGATATGGATGTGGGTGTTTCTATCTCTTGAGCTTCAACTTTGTCACCATCTCTTCTGACACCAAATTGTCAGTGCTTCCACTATCAATAATCACATCACAACATTTACCTTCACACTTGCACCTGGTGCGAAATAGGCTCCTTCTTTGCTCAGGTTCATTCTCACCACTCAACAGGACTCTTCTGTTAATCAACATTTCTCCTCTTTCAGCATCTTCAGAATTTGATGATCTGGCATCTTCATCTACATGTGCAACTCTGGCCTGGCCTTCATTTCTCCTGTCTATTCTTCCTTGGCACTGAGGACATTCAAATGCCCTATGACCTTCTTCTCCACAGTGAAAACATGTTCCACAGAAGCCACCTCTTCTAGATCCTTGTCCTCTTCCTCTTCCTCTCTGATCTCTATTATTTTGATCCTGGAAGCGATTGGAATTGTTTCCTCTCTGATTCTGACTGCTACTAGCCTCATCATTCTTTTTTGGATCTTCATTTCGGCCACCATATGACCGTCCACCAGATCGTCCACCGCGACCTCTTCCATTTTGTCTGCTCTCGAATTTCTTGTTCAGCTTTTCCTCTACTTTTAGGGCAAATTGGTATGCCTCCTTAATACTGTTCATTCGAACCAGATTCAGCTCCTCCTGAATGCTTGGCCTTAACCCATTAAGGTATCGGGAAACTTTCTCCTTATCAGCTTCTGCATGGCTTGTTCTGATGAGAAGTCGATAGAACTCCTTTGTATACTCCTGAACAGATCTTCCTGCTTGCTTCAAACTCTGCATTTTCTTCAATAGGTCAAGCTGATAATCAACAGGAATGAACTGTCGCTTCAATTTATCCACCATCCGATCCCATCTCGTGATTTTCTCCTTTCCCCTTCTATTTCGCTCCAACTGAATCTCTTGCCACCATATCTTCGCATGACCTTTTAGTCTGGCCTTCGCAAATTTGACCCTATCAGGATCCTCAACATCTTCATACTCAAAATATTCCTCACATTCATTGATCCAGTCGATCAATTCTTCTAGGTTAAGATTTCCAGAAAATGTAGGAACCTCAATCTTAGGTCTTTTCCCAATCTTAGAAATGGCCCGAAAAAGTCTTTCTTCTTCCTGTTCACAATTTCAGCTTCTCCTTCTTGATATTCTTCTTCGGCTTCATCCTCGCTTTTGTCTCTAACATTAAGATTTATTCTTCTACGAATCTCTTCTTGTAATGCTCGCACTTGTCTCTGCAGCTCTCTAACCTCAGGTGTTACAACACCAGCTCTTCCGCCACGTTCCCTTCATGGAGGCATTTTCGCAATGCGCACTGAAACCCTAGCCACGGTCCTGGTGCAAACTGCCTCATGGTCGGTGATCTGTTTACACACTCAAGAACTCCTGCTCTGATACCACCTGATGAAGGGTGCTCCCCTTAATACCACAAACACATAACAGAAATAGAGAAACAACAACAATATGCAAGAACAGAAAATTGGCTTCTTATTATCTCCACAAATGTGGAATTACAAACTTTCAGAATTACAATATGCAAAGCCACATGGGCATTCCCTTACAATATTCTATAGGACAAAGCCTCGAACTATTACCCAGAACTATTCTGAACTGCCTAAGACAATAATGCAGCCTTCCTTATATAGGCAATTTTCCACCGCCTGGGAAGGTTCCAGAATTTTAGCCAATAAGGCCGACCAACTTAGAATTATTTTTTTTTTACATTTTATTACATCATAGTCAGCTCAAGATAACCTTTGAAACCCAAACAGAAATTTTGAAGAAAATTATTTTTCGCCATTTCAGGTGGCCCAGCTTCCGAAGACCATAAGTCATCACCAGTTGAACCGCTCGGATATTATAACCCCATTTTGGAAACGCCACGAAGCACTCTACAGGCTTGACCAGTGCAAGTGCCTGTCACCCAAATTTTTGACCTCATCCGGGGCCTCTAAAGCCTTCAAAACTAAGTTCAAAGTTTCTGTACCCTGCTGCCAATACCGAAAATCTTCAATATCTTCCAATATATAGCATATCTGGCAATGAAACTTTACTGGCAGACTTATATGACCAAAATGAACCTCCAAGAAAGAAATCAGATCATTCTGAGCACATACAAAAATTACCAAAAATAGTAACTTTCCATAAATAACAGCTCTGCACAAAATAGCCCTTATTGAAAATAAAAACAGAAATATTTTTGGGTGATGCAAGATTGCTCTTACACCCAGGATGCTCCTGCATCAGCATCGATTCTTCATACAACTGTGTACTACCTTCATTGTTAGCTATCCTCTTGCATGAAAAGTATTGTACCCTAAGGAGGAAGGGTAGCTACTTTTCACAACTAGTAAATGGTTTTGTTTAACCAGGTCTCTGCACTGGTTAGTTTACGATAGGTTAGTTTTTCCTACTTTCTTCCAGCTTTCTAGTTTAGTATTTCCCTATTTTCCAAGAAGTGCTCGAGCACAAGTTCCTCTTTTTGGTTCAGTTTTTTGTCCCTCTGGCAAGTTTTTGTGTTCCTGAGATGAATCCATGCCCAATGGATATGTCAAGGCCACCGATCCATGTCTAGTAGGCTGACATCCCATAGAAGTCTCCAAAATGTTGCCCAAAATTTCCATTTTTGCAAATTTGGCCAAGTTTTCAGGTCTCTATTTTTATCCCGCCCTGCTGTAGCTTATTTTCACTTGCGAAATAGATCCTCAAAGTTTTATGCTTTGCACTCTGAACCCCACGTTCTTTGATGTGTCACCATGCTCCAGGTTTGATCGCATGACCTAATTCACAAAGCCCAAAAATATATTCAAGTTTGAATGCTTGTAGGAAATACTGGTGTCGAAGGGTTCAAAAATTATTCAGTGTCAAAAACCCTCTATGTTTTCGACCTACAGTCCAAAAACCATCATTTTTTTGACCCCTTCGATGCTTCATTTTTCTTCTCTGGTGTCAGCATTTTCCATGTGCACAACTCCGATCGGGTGGGCCCAGTGGTTGTTTTTGAAGAACGCTAGCGGTCTGTCACATGATCACATAGCCCCTTTTTAGGCTATGCGAACATGTGACAAACCATTAGCTGCGTTGATAAGGGCCTGTAGTTTGGTGACGTGCCCACATTTCATTGGTCGGCTAGTGACAAGGTTTTACAGTGGGCCCAGGATGCAAGTGCGGTAAAGATCTACGGTGGTCACATGTTCACATGGGATCTTTCGACCCCATGCAATCATGCGACAACTGTCTGATGCAGTGGTCTGTGGGTCTGGCTTGTAGTTTGGTGGTAGTGGAAAGAGATCTACGGTGGTCGTAAGATCTCATGGGATCTTCCGACCCCATGAGATCTTGCACCCACCATCCGATTGGAATCTCAGTTTGTGGATGGGCCTAGGGTTGGTAAAGCAAATGCGTGGTTGCACAGTTGAGGGTTTTGCGTGGTTGCTGGATGGAGCCAGGGTTAAGGAAAAGATTAAATGACTTGGTGACTAAGGAGAAGGTGAACCCGAGGTGAAACTGGGGTTAAGTTTGCAGTGCAATCTTGAGCCCAAGGTGTTTTGCATGGCAGGTCATAGTTAACAAAAGGCTTGTCACATGATCACATGCAGCTTTCCAACCACATGCAATCATGCGACTGGCGTTCAATTCAAGCAGTGTGACTTTTGGCAGGTTTTCTTCTGCAAAGGACGTTACAAAGTGGCAGGGTAGCTCGGAATTGATTTTTGAGGACATTTTCTAGTTGCGAGCATGATGATGGATGATCTGGTCGATGACGCTATGGATTTTGTAGGGTACAGTGCGGTGTTCTTATGCCGATGAAACATTAAAGAGTTGGCACCATCTATACTTTCAAATTCATTCTTCCAAAGTCAAATTTCACACTTTTATAGCTGATTGGAGTTGCAGGTGAGATTGTTGGTGAAGATGGTGTGTCTATAGGTGAATTCAGTATAGGAAAGATATGCATGATGAGATTTTATGCCTGTTGCCGGTTGTTCCCAAAATTTCTGAGGGGTTTTACGTCTAGGGTTTGGTAGAGAATTGAATAACTATGTAACCCCTAGTTAGGTTAGTTTTTTGACTCCTACCTACATGAGTGAAGGATGTATATATTGTTTTTTTAGAGCCTTAGTGCTCAGAATTCACATTTTGTAAAAAAGAAAGACTCTTTCTTGGGAAGCTATCTATGGCATTTCTTCTTGCCCTCTGGTTTTCCACATCTTGTAAATTCCCATTGATAATACGAGTATTGCAGAGGTAGCTTGTGACAATCCTTCATGTCCTTGTGCTCCCCTGCTTGCATTATCTCTTATTAGATTGAGGTTTATGAATGTTTTCAATGGAAACTAGGGTTCTTGGTCCCTCTCACTTTCTATAATTATGTGTGTTACTGTGTCTGATTTGATTTAGATTTTTTGTGGGTATGCTATAGCCCCTAGCATTCTTGTCTCATTCCTACACTGAGTTGTAGAAGAGGATGTTTATTTGCAGGTCATAGGTTGAGTCTTTTGTTCTGGCCTTCCTATGAAATACTTATGCAAGCCTATCTAGTGAGTGGTGACTTATTAGACCTAATTCCTCCATTGATCTCAATCCTCTATACTGAGATCCAAACCCTAATTTTATTGCATCACCTAGTAGGTAGTTTGCTTTCCAGTTATTTCCCTTTCTAAGCACTCCTATCCCTTTTCGCTCAAAAGAATTTACTTTCCTATTAAGAGAAAACTAAGGTGATAATCCAAGAGGCACTAGCCTAGAACTTGGAGGTTTCATCTCGGTTAGCAAAGGTCCCACAACCTTGAGATGATTCCCATGTTATATTAAGTTATCAAGACCAAGAGAGCTTGAAACAAAGGTGCAAACTCAGTGTATAAAAGTCCTAATAGGTCTAATTTGGTCTAATTAGGTAGATAATTGGGTCCTAAATTTTTTTCCTAATAGGTCCTAATTGGTCTTGGTACAATTAGGTATAGTTAAGTCTAATAGGTCTTAAATTTTGGTCCTAATAGGTCCTAATTGGTCTAGTTACCTGTCTAATTGGTCATAATAGGTCTAGATAGGTTTAGTTAGGTCTATTTGGACCTAATAAGTCCTAATACATCTAATTGATCAAACTAATGTTGGTTCAAGACCTAATACCTGTCTAATTGGTCCTAGTTAGGTCTACTTGGTCCTAATAGGTCTAGTTAGCTCTTTAAGTAGAGAAACAACTTAGACATACCTTATTTCCTAATATGACCTAATGTGACCTATTAGGACCTAATATGACGTAGAGTGTCTTAAGGGGTCATGGGTAACGTAAGTGGTCCTTGATTATCTTAAGGGGTCGTGGGTAACATAAGAGGTCCTAAGGTATAAATAAGAGTCATGGAGTGTCTTAAGGGGTTGTGGGTAACATAAAAGGTCCTAAGGGGTCCTAGGTTACATTAGTGGATCCTCGTATGTATAATGGGTCTTCAGGATCTGAATAGGTCATATATGTCTTAAAATATCGTAAGGGATGTATAATGGTCCAATAATATTAATGGGTCATAGATGTAATAAGTGGTCTAAGTGGTCCTAGGACATCCTAAGATTCTTTAATGGATCTTGGGGGTCATAAGGATTCATATTTGTTTTAAGATTTCATAAGGGATCCAGATAAGAGTCCTAGCATGTTAATGGGTCATAGGTCCAATATAAGTGGTCCTAGACTATCTTAAGGGGTCATGGGTAACAATGAGTCCTAGATGTGTCTTAATATAATGTAAGGGATGGATAAGGGTTAGGTAGAGTGTCTTAAGGGGTCGGGGGTAACATAAGAGGTCCTAAGGGGTCCTATGTTTCATTAGTGGATCCTTGTATGATATTAATTGAATCTAAGATGTACATAAATGTGTCCTAAGACAACCTAAGATATGTTAATGGGTCTTGATAATTTGAATGGGTCATATATGTCTTAAAATGTCATAAGGGATGTATAATGGTCCAACAATGCTAATGGGTCATAGATGTGATAAGTGGTCTAAGGGATCTTAGGTTACATAATTGATACTAGTATATCTTAAGGGTTCTTGCAGGCAATGATGGGTTCACATATGTATTAATAGAAGCTAAGATAGATGAATGTGTCCTAGGACATTTTAAGATATAATAATGGGTTGTATGGGTCCTAAGGGGTCCTATGTGTCAAGTAAGATGTCCTAATGTGTATTATAAAATCTTGAGATTCCTAAAGGATCCTAAGTGTCTTAATATGTCATAATAGAGGAATAAGGGTCCTAGAAACTTATTGTACTACAATTTTTTAACGTTTTCTACCATACTACTAGATCATTTTCAAAAAATTAACTACAATTTTCTAAGATTTTTACAAACTAAAAATTATTTAAAACTACTAGATCATTTTCAAAAAATTAACTACAATTTTCTAAGATTTTTACAAACTAAAAATTATTTAAAACAAATAACTAACTTTAATATTTACTAAAAATGTGTGTACATGTGTGAGAGATAAATTCCTAATATGTACAACTTTAAACTTAAAATTTAACATTATCTAACATTTCTAACTCTAAACTTAAAATTTAACATTTTATAACTTTAATCATAATGTTTTCTAACATTTTCTAACATTTCTACTATGGTTTCTAATGTTTTGTAAATATTTTCTAACAGGTGCTAACAAACTACTATGATTTTCTAACATTTTCTAACATATTATAACATTTATACTACGATTTTTAATATTTCTATTATTTTCTAATATTTAATTACCATTTTCGAACATTCTACTATTAATTTCTAACATATTAGATAATATTTAACTACAAATTTCTAACATTTGTACAAAATTTTTTTTATTTAAAATAAATAACTAGCTAAAATAAATACAAAATATATTATTTACAATAAAAAATGAGAAAAATGTGTGTACCTGATACTTCTAGGAAACTGAAGACGTCGACGAAGCTTGGGAGGCACTCGCATGCTGGCATGCTTAGGTACTTCACTCCAAGCCCTAGAGTCCGCAAATAGTGTCAGTAAAAATGATAATAAAAAACATAAAATGCCAGAATTTATAAAAAAATCCGGTCAAAAGGGGCTTTGTAAGAAGCCTTAAGAGGCTTTGTGTGAAGTCCCTCTTCGCACAAGGCCACCTAGGGGTCTTCGCATGAAGCCCCTTGTTTGGGGACATTGTGCGAAGTGTCTCCACCACTTTGCACGAAGTATATACTTCATACGAAGGCATCAAATTTTTTTTTTCCCCCAACGTCATGATTTTGTTTGTCCCTAAAAGTGGTGTTGGCAAGTTGTCTATACTGAAGTATATGACTAGATATAGTGTTGTCATTATGAAAATAAAGTTATATAGTAGTTTGGAGTCAGTGCACTTGATGTAAAGATTAGAATCCAGTTAAGTGTTGAAGACTGTACAGTATATAGAGTTCCAGAAGCTCATAGCATCAGTGCACATGTGTACAGATGAATTATGATATATGCACTAGAAGTTAAGTTTGTTAGACTATACTTATGCTTAGTCTATGAGTGCATAAGTAGATATGAAAAGATGTGAAACTTACAATTAGTTGAAGTTGCACAACTAGTGTGTGTTAGCAGAGAACAGAGCATGGAGCCGAAAGTCAGTATTTTGGTTTGTGATTGTAATATAATATTGTAAAGGCTATGAACCCATTGTATTTAGGTTTCCAACATGTTTATATGTATAATTGTAAGCATGCTTGAGCCAATTCATTTGGAAGTGTTGTTTGTAATTAGTTATAGGGCTGACCTATTTATGTATTTTGTATGAGCACATGAATATAAGGTGCGCCCATTGTATTCGGTATGGAAGTTGAAATAAAGTTATGTTAAGAAGATCAGAAGTGTGCAAAGACACTAGAAGATGTATTAGAGATTTTCAAGAGGTCAAAGCATCAGTGCATCAAAGGAACTGATCTGACAAGCAGTATCATAGTGAAAAATCATCCTGTAGATATAGTGTGTATCTAAGATCAGAAGGTTGTAGCCTTCACCACTTGAGCAGTGAGCTCTTGGATAGTGCATCCTCTCCCCTAACAAGGATGATTGTAAAAGACTCCTAATAGGGTCTGACCCTTAACAAGGTCTATTGTACTTAAAGCATTGTAAAGCTACTCCTAACAGGGTAAAGGATCTTCTAGCAAGGATCACAAAACACTAGTGCAAAATATTAGTGGGTATCAATTCCCACTGGGGTTTTACCTATTTGGGTTTCCCCATAATCATATTGGTGTCATGTGTTGATTTCATGTTTCATGTTTATGTGAATGTTTACTTCAATTCTTAAGCATTTAAGTTCAGTGTAAAGATTAAAGTGAAAAGTTAAAATGCAGTGAACACTGATTCACCCCCCCTCTTAGTGTTCACATTCCTAACAATTGGTATCAGAGCTCTGTTCCTTAGCATAGAAGTTTAACCACTTGAGGAGATCATGGACAAAGCTAAAATGAAACATCTGAAAAGAAATCTTGAAGCTGCTCTTGAATATCTGGACAAGTCAAAAAGAGAATCTAAAGAACTAAAGGACACTCGGTGATGCTCAATTAGTCATAAAAAAGATAAGGAAAGATTTGAAATAATGCTCTACCAGTGATTTAGGGACAATGGTCAAGAAGCTCAATGAAGAAAACAAATCCTTGAAATAAAAACTTGAAGAGGTTGATGATAAGCTGACTAATAATCAGGTAGTCTATGATGAACAAATCAAAGAGAACCTTTAGCTGAATAAAAAACTAAGGCAAGCGGACATGGAAATCATGGAACTAAGGAATAGCAAAGAAAGCTTCGAGTCTGAATTGAAAGAAGAAAAGAATCATATTGACAAATTACACACCAGTTCTGATTTGATATAATCTTAGTTGTATGCAAGGAGAGTCAAAGGAGACACTAGCTATATTGGATACAATGAAGCACAAAATCAGATTGATAATATGCAAGAAAGAAAGGATTCACAAAAGGATGCTACTAATGCTGAAAAGATTGAAGATCAAACCATAGATAATGGTGAGCCACCTAAGAATGAGTGCAAGAAAGTAGAACACACTTGTTTTTCTTGTAACAAGCATCGACACATTGCAAGGAACTGTACAGAGGTAATACCTTTTAATGGATACTATTATTCATGCAATAAACTTGGTCATAGAGCTATGAATTGCAAGACTAATAAGAAGAATAGAAATCAGCAAGATTAGAGAAATCAAAATCAAAAAATTGTAAGTGCTCAGAATGTTACATGCCATATATGTAACTATAATGGTCACACAGAAAAGCAATGCAGAATGGTGAATCATGTCAATGCACCAAGGAATATAAGACCTCCAGTCATTTGTCACTCTTGTAACAAGGCTGGACATATCTCAAGGTTATGTAGATCAAGGACACAAGGTCAATGAAGCCCTAAAAAGGTCAGAGAACTAGTTTTGGATCCCATAGAAGTTAACTTTGTCAAAGCCTTAGATGATACAAGCATGATTTGGTCAAATAAAAAGAAGGAAAAGATTGATGAGAGTGTATTGGATGCATCTGTAATGGATGCACCCTCTACATCTTGATGAATGGCCCTCAGGGTCATAGTGGGAGCTAATTTAGCTCTAGACCCCTGCGTGACTGGTATACTCATCCTCAAAGTATGTGCTTTTGGACTTAAGTTTTTGGAGTATAGAGGTACCTATGTGCAAGAGTGCACATGCTGATTGTTAGTAGAACTTGAGTTGCAAATTTTGAAGTGACAACCTAATTTACATGACTTGCATTAATGGCAGATTTTTCACTTTAAAATTCACAGAAGTCATTTGATTTCTCATTACATTCAAATTCAGAGTGATAGGAGAGTAGAAAGAGCCTTGGAAGTTGTTGTGAAGTCTTGGAGATTGATCTATCAAAGATTTTCTGCAATTATCAGTGCATTTGATCAGTTACAGAAACCCTAAGCTCATTGCGCCATTTTGAAAGCTTTCAAATTATCTTGGAGCTCAGTTGGAAAGCATTTACAAGTAATTCATGGCCACTCCCATAGTTTTTGATGTTGCTGAGAAGAAGAGATACATATTCAAGAGGCATCCATTTAAATCAACCCTAGATGATTTAGAGGGAGCTTTCTCCCACACGCCTATGGGTGTCATGCATGTTGAAGACCTTTAGAGCTAAGATGCAAATGAGGTACAAGATTCTAGAAAGTATTGTGGAAAAGTATAAGGACTCAATTTATTTTATGGTGGAAACTGATACAACCTATATCGAAGTCGTTGAACCAAGAACTAAGTGGATTCATCCACTTGGCTATGAGGTAGAGGAACAGGTCCTTGAAGCATATGCACAGGTACTACTATTAGCCCCTAAAGATCCTAATGAATCTAGGTGGGGAACTTATGAGGAAAAGACAAGGGAAGTTGATGCTAAACTAAACAACGTAGCCACTAAGAGGAAAGCCTCTAAAATCACATCAGAAATCTTGAGAATACATGGTGTGTCTCAAGTAGACCTTAACAAGGCAAGGGAAGAGAAGATTGCTTTTCAATTGAAGAGCACAGTAGTAGAAAAAGAACAAGAAGATCCTAAGATGAAGAAAATAAAAATTGAAAAAGATGACAGTGAGAAGGATATGACTGATGACACTCCTTCTATGCCCAAAGAAACCAATGATCCTGCTGCTCCTTTGAAGTATAATCCAATAATCAAGAGAAAGGAAGAAGTCATCACTAGTCATCCATCCTCATGAGCATTAAGGAGAAACAAAACTAGTCAAGCACCTACTAAGGTAGGATTCAGACCAAGTCTTAAAACATTGAGCGCAAGAATTGTTGATGAGGGCAGAATTGATCATGTGGGAAAGTTTTATGAAACATATAGTGAAATTGACAAATTAGAAATACATGGTATGATTATCAAACACATGATAAAGTTCAAGAAGATAGTTCTTTAATTGAAAATAGAAATTCTAGATAAGGTATGGGAAATAATGGATACCTTAAAAAGACAAGCCACTAAAGAAGATTTCAGAATAAGGGAACAAATTCTTGATTCCACTCTTCCAATATGCTATATTGAAGAAAGGTCATTGTTACTAAATCTGGTGAAGCTACACTTAAGAACAAAGATGAGGACACTTCACCTCATGAACAAAGACTATAAATTGATTTCTCAGGAAACAGAGAAGGCTTTTGAGAAGGTACTCTTAGAGCAGCACATGAAACCTAAGTTTGCACCCATCTCTCAAACACCTAGAAAGCAAGACAAAGTAGAAGAGACCATTAATGTACAATCTACTGGTCCTTAGGATTCAACGCTTGCAGTGGAAGCACAAACAAAGGTAGATAAATCTGCGCCCATGTTGGAGTCACTTAAGGATAACACCTTTATCATTGACAATGTGGAGATAGCCATGGCGGCCACTAACATAGAATTAGACAAGTTTGAGGAAGCTTTTGTGAGCACACAAGAAGCTGAGATGTTATGCAACAACACTCCTCCCACTCATCAAGAAGAGGTATTGATTGAAAATATATCAGATGAGAAAGAAGAAGAAAAAGAGGAAGAAAAAGAAGAGGAAGAAAAGAAAGAAGAAGACAAAGAAGAAGAGACAAATGAAACTTATGTGGATCTACCCAAGGTAAAGCTAGAAGTGATGGATAGAACTCCCATCACTCCCTCCTCAACATTGTTGTCAAGTTTGACACCTGACACATCCAGTTTGGACTCATGGAAATAGGAAGACCCAATTAAGTTCGGCATCTTGGCTATGGAGAAAGCAAAGGAGAAACAAGTCATGAGAAATCCTTTCCTTGTGGAATCAATGAACATACTGAACAATTTGTTGCCTGCGGCCATGAAAGTGGATAAGGTACACTTAGTTGATGATGTGAGTATAGTTATCTCATAGTTTAAAAGAAATTTTTCAAGCCTTGAAGAATCTACATCCAAGGTTGTAGAAGAGAAGTATCTGGAGAAGAGACTGAATGAGTTGATGAGCAACTTTTCTCTAGATCTGAATTCAATCAAAATAGGACAAGCATCTTTAAAAGAATTTTCTGATCAAGGAAGGAAATTCATTGTAGACTGCATGAATTAGGATAAGCTCACTGATGCCCATTTCAAGGAAATAAAAGAAGCATAAGATATGATTGAGCAGGTCAAGAGTTCAGTGACAGACTCATCCACTAATGTGAATATGTGTAATAATGTTTACCAAGGTCAGTTGGACAAAATTGAGAAGGTGGAGAAAGAGATGGAAAAGATAAGGTCTGGACAGACTCAGTTGAGGAATGCTCTTGCACCCTCACTAGACATTCTCAATCAGAACATAAAGGAGATAGATGCCACCATGATTACCTATGATCAAGGTTTGAGCACAGATTTGAAGAAGATGGAGAAGCTTCAATATGCTTTATGTGCCTATCTCCAGATAGTTAACTCCTTGATAACTTTTTGGAAGAAGGAGATCTGGAATCTCAAGAGAGCATATCTGGATGTTTTCCCTAAGTAAGTATGTGCAGATACAATTTTTTTCTACACCTTTGTCATTAACGTCAAATAGGGAGTTGTGTATAGAATATGGAGCATAATATGTATAGGGAGATATAAGATTATGTATAAAAATATATAGAAGAAAGAAAAAAAAATTGTGCTAAGGGACAGTTAGCAACTTGGCCATATTCCATTGTTGCCATTAATGAAAAAGGGGGAGATTGTTTGAAAGTTGTCTATACTGAAGTATATGACTAGATATAGTGTTTTCATTATAGAAACAAAGTCATATAGCAATTTGGAGTTAGCGCACTTGATGTAAAGATCTGAATCCAGTTAAGTGTTGAAGACTAGATAGTATACAGAGTTTCGATAGCCCGGAGCATTAGTGCACGTGTGTATGGATGAATTATGATATGTGCCCTAGATGTTAAGTTTGTTAGACTATACTTATGCTTAGTCTATGAGCGCATAAGTAGATATGCAAAGATGTGAAATTTACAATCATTTGAAGTTGCATAGCCAGTGTGTGTTAGCAGAGAACAAAGCATGGAGTTGACAGTCAACATTTTGGTTTGCGATTGTAATATAATATTGTAAAGGATATGCACCCATTGTATTTAGGTTTCTGACATGTTTATATGTATAATTGTAAGAATGCTTAAGCCAATTCATTTGGAAGCATTGTTTGTAATTAGTTATAGGGCCGACCTATTTATGTATTTTGTATGAGCGCATAAATATAAGGTGCGCCCATTATATTCAGTATGGAAGTTGAAATAGAGTTATGATAAGAAAAGAAGAAGTGTGTAAAGACACTAGAAGATGTATTAGAGCTTTGCAAGAGGTTAAAGCATCATTGCATCAAAGGAACTGATCTGACAAGCAGTGTCACAGTGACAGTTCATCCTGTAGATATAGTGTGTATCTGAGATCAAAAGGTTGTAGCCTTCACCACTTGAGCAGTGAGCTCTTGGAAAGTGTGTCCTCTCCCCTAATAGGGATGACTATAAAAGACTCCTAACAGGGTCTGACCCTTAACAAGGTCTATTGTACTTAAAGCATTGTAAAGCTACTCCTAACAGGGTAAAGGATATTCTAGCAAGGATCACAAAACACTAGTGCAAAATATTAGTGGGTATCAATTCCCACCGGGGTTTTACCTATTTGGGTTTCCCCGTAATCATATTGGTGTCATGTGTTGATTTCATGTTTCATGTTTATGTGAATGTTTAATTTAGTTCTTAAGCATTTAAGTTCAGCGTAAAGATTAAAGTGAAAAGTTAAAATGCAGTGAACACTGATTCACCCCCCCTCTCAGTGTTCCCATTCCTAACAAGTGGGACACAACTTTGTGGGATCACCCATATATAAAGAAACAATCCTAAGATGACTGAAGATGCAAATGAAATGACGTAAAATGTGAATACAAAATGATAAAATCCCTTTCTATTATAGATACCTCTATAGGTGCACAGACGCTTGTTTGTCAGAGATACCTCTTTACGTGAAGATATGCCTATTTGTTAGAGACATATCTATACTTATGGATACATGTGTCCATAAAAGACACCTTTGTATATGTGGATATGTTTGTTCAATAGTTTGACAGAAAAACCTACAAAATGTAAAAATAATTAAATAAAAATAAGACGTGGGTCCCACCTGGCATACTAAAATGTATGCAATGAAAATTCTTGCAGTTGCACCACAAATAAAAGCAAGAAAACACAAAAAATATGAATCATTTTAGTTAGAATAAACATTCTAAATAACTTGTAAGGCAACTAAATTTCTACTACAACCTCCGATGAGCTAAAAGAAGGGTACCCAATCAACCTTATTTGATTTTCTCTTAGATGATTTTATGGGTGTTCTCTCCCAACACAATACAATAACTCCCACTATAATTGATGAGTGAAGGATTGAGTACAAGTATGAGTAACTTTCCCCGAGATTTATAAAATGAATGCAAAATGCAAGATCTATTTCTAAGTGCACAAATTAAGAGATTAATAAACTAGATTCAAATGAAAGCTAAAATAAGAATGGATATGTAAGATAAAATAAGAAAGTCAATCTAAGCTACAATGTAAGAAATAAGATCTAAATTATAAATAAAAATACAAAAACTGTGAAGTTCTAAGAATACTTAAGTTCTCAAGTGCTCAAGTCCTCAAAAATGCCTAAGTCTCAAAATATGTGTAAGTAACCAAATTAGGAGTGAGGCCTCCTTTTTATAGGATGACTTAAAGAATGGGTGGTCAAGTTTAAGAGGAAAAAGGATGGATAACTAATATTAGGAGGAAAAAGAGAAGTGGTTATGATGAAAAGGTAAAAGGAATGAGTAGCTAGGATTAAGAGGAAACACGTGAAGAAGTGAAATTCCACTTTCATGTGGGAATGAGAAGAATTCAAAATATGGAGAGGTGGTTACCTTGGAATAGGTGATTGTGCACATGATGAGATGTAATCCACATTTTAATCACAATTAGAAGAAAATTAGTAAGATTATGAAAATGGAAAAGAGGATTAAATAAAAATAATTTTAATTTAAACAAGGTTTAGAAGAATCTTAAGAAAGTGGAGGGAATAAATAAATATTTTTTTAAAAAGGGAATATGGAGAGATCATATATTAAAATAAATTTAACATATTAAAGGGAGTGTTCAAATTAAATTTAAATACAAGGGTGGTGAATAAAATTATTAAACCAATAGTAGAATATAACAACTATAGTCAATTTATAAAAAATAAACTATAATCTTATGGGCTATATTAATTAAATTAATATAAGAATGTGAAAGGACAATTTAGGGTGTCTACAATATGCATATAATAGTCAATTAGTAAGAGGCCAGTTATAGGATGCAAAATAGAAAGAAGATACTATGACACACTTATAGACCAAATCTCAAGTTCTAATGAAGGGCCTAGGGTCCTAGTCAAAATATTACTTAGACTAGGGAAACTCACTAGCCCTATTCACTACACTTTCCAATAAATTTATTTACAAACTATAACCAATGTCCTAATGAATCTTTATCTCTCTCTTTGTATTGATGCCACCAATTCCTACACATAATAAAGAGAGAAAAAGTTTTGTAGAATGGGGTTTTCCTAAGTCAAACTATAACTTTAGAATCAACCTTGAAATAGAAATAAAATATGCTTGAAAGAAAAACATGTTGATATAAAGTAGAGGCTATATTTGAATCATTTATACCTTCACAAACCTTCTTGATGTCAAAATTCATATAAATATGTTTGAAGTTGACTTGATTGTTGACTTTAATGAAAAGGAGATCATATATTCCTTTAGAAATGCTAATTGGATCTATAAGTTATTTACTAATTTTCAATTCTTTTAATACTTGATCTCTTACGTTTTTGGTTCAATTGTTTCTTGAGAACTTGAATACTTAAAAGAGGTCATGGATTTTTAATATGTACTAATTACCAAAATTAAGATGGTATCCCTTTTTATATTTACCTCGCATTATTTGGGATGAAAAACTCAAGTAAGGTTGATATGGGCTTGGATTTTGTGCTTAAAGAAAGTAACTATTGTCATGTTTCAATCTGAGAGCCAACATAGTGAAATGAGGTGACCAAGTTTTCCTATTTATAGGAATGAAACAACCAAGTAAAACTATTCCAATAATGTAGAAAAAAGGTCATTTTATTCTCTCTTATGTTGTCCTTAATTGGGACTACAGTCCTAATTATGGAAAAATGCAAAAAACATAGGCCAAATTAAGGTTGGGTAAGAGAAATAAAATCCAAATCAAGCATAGAAAATATGGAAGACCAAATACAATAAAATAGGGAGAAACTAAGAAATACATTATATAGAGATACAAATTATGACACTACATTTATACACCATTTATTGAGAGCATGAGTTTACTTTATTCTCTTGGAAAAATAGGTCAAAAAATCAGAAAAAAATTATAAAGGTAAAAGAGACAAGGAAATACTTGGCCCCCCAAGTGACTTAGGTTCTTAGCGAATCCTTAACCAAGATAAGGGATTTCAAACACAAAAAAGAGAGAGAAAAGGCATGCTCATGATATCCTAGTATATTTTAATGTACTACAAGCCACAAAAAGAGAGCAAATAGTACAAAGGATAATTAAACTATTTGGAAATATGTGTTATGCTAGTGAATTCACTATAAAGGATAAACAAGAAAATTATTATATGCTAGGAGACCTTGCTAACAATAAATGGAGAAAGCTATAACAAAGTAAAGTGTTCTCTCCTAGGGAATATTAAAAAATATAGTGGAAAGGGATGAACAAGGAAACAAATTTATCAAAAGATTCTGTCGAAAGAAGATTTAAAAATTTGACTTACATTGTTTTCAAAATGTGTAAAATGAGTAGACTATATGCCCCTACATTAAAGATATTGTGTACATCTTGTTTGGAGTAATGGCTTTATGTAGCATACATGCATCCAAAATATGCTTGCACTATATATGATATGCCCCTAAGAAAGTGTTGGATTATGAAGAGGGGGGGTGAACAAGAAATCTTTGATTATTTGTACCTTAAAAATTTTCCTCGATTAACTTGGTTAAAAAAAATTCAATATTTACTGACAACAGTAAATAAACTTTAACAATCACCAAATCAATCACGTAAATCATTCATCACATGTAACACAAGTATTTAACTTGGAAACCCAACTTTGGGAAAAACCACTGTGGAAATTGTCACCCACTAAAGAAAATACTCTTATGAAATATATTCAGTTAAGAGCCAATCCTGTTAAAGATTCTAATACACACTACTAGGTGTGAACTGGTCAAGGGATTTACCTTAGATCTATTAGGATCTTCAACCTATTAGGAGTGGTCTGGTTAAAGGGCTTCAAACACTCTTTAGAATGTTACCCTTTTCAAGGATTTTACAATAAGACTGTTAAGTCCACTTGGTTAAGATATTTCTCTATTACACATGTTAATAAGAAACTATAAATAGTTTGACCTATAAATATGCAACTATCTTTTCATAATTAGATCCTTTGTGATCTCTTTTGTCTTCACTTCAATCCTTTACTTTCCACTGGCTTCAACACTTCATTAGATTCTGCTTTCTAAACTAAAATCTATCTTTTCCTTCAATTTTCCAGTCATTTGTTCATACAAATATATCCTTTATATAGACATGTTTTTCCACTTAATCTCCTCTATTACATTTTCCTTTCATTAATCTTAGCTGTCAATTTCATTTTACAAACTTATACATTGAATTTGGATCTCAGTAACATATATTACCTTCACCTAGGAACTTGAACTTTCTTGAAACTTGTTCCTTCTCTTTTAACCATTTAGATCTAGAAGCCATAGATCATCATCATCATGAATTTTCCTGATCGTAGATCTCTTCAACTAGCTTCCCTTATCATCATAAACTTCCAGCTCATCATAGCTAATCACTGAATGTCATTCTAATCCTTGTATTTCATTTATGTTCCTTTCTCGGTGGATAACTCTGAATTTTGGTTAACTTTTTTTGTGTCTAAAACTTTCCTACTCGGTGTCTTATGTTCCTTTTCCTTTACTAAAATATACTCTCTTTTACCGAATTACCTTTTTTCTCTTACTGAATGACTTTTCCTGCTTGGTAGCTAAAAATATTCTTCTTACCAACTTGACTAATCTTCATTACCATTCTTTACCGACTTAATATAATCATATCTTAACTAGAAAAAAAATACATCAACATAACCTTAGCATTGTCTGATCTGTATGAGTTGCCCAATTAAATCTTCAACTTCATAACCTCCAACTTCTTTTTCTCCTTAAATCATTCACACTTATATCATGCTCCAAATTATATGGAAACATAATATAAATCAGATATCAATTGCTTGACATCAATGACAAGATAATAACTGATCTAACCTTTCTACTATCTTGTATTTCTCTGATCTTGGTTGGTCTTCATCATCATCACCATTAGTTATAGTAACAATCTCTATCTTTGGCATTGATTGAAATACAATAACAATATTTAGTGTCCAATTGATGATGGTAACACTTCACTATCATTCATGTAGTCCCTCTGAGCTTTATCTTCTATTCATATTCTCCCTCTATTAGTAACAATCTTCTCCTTCTATAGATCTTCTTTACTATTCCACTTTGACAATTATTTTTCCCGATCTAGAAATCATCATTGATCATCTCCCTTACTAATCAATTGTATTATTCTCCTTCTCCATTATTCTCCCTTTTTGATCATCTATATGCCATTCTCTATCTTTGACAACAATTCCAAAGACACATACTCTTGAAAATTTTTATCAGACATTAAATCACACCTCAAATGTATTGAAATCTCATCACAGTCAAAATGATATTTTCACAACTTCAAACTTCACCTAAAGAGTAAACACTAGCATCAACTCACAAGATAGATATTCTAATGAATACTTGAATTGATGCAGCATGCATCTTTCCTTAGTGAATATTGGATAGGGGAAGAACCCCTAACTTACCTCAGAGATAATCAAAAGCACCCTTTGGTAGTGATCTGGTAAATATATTAGCTATATGTTCCTTATAATTCACATACTCCAATATCACATGCTTGTCTTGTACTTTCTCTCTAAAGTAATGATACTTGATAGAAATGTTCTTTGTCTTTGAATGCATCACCAAATTCTTTGATATATTTATAGAACTAGTATTATCACATAAAATAGTAATTGGATCAGTAATCTCTTCTAGCATACCTTCAAGTAATGGTTTGATCCACACTATATTTGAATAATTCATAGCATCAACAACATACTCAACTTGTGTAGTAAACTGTGAAATACAACTTTGTTTCTTGCTTAACCATGTCACTAATATTTCTCCCAAAAATAAATCTTTTCCACTTGTGCTCTTTCTATCATCAATGTTTCCATCTTAATCAGCATTAGTATACACTTAAAGATCAAAATTTCCTCCTTTTGTGTAAAGCAGACTGAAATACTCAGTCCCTTTCAAATATCTAAATATTATTTTCACTGCAGACATGTGTCTCTCCTTTGGATTAGTAGAAAACCTTGCCACAATACCAACTGAATGTTCAATATTAGACCTATTATTTACAACATACTATAGTTTACCGATCATTGATCAGTAAATTGTTTCATTTACTTGCTTTTTCTCATCTTCCTTTGACAATTTACAACCAATAGCGATCAGTTTTCTAACTAGATTTGATTCTTCCATATTGAATGTATTTAGGATCTCCTTGATATACTTTGACTATGTTATGTAGATCCCATATTTAACCTGTTGAATTTGAAGTCCAATAAAGAATTTGGTCTCTCCTATCATAGACATCTCAAATTCCTATCTCATTTCTTCAGCAAATGATTTAAACATTGATTCATTTCCTCTAAATATTATGTCATCAACAAAAATTTCAAAAATTAGAATTTTATTAGTACTATCAAATTTCATATATAAATTGTTGTTGTCACTTTTCCTTTGAAATCCAATCTTGATTAAATACAAGTTTATTATTTCATACCATTCTCGGGGTGCTTGCTTCAATCCATAGAGTGCCTTGTGTAGTTTGCATACCATATTTTTGTTAGAATCTTCAACGAATCCATTATGTTATTTAATGTAAACCTCTTCTTCAAGAATTCCATTTAAAAATGCAGACTTAATATCAATTTGATAAAATTTGAATCCTTTATAGGTACCATATGCTAGTAATATCCTTACACCTTCTAATCAAGAAACACAGAGAAAAGTTTCACCATAGTCAATACCTTCTTCTTGTGCATACCCTTTGCATACTAATCTTTCTTTATTTCTAATCACATCTCCATTCTCATTGAGTTTATTCCTAAAAATCCAGTTTGTTCCAATTACATTCTTATCATTGGATCTCATTACTAGTGACCAAGTGTTGTTCTTTTCAATCTGATCAAATTATTCTTTCATTGAATTAATCAAATCTTCATTTTCAAGTGCTTCCTTGACTAACCTTGGCCCAAACTCAAAAATCAAACATGTGTTATCTTTCAACTTACTTCTTGTCATGAATCCTACATTTTTGTCTTCAATAATATTTCTCAGTGAGTGATGTATTCTCACATATTCCTGTAATACAGGCTCGGTAGATTATTCATCAATGTTTTCATCTCGCGGTGGAGGCCAAACTTTCTCCTCAGTTTATTTTTGTTGCAACTCAGTTGCATCAACCAAAATACCTTCCTGTACATAAACAAATCTTTGATAATCTTTAGGTTCCTTTTTTCTATCTTCTTCTTTTCTCTCTACAAATTCATCAATCCTCACATTTTCACTTTCCACAATTTTGTTAGTAGCCTTATTGAAACATTTATATGCTTTTCTCTTTGATGAATAACTTAGGAATATACCTTCATCTCCTTTTGAGTCAAACTTTCTATTTCTAGTATCTTTCAGTATGTAACACCTACTTCTAAAATTTTCAAATTAAATTACATTCGGTGTATGCCAATACCAATGTTTATAAGGGATCTTGTTGGTACCTTTCTTCAATTGTACTTGGTTGAGTGTGTAAACAAAAGTACTTATGGCTTCTCTCTAGAATTTTTGTGCAACTTCTTTATCAATCAACAATATTCTAGCACAATCAACTATAGATCTTTTCCTTCTTTTAGCTATACCATTTTGTTGTGCACTCCTTGATGCAGATACTTTTCTTTTTATTCCATTTTCATTATAGAAGACAATAAATTCATCAGAGATAAATTCACCTCCTCTATCTGATCTTAAACATTTCAGTTGTTTACCTGTTTCCTTTTCAAATCTATCTTTATAACACTGAACCATTTGGAATGCATCATAATTTTCTTTTAGAAACATAATCGACATCATTCTCGAATAATCATCAACAAACAAAATGAAATACCAATATCCATAATAGCTTTGAGTTCTCATAGGACCACAAAGGTTAGTATGAACTAATTTGAAAATACCATTTGATGAGTAAGACTTTCTTGTGAAACTTTATTTTGTCATCTTACCAATCTAACATTCTTTACACATTACTTTATTAGATTTACTTAATTTTGGTAGACCTCTGACTCTATTCTTTTTTCTCACCTTAATCATGTTATCAAAATTCACATCACAGAGTCTCTTATGCCATATCCATACATCCTCAACTTTAACAAATAAGAAACTCTTTGAATTAGTATCAAGATAAAATAGGTTACCTTTTGATTTTTCATGAGTTCCAATCAAATCTCCATTAGCACCATAGATCTTTACTTTTCTATTTGAAATTCCAGTCGGTGGCCAATTTTGTTCAGTTGTGAAACAATCAACAAGTTGTAGTTTAGTCATTTTATCCAATAAGCATCATCTCATCTCATCTTTTCATTCAATATAATGGATCCTCTTCCTTTTACAAAATATGGAGCATCAAATTTCCAAATCTAACAAATTCTTCATCATACTTGTAATGCTCCACGTGGGAACCCAAGAGAAATTAACCTAAACATGCTACTAAGTTTACAAAATAATTTTTTTTCTTAAGAGTTTACATAACAACAATGTATAACAATGTGAGAGCAATATAATATAATTAAAACTCATACATACAAGTATAACTCAACACATAGATTTCAAATCTCAAGGGTTCCTTGATGTAGATTATGCAAATATTAATTAATTACTTTAGCTTAAATATAATTACAAATATCATGTATACAAATGAATGATACGTACAACATCATTTAAATGAAACATAAATGCAATTGATACTATAAGATATACATAATGAATCATCATCAGCTGCATAGGTCAAAGAGTATGTAAGAACAAATCATATATACAAGGTACAAGTACAATATCTTGAAAGATAAGAGCAAGTCTCTAATTATGATGAACAAGGAAGAATGTAACAACAACAAGGATCATCCAACACCAGTTCAATAACATCGCAATATCAAAAGGTAAAAGAAAAAACTACCACCTAACCATGTGGAACCAAAGGTCCACTCCCACTGTCCTGAGGAGATAACAACAAATCCCACTTGGATAACAAACACTAAAATCCAATTCAAAACAACACCTAGGAAAGGGATCCTGAAAGATCTCTATCTCAAAAGGTACAACACCAACTGTAAAGATAAAATATACTCAACTAGAGGTAACCAAACCATGTAGGAAACCTAAGATGTATAAAGGGAAGTATCATCA
>BSBK01007675.1:0-120000 GCA_027943335.1 Chamaecyparis obtusa | reverse complement strand
TAGGTTCCCAAACTTATCAATATCTCTAGTCATATGATGTGAACATCCACTATCTTTTATCCATGGGTCAAATTTACTTACATGAGAAATAAGAGATTTTTCATCTTCACACTTTCTTCTTCTAAATCATCCTTCACAACAACATAGAGAACTTCATATGCCTCTTTTGTATCATAAGATTCATTGTCAATTACACCTTCCTCAATTAGGTAGCATGACTTCTTTCCTTTGTCGTTGTAGTCTCTTTAATCTTTGGTACCAATTCTCCTTCTTATCACTTTTATCATTTTTTCATTGTTAGGAAATTTAGATGAAATGTGGCTAATCTTATTGCAATTAAAATGTTTCAAGGGTAATTTACCTTTATACTTTCCTTTACCTCTCAGTAGTCTCTTAGCCAGCACTACCTCTAACTATTCTTGTTCTTTCTCTTCGTTTAGGATACTATCATATTCACTTCCACATGAATTATTGTGAATTTATGTTTCTTTTCTTGATGTTCCTGTTACCCCTATTTTCATGTACATGCAGATTTGGCTTAAACCTATTCCAAAATATCTATTTTCATCTTGCCAAGCACCCTTGAAAATTTCATGGGTTTATCTATTTTCCCCTAGTCTCTGTAACTATTTATAGACCTCTGACTAGGTGCAAAACCCTTAAAAATTCAAAAAGTAGCCATTTGAGCTAAATAAACCCTACAAACCCTAGCTTTCATCCTATTTGGTTGTTACTTTTTTGGCAACTCAAAAAATCCCTATATCCATGTGCTTTTAATTTTCATTCGGTCGCCAGTTCTCTAAGTTCTCTGGCGGTTACCTTTTTCTCTCAGCGAACTGGCGATTGCAGTGTTTCCCTGGTTGTGAAGTAAAATGGTGGTGCCCTAAAGTATTCAGTGACTCCACAGATTGCCTTCAGTTGGGCATTCACTAACTAAAACCCTAGGTTAGACTTTTGGTTTAGCGATTCTGCAAGTGCCTTGTTCCCGTATTCTTCAGACTTAACCAAGGTTAGGAATTCTATTCAACAACTGAGTGAATTTCCTTTGGCCGCACATTTGCTAAAACCTCCAAGGTTAAGATTTTCAGTAGGGTCCCAGTTGATGAGATCAATAGTTGTCGTAAGATCTCATAGGGTCTGTCAGAGGCTTGCGATCTTATGACAACCGTCGATCTTTCCTTTTTCTCAGTGCTTCAAGCTTTTGTGGGTCCGTTGCCACGATGTCCCAGTTGGAGGCTTTTTATTGGTCGAGTGATGATGACTTGTATTTGGTCAGCGGGCCCAGGGATGTCAGAAGCTTGGAAATCAACGGTTGGCATGTGTTCTCATCATGTGTGTTAGAGGTATGCAATTATAAGACAACCATTGATTCTCCTTTGTGACGTAACTCTTCATGCCTTGCGGGTCCACTAGTACGTGTACACAATGAAGGCTTCTCATTGGTCCACATGGTAATGATTTGGAAATGTTTTAGTGGGACTAGGTTTCTAGCACTTTGAAAGGTTCTAATATCTAATGAGGATCGACGGTTGGCGCATGTCCGCAAGGAATCTTTTTGACACATGAGATCATGCGACCGCCGTTGATCTTAATTTATCTCCAGGCTTTGTTAGGTGGGTCCTCTCTTCTGATGTGCTTGAATTTGGCTGGTCCACATGGTGACGACTGGATTTTGTGATGGGTCCATTTGTTAGAGGGTCCTGGTCTAATGAAAATTTGCAGTTGGCGCATGATTTGAAAGAATATTTGGGGGCCATGAGATCATGCACCCGTCATTAGATGGGAATCTAGAAATTATAGTGGGTCCAATGTCAGAGCTTGCCGAGGTGTTGTTGAATAAGCAGCTGAAATGAATAGAAGAATGAAATGTGGCAGGTCTGGGCCCAGAATTTGAAGGTATTTAGCGATTTGGTGAATAAAGGTTTTCTTGTGTTCACTTAATATAACCCAGGGTTAGTTAAAAGTTCAACGATTTAGTGAAATACATTGTTCACTGAATCGCCCAACTAGACCAAGGTAAAGCTAAGGATTCCATGACTTAGAAATGAGTCCTCAGTTGCGTAGTCGCTGAATGACTTAAAGGAGGAAAACTTGAGGTGGATCCAAACATGCTGATGTGCTAAAATCTCATTGGTCGTAACTTGCTGAGATGGATTTGATTTTTCAAAGAAGGTTTGAGACTATTGTTAGGATAATCTAGGCCATTCATCTACCGAGAAACAAAGGGGATCAACCGTCACATTTTAAAATGACTGGCTAGCCGTTAATTTTCAAATTCAAATAGTTCTAAGAGGGTTTTTTGCTAGTATTTGATTTGCAGGCTGCAAGCAGCGAGGTAGCTTAGAAAATTTATGTCTCTAAGAAATTCACAGTTAAAGGAGGATGATGAGGAGGTCTAGCCAGCCGTCATGGGTCATTTCTTGTCTCAGAAAGGTACTAGTTATGCATTCATGGCAAGACTTTGTGCAGAAAAGTGGATGAATCTAGGTTGCTTGTCTACAAGTTGATGTAATACAGGGATGGGCACACAAACTCAAGGTCTGATCAGCCATATTTGCAGAGTTACATTTATGATCAGACTTGATTTATTGAGGGTTACACATTATTTTAATAAAAATCATCTGTAACCCTAGTTAGGTTTTGACTCTAGCTTGTGTGCAGTTGAGTATGTATATATTGTATTTTTAGAGCTTTTGAGCTCAGAATTGGACAATTGTAGAAGAAGTTCATGCTTTCTTAAGGGTCATCTGTGGTATCATTTCTACCCTCTGGCCTATATAGTTGTAAAGTTCCCATTGATAATAAAAACATTGCAGAGGTATTTTGTGACAATCCTTCATGTCCCTATGCTTCCTGGTTTGGACTATCTCTTATTGGATTAAAGTATATGGTGTTTTCAGTGATATCTTAGGGTTCCTGATCCCTCTTGCTTTCTGTAATTGGGTGTGTTGCTATGTTTGATCTGATTTAGATATTTTTGTGGGTATACTTTAGCCCCCTAACAGTCTTGTCTCAATCCTACACCGAGTTGCAGAAGTGAATGTCTGCTTGCAGGTCATAAGTTGTGTCTTATGTTTAGACCCTCTTATGAAACACTTATGCAAGCCTACTCAGTAAGTTGTGACCTATTAGACCTAAGCATTTCATTGATTCCATTCCTCTATACTAAGATCCAAACCCTAATTTCAGTGTATCACCTAGTAGGTAGTTTGCTTTCAGTCATTTCCCTTTCAAGCACTCCTATCCCTTTCCCTCAAAGTTTACTTTCATGTTTAGAAGAAAATTAAGGTGATTATCCTAGAGGAACTAGCCTAGAACCTGGAGGTCTCATCTCAATTAGCATAGGTCCCACACCTGGGGATGATTTCCATGTTATACTAGGTTATCAAGACTATGAGAGCTTGAGACAAAGGTACAAACTTAGTGTATAACAATTCTGGCATGCCCGGTGGGACTACAAAAGAAGTTCATTGTTGAAGATTATGTTATCTTTGATATGCAGATTGCATAATACCAACTTTTAAGAAGTGTTCCATCAAGTATATCTGGTGACTCCACTGATTTCAAGGATCAGGGCTAACCTTGTTCAAGGTTTATGAGAAAGATTGAGACTAGGAGCTCAAAGCCCACTAAATTTTTAGAGTTTCCCTCAAGAAGAAGTCACAGAGGTAGGTCAACTCAAAGAACATCTCCTGCAAGGAGAGCTCAATCAACACCTCCTGATACTTCAAAAGTAGACCTTTTCCCTTTCATTCCAGAAGAAGAGGCAGATCTCTGACCAAAGATCTAGAGGAGGATTCAAATCAAGCACCAAATACAACTCATATAGTTGTTAATCTTTAGATTCCAAATCCTACAATGGCAAGACCATTTGCATTTGCACCCTTTAATCAGGGTAGTCCATTGAACTTTTCTCAACATCATGATGTGCCCTTGGTGGCACTTAAGAGTATACTTGATTTCATAGGTGAAGGGAAGACAACTGCTTTTGAGCACATAAGAGATGTGACCACCATCTGCAGCATACACAACATAACTCAAGAGGATGTGGCCACAAAATTATTAGCAACCTCTCTAAAAGGTAAGGCTCTAGAATGGTTTAGAACTCTAACTGTTGGCTCCATTACATCATGGGATGAATTAGGGGATGCATTAAGTAAGCATTTTGAGGATAAATCAGATAACTTGTCTCTAGTTGAGTAGTTGACAACTATTAAGAGAGACCCTCAAGAGCAGATGATAGATTACAATAGTAGGTTCCTCAAAACATGGAATAGAATTCCGGTCTCTATGAGACCATCAACTAACCATGCTTTCCTTTACTACTTGCAAAGTCTGAATGGTCAAATTTCTATCATGATCCAATCTATGGGTGGTACTTCATTACCCCAGGCCTTTGACATAGTTGTCAGGGCTGAAAATTGTCTAATCCAAGCAGGCATGATTGCTAGAAGGCCACCAATGCCCATTTTTCCTAGCCTTCAACCCATTGCACCTACCCAAGTACCCCCATTTACCCCTATTCCCACCGTAATAGCACCCCAAGCTAGTACCAATGGTTAAGAGCTAACAGCTAGTTTCTCTCAAGAGCTACAAGAAATAAAGAACAGTTAAGAAAGCAGTAAGAAAGAAATGACAAATTTGTTGCAGACCTTGACTAAAGAGGTTATAAATTTGAAGAAACAAGGTGAAGGAATCAGACCACCCTTTCAGCCACAAGGCCAAGGTCCTAATTAGCAATATCAAAATCAAGGACAACCTTATCAACAAAATAGGCCACCATACCAAGGAGGCTATCAAGGACAAAGACAAAGTTTTAATCAAAGACCATTCCAACCATATAACCCTACACCTCTAAATTCTACAAATCCAGTGAGGGATGTGGTTCCTAGTCAAAATAATATGACAATGGAGAATGAATGGTGCTTTCCTTGTAATCAGCCTCATAATTAGGCTACA
This sequence comes from Chamaecyparis obtusa, assembly GCA_027943335.1. Lineage (NCBI taxonomy): Eukaryota > Viridiplantae > Streptophyta > Pinopsida > Cupressales > Cupressaceae > Chamaecyparis > Chamaecyparis obtusa. The sequence goes on along the minus strand of BSBK01007675.1, from coordinate 115,041 downwards.
TGTTCAAATGGATGGATGAACCAAGCTCTGATGGTTCAGAATGCCTCCCAAGCACAATCAGAGGTTTCATCTAGTGGGTCAGTTCCTCAACAAGAATCACAAGAGCACGAGACTACTCTCTTCAATTGGGAGCAACCAAACTTCAATGGATTCAATGATGAAGTTGCTTTTGTTGCCTATACAAGAGAAAAAAGAAGAGCCCAAGATGTGGAGAGAGCAGATTCCAATGCCAAAGCCACTACATCTGTAGAGCCACTGCAGCAACCTACTCCCATCACACCTAAAGAGGTTCCTGTCATTACAAGCAAAGAAGGCCAACATTCCAAAGAAGTGGAGCCCATCATAGTGAACACACAACAAAGAGTACACACTGTGACACCTTTTAATATTGTAGACAACACGAAGAAGGTGAATGTCACCATGTCCATGTGGGACTCTTTGGCTCTTCTAGGACAACCTAAAATTTTGAAGAAGGCCATGATAGAAGTAGCAACTCCTCAACCCGCAAAAGAAGCTGCAAAGCCCGTGTTGGTTAACACTGATCAATAAAAGGAGGCTCTAAGTAGCAACTCCAAGGCCAATGCCATTCAAGGTAGGAACTCAAAGCCACCTCCCTTTTATATATCTTTAATCATTGGAAAATCTTTAGTGCATAATTGTATGGTAGATAGTGGAGCTACTAGCACTATAATGCCCAAGAAAGTAGTTGATCAATTAGGACTAAAATATGAGCCCTTCCAAAAGAAGGTTACCCAACTTGATGGATCCTCAGTCAATACTATAGGTGTGGCCAAGGATACCAGTCTAATCCTTCATGCTAGTCCTAATTTTTCCATCCTCATTGATATATATATCATAGATCTCCTTGCATTATTTTCTATAAGTCTTTCAAGGGAGTTTACAGCCAAGATAGGAGGCTATCTATCTTCTGATTGGTCTCACATGTTATTTCATACAAGGTATGGGACCAAGGTCACCATTAAATCAGAACCATTAGTAGCACACCATATAGAAACTTATGTGTCCAATACAATCAATACAAACTACCTTATATTTGATGACAATGACTTCCGAGCCATTAGTGAAGCAGGCACAAAGATAGAGAGTATCCCTGATATTTTTCTAGATGAAAGAGCTTCAGAGGCCCAAGAAAATCTTGTTTGGGATTTTGGTTTGGAAAGTTATTTGATACAAGAAGGTGGGTTAAAAGAGCCAAGCCTTTTCAAAGAGGACATTGATTCAGAGGATCAGAACAATCAGGTTTGGGAACTATTTTTTGATGGAGCTAGTAGGGTCATCCCACAATAGTGGGTTACACTTTTTGGCTTGAATTGACACTGACCTTCCAATTTTTAGAAAAACTTTGACATTCCGATGCATATTGCCGTTCAACCATTCGAAATCGAAAAATGATGTAAACTAGAGTCCTTTTGGATTTTATGTGTAGAATCTATATATATATATATATTTTAAATTAATTTAAATCAAAATTTCTTTCTCCCACAAAAACTAGTATGTTGCTGAAAATGGCATTTTCAAAGAGTTACCATGACTGCGTAATGCATAACTTTTTTTCTATAAAAGATATCAATGCGATTCTTTCAAATATAGTTTGGTAACATCCATACTGAGGGCATCCAATTGGTTTCAAGACATTATCACATTTTTTGCATATTTTATGTATGCTCAAAGTTGACCAAGCTAGTTTTTTCACCTACTTTCACTGCGTAACACATAACTTCTTTTGTATATATCGGATTTCAAATTATTTTCTTTTGGTAGAAAGAAGACTCTAAGATGAAGGGCACTGATATTTTTCAAAATTTTTATTATATTTTATACTATTTTCTATTGAACATCAAAGTCATATGTTTGAATTGGCCAAAAAACCAACATTCGTTTCATGTCAAACAACATACACCTAATGAATTCAAAACTGGTCAAGAGTATAGTCGTTAGAAAGCTGACTCAGAGCACTTTTGCAGGGACTCAAGGTCATTTTCTGAATGTTTCATTTGACCCTAGTGCTTCAACCCTGAAACTCAGAAATGTGCTATTTTCTATTGGCTTTTGACAAAAAGTCCTAGAAAGGAAGTTTTGAATGAAACTAGTTTCATTCGAAACTTCTTACTTTCATTCGAAACTAAAAAATGCTAACCCCGGGTTGACATCTGCATCAACATCCGGGTCAAGAGAGTTTCGAATGAAAGCTAACTGGTTTCGAATGAAAGTTAAATTTAACTTTCATTCGAAACTCATGTCGGCCAATTTGGTGTTTTTTCGTGATAGCGACGATCGCATATAAATATAAGAGCCATTTTCTCAATATTTTAATTCAGAGCTGCAAAATAATTCATATTTTACAGATAAAAAGACATTTGAAGGTGTATTTTCCTACATTTTGTGATATTTTATTGGAATAATCATGCAAAAGTGATGGGGAATCAGAAAAGAAGGCAAAATAAGAGTGCTCGACATTACTCACTAGAAACTAAAGAGAGATTACGAAGAGAAGCTCATGAAAGGTATCATCATGTGAGACAAGGTGTGACCCTATCTCTCTCTCTCTCTCTCTCTATGACTATATATAATAATTGATGATTAGGACATATGTTAATGAAGTTCATGTAAGCACATGATATTGCAATTTCTAATTAGACCTAGAATATATTCAATAAAGAGCATGTCTTATTAATAGCTACATATATTAGGACTTGAATAATATGTACATGTATACACTTGTATTAGTCAACTTAATCAGGCCTATTAGAGGTCTATTAGATCTATTAGGGCCTAATTAAGTTAGATTGTCATATTAGTACCGACATAGATGCAACTAGACCTATAACCCAAGTAGATTAGATGCAATTAGATCAATTGGACCTGGTACCTAATTAGACCTATTACTTGACAAAAGGGCATATTAGACATGTATTAAGACCTAGTCAAACCTATTAGGACATGTATCAAGACCTAAAGACATATTAAGACCTATTAGACCTATTAGGACCTATTAGAAACCTATTATGTACCTACTCTAGGACATATTAGATGTACTTATAGTATTATACATCTATTAAGACCTATTAGACCTATTACTTGACCTATTAGAGCTCTATTAGACCTATTAGACATGTGTGTATTAATACCTATCAAACCTATTAGAACATCCATGAATACCTATTTATCTACCTATTAAGCCCTATTAGACCTATATTAGGACCTACTAGGAACCTATTATACATGTTCTAGGACATATTAGATGTACTTGCAGTATCATATACATGTATTGAGACCTATTAGACCCATTAGACCTATTAGGACCTATTAGAGGTCTATTAAACCTATTAGACATGCGTATTAAGACCTATTAGACATGTATTAAGATCTATCACACCTATTAGGGCATGTATCAAAACCTAAAGACCTATTATGACCTATTAGACCTATTACCTAACCTATTAGGAAAGTTAGTTTCATTATTCTAGGACATATTAGATGTACTTGTACAGTATTATACATGTATTAAGGCCTATTAGACCTATTAGGACCTATTAGAGGCCTATTATCTACCTATTAGATATGTATCAAGACCTATTAGATAGGTATTAGGACAAAAAAACCTATTAGACATGTACTAAGACCTATGAGACCTATTAGGACATGTGTGAAGACCTATTAAGACTTATTAGACCTATTAGGATGCATTAGTAACCTATTATACCCATTATAGGATGTATATTAGATGTACTTACAATATTGTACATGTATTAAGACCTATTAGACCTATTAAGACCTATTAGACCTATTAGGACCTATTAGATGTCTATTAGACCTTTTAGACATGTATTAAGACCTATTAGACATATATTAGGACAAAAAGACCTATTAGAAATGTATTAAGACCTATTAGACATATATTAGGACAAAGAGACCTATTAGACATGTATTAAGACCTATGAGACCTATTAGGACATGTATGAGACCTATTAGGACATGTATGAAGACCTATTAAGACATGTATGAGACCTATTAGGACATGTATGAGACCTATTAGGACATGTATGAAGACCTAATAGACATGTATTAAGACCTAGTCAAACCTATTAGGACATGTATCAAGACCTAGTCAGACAAGTATTAAGACCTACTAGATGTCTATTAGACCTTTTAGACATGTATTAAGACCTATTAGACAGATATTAGGACAAAAAGACCTATTAGGACATGTACTTTTATAGTATTATACATGTGATGCAGGAGCATCCTGGGTGTAAGAGCAATCTTGCATCACCCAAAAATATTTCTGGTTTTATATTCAATAAGGGCTATTTTGTGTAGAGCTGCTATTTATGGAAAGTTACTACTTTTGGGTATTTTTGCATGTGCTCAGAATGATCTGATTTCTTTCTTGGAGGTTCATTTTGGTCATGTAAGTCTGCCAGTAAAGTTTCATTGCCAGATCAAGTGTATATTGGAAGATATTGAAGATTTTCGGTATTGGCAGCAGGGTACAGAAACTTTGAACTCAGTTTTGAAGGCTTTAGAGGCCCCGGATGAGGTCAAAAATTTGGGTAATGGGAGCTTGCATGGGTCAAGCCTGTAGAGCGCTTTGTGGCATTTCTGAAATGGGGTTATAATAGCCAATCAGGTCAACTGGTGATGACTTATGGTCTTCGGAAGTTGGGCCACCTGCAATGGCGGAAAATAATTTTCTTCAAAATTTCTGTTCGGGTTTCAAAGGTTATCTTGAGCCGACTATGATGTAATAAAATGTAAAATAAAATAATTCTAGGTTTGGTCGGCCCTATTGGCTAAAATTTTGGAACCTTCCCAAGCGGTGGAAAATTGCCTATATAAGGAAGGATGTATTATTGTCTTAGGCAGTTCAGAATAGTTCTGGGTAGTAGATCTAGGTAATAGTTGGAGGCTTTGTCCTACAGAATATTGTAAGGGAATACCCATGTGGCTTTGCATATTATAATTCTGAAAGTTTGTAACTCCACATTTGTGGAGATAATAAGAAGCCAATTTTTTGTTCTTGCATATTGTTGTTGTTTCTCTATTTCTGTTATGTGTTTGTGGTATTAAGGAGAACACCCTTCACCAAGTGGTATCAGAGCAGGAGTTCCTGAGTGTGTAAACAAATCGCCGACTATGAGGTAGTTTGCACCAGGACTGTGGTTAGGGTTTCAGTGCGCATTGCAAAAATGCCTCCATGAAGGAAACGTGGTGGAAGAGCTGGTGTTGTAACACCTGAGGTTAGGGCACTGCAGAGACAAGTGCGAGCATTGCAAGAAGAGATTCATAGAGGAATGAATCTTAATGTCAGAGATGAAAGCGAGGATGAAGCTGAAGAAGAATATCAAGAAGGAGAAGTTGAAATTGTGAACCAGGAGGAAGAAAGATTTTTTCGGGCCATTTCTAAGATTGGGAAAAGACCTAAGATTGAGGTTCCTACATTTTCTAGAAATCTTAACTCAGAAGAATTGATCGACTGGATCAATGAATGTGAGGAATATTTTGAGTATGAAGATGTTGAGGATCTTGATAGGGTCAAATTTGCGAAGGCCAGACTGAAAGGTCATGCGAAGATATGGTGGCAAGAGATTCAGTTGGAGCGAAATAGAAGGGGAAAGGAGAAAATCACGAGATGGGATCGGATGGTGGATAAATTGAAGTGACAGTTCATTCCTATTGATTATGAGCTTGACCTACTAAAGAAAATGCAGAGTTTGAAGTAAGCGAGAAGATCTGTTCAGGAGTATACAAAGGAGTTCTATCGACTTCTCATCAGAACAGGCCATGCAAAAGCTGATAAGGAGAAAGTTGCCTGATACCTTAATGGGTTAAGGCCAAGCATTCAGGAGGAGCTGAATCTGGTTCGAATGAACAGTATTGAAGAGGCATACCAATTTTCCCTAAAAGTAGAGGAAAAGCTGAACAACAAGTTTGAGAGTAGACAAAATGGAAGAGGTCACGGTGGATGATCTGGTGGATGGTCATATGGTGGCCGAAATGAAGATCCGAAAAAGAAGGATGAGGCCAGTAGCAGTCAGAATCAGTGAGGAAATAATTCCAATCACTTCCAGGATCAGAATAATAGAGATCAGAGAGGAAGAGGAAGAGGACAAGGATCTGGAAGAGGTGGCTTCTGTGGAACATGTTTTCACTGTGGAGAAGAAGGTCATAGGGCATTTGAATGTCCTCAGTGCCAAGGTAGAATAGATAGGAGAAATGAAGGCCAGGTCAGAGTTGCACATGTAGATGAAGATGCCAGATCATCAAATTTTGAAGATGCTGAAAGAGGAGAAACATTGATTAATAGAAGAGTCTTGTTGAGTGGTGAGAATGAACCTGAGCAAAGGAGGAGCCTGTTTTGCACCAGGTGCAAGTGTGAAGGTAAATGTTGTGATGTGATTATTGATAGTGGAGGCACTGACAATTTGGTGTCAGAAGAGATGGTGACAAAGTTGAAGCTTAAGAGACAGAAACACCCACATCCATATCGAATTGCTTGGGTACAGGATGACCACAAGGTCATGGTCAATGAACAATGCCTAGTGAAGTTCAAGATTGGCAGATACCAAGATGAGGTATTGTGTGATATCATATCTATGGATGCATGTCATATGTTGTTGGGTAGACCATGGCAGTTTGACAGATGTGCTGTACATGATGGTCATGCGAATACCTATTCCCTGACAAAGGATGGAGTGCGACATAAGCTAAAACCATTGAAGGAGACTGAAGAAAAGGTATGTGGTAATGCAAGGATAACTTTTGTTGATGGAAGAAATTTCCTAGATGGTATGAGGCATGAGCATGTATGTTTTGCTTTAATTCCAAAAGCTGGTAAAGAGGAAGTAGAAGATATTCCTGTAGAAGTTGTAGATTTGTTGAATGAGTTTTAGAATATTGTATCTGATAACATGCCTAATGGATTACCACCAGTCAGGAAGATCAGTCATTAGATAGACTTGATCCCAGGAGTGAGTTTTCCGAATAAGGCAGCACATAGAATGACACCTGCAAAAAGTGAGGAGTTGAACAAACAAGTATATGAACTGTTACAGAAAGGATTGATCCATGAGAGTTTGAGTCCCTGTGCTGTACCAGCGGTATTAGCACCAAAGAAGAATAGATAATGGAGGATGTGTATAGATTCTAGGGCAATAAACAAGATCACAATCAAGTACAAGTTTCCATTGCCACGAATGGATGATATTATGGACTGTTTGAGTGGAGCTATGTATTTCTCAAAGATAGATCTGAAGAGTGGATATCATCAGATTTGGATCAGAGAAGGAGATGAATGGAAGACTACCTTCAAGACAAAGGAAGGACTATATGAGTGGTTAGTCATGCCTTTTGGGCTAACCAATGCACCGAGCACTTTCATGCGGCTAATGAATGAGGTTCTAAAAGAATTTCTGGGTAAGTTTGTCATTGTTTACCTAGATGATATTTTGATCTTTAGTAAGACATTGGATGAGCATATGATGCATATTCGTATGGTATTTGAGAAGTTGAGAGAAGAGAAATCGCTAATTAATTTGAAGAAGTGCAATTTTGTGAAGAAAGAGTTGGTGTATTTGGGGTTTGTAGTTTCAGGAGAAGGTCTAAAAATGGACCCAAAGAAGGTACAGGTTATCCTTGAATGGCCTACTCCAAGGAGTGCTACTGAGGTAAGATCTTTTCATGGTCTAGCTAGCTTTTAAAAAAAATTTATCAAAAATTTTAGCAGTATTTGTGGACCCTTGACTGAAACAATGAGAGGGGATAGAAAAGAGTTTAAGTGGACTAATGGGGTAGAAAAGAGTTTTCAATTGTTGAAACAAAAAGTTATAGAACAACCTGTTTTAGCACTTCTAGATTTTAATAAGGTGTTTCAAGTAGATTGTGATGCTAGTGGTACTGCAATAGGAGCTGTTATGAGCCAAGAAGGTAAACCTGTTGCTTATTTCAGTGAGAAGTTAAATGATGCCAAGAGGAAATATTCTATCTATGATCAGGAATTTTATGCTATAGTTCAGGCATTAAAGAAGTGGAGACATTATTTGCTTCCTAAAGAGTTTGTTTTGTATACTGATCATCAAGCTTTGCAATATTTGAATAGTCAAGGAAAGTTGAATCAGAGGCATTTGAAATGGGTTGAGTTTTTGCAGAGTTATACATTTGTTTTGAAACACAAAAGTGGAAAGTCTAACAAGGTTGTAGATGCTCTTAGTAGAAGGCAACTATTGCTGATAGAGATGCAGATTGAAGTGGTTGGGTTCAAGGAACTCAAGAATTTGTATCCAGAGGATCCTGATTTTGGTGAAGCTTGAAAAGCTTGTACAGAACCTGTTACTCTAGACAGGATGAAATGGTTGGATTTCATCATCTAGGATGATATGCTATTCAGAGGGAGTCAATTGTGCATTCCATGAAGTTCTATGAGGGAGAATCTCATCAAAGAGAAGCATAGTGGAGGATTGGCTGGATATTTTGGTCGTGATAAAACCCTTGCTTTGGTTAGTGAGAATTATTATTGGCCACAGTTGCAGCAAGATGTGAAGAAGTTTGTACAGAGTTGCAGAGTATGTCAGATGGTGAAAGGAGTGAAGCAGAATACAGGGTTGTATCAGCCATTACCCGTACCAAAGAAGCCTTGGGAGGATATCAGCATGGACTTTGTTCTTGGTTTACCGAGGACTCAACGGGGACATGATTCAATTTTTGTGGTGGTTGACAGATTTTCAAAGATGGCACATTTCATTCCCTGCAAGAAGACTAATGATGCTATTCATGTAGCAGAATTGTTTTTCAGAGAAGTAGTGAGACTTCATGGTTTGCCAAAGACCATAGTTTCAAATCGAGACACTAAGTTTGTTGGATATTTCTGGCGTACATTGTGGAAGAAGTTGAAGATAGATTTGAAGTTCAGTTCATCACATCATCCACAGACTGATGGATAGACAGAGGTGGTGAATAGAAGTTTGGGAAATTTGCTAAGATGTTTGTTGGAGATAAGCGAACAGGATGGGATTTGATTTTACCACAGGCAGAATTTGCATACAATAATTCTGTCAACAGGAGCACTGGTAAATCACCATTCCAGATTGTATATGGAAGTAGTCCAAGAAATGCATCTGAATTGAGGAAGATAGATAAAGGAGAAATAAGTAGTGCTGAAGCTGAGGATTTTGCAGAACACTTGAAGAACATCCATGGGGAGGTGAGGAAGCATATTACCAAGATGAACACATAGTATAAGGCTAAGGCAGATGAGAAAAGGACATATAAGGAATTTCAGCTTGGTGATGAAGTCATGGTTCATTTGCGGAAGGAGCGGTTTCCAGTTGGTACATATAACAAGTTAAAAATGAAGAAGTTTGGACCATGTAGGATACTGAAGAAACATGATTCAGGAAATGCATATGAGGTAGAATTTCCTACTGAGCTAAATATTTCACTAGTGTTTAACATTTCAGATCTGATAGAGTATCATGAAGGAGGTGTTGAAGATGAGATCACAGCAGCACAGTGGAGTATTCCAGCAACTAGTTCAAACACTAAGGAGATCGAAGATATACTGGACAGTCATGTTGGCAGAAGCACAAGGAACAGGACATATGAAGAATATCTGGTCAAGTGGAAAGGATGACTTGTTGAAAATTCATCATGGCTGACAGGGGAGGAGGTTAGCCATCTTGGTTTTCCTTTGCACACCTGAGTCGTGACAGGGTCACTTCTCAAATTACCCTGGGTGTCTGATGCAGGAGCATCCTGGGTGTAAGAGCAATCTTGCATCACCCAAAAATATTTTTGGTTTTATATTCAATAAGGGCTATTTTGTGCAGAGCTGCTATTTATGGAAAGTTACTATTTTTGGTAATTTTTGCATGTGCTCAGAATGATCTAATTTCTTTCTTGGAGGTTAATTTTGGTCATGTAAGTCTGCCAGTAAAGTTTTATTGCCAGATCAAGTGTATATTGGAAGATATTGAAGATTTTTGGTAATGGCAGCAGGGTACAGAAACTTTGAACTCAGTTTTGAAGGCTTTAGAGGCCCTGGATGAGGTTGAAAATTTGGGTGACGGGTGCTTGCACAGGTCAAGCCTGTAGAGTGCTTTCATGGCATTTTTTGAAATGGGGTTATAATAGCTGATCGGGTCAACTGGTGATGACTTATGGTCTTCGAAAGTTGGGCCACCTGAAATGGCGGAAAATAATTTTCTTCAAAATTTTTGTTTGGGTTTCAAAGGTTATCTTGAGCCGACTATGATGTAATAAAATGTAAAATAAAATAATTCTAAGTTTGGTCGGCCCTATTGGCTAAAATTTTGGAACCTTCCCAGGCGGTGGAAAATTGCCTATATAAGGAAAGCTGTATTATTGTCTTAGGCAGTTCAGAATAGTTCTGGGTAGTAGATCTGGGTAATAGTTCGAGGCTTTTTCCTATAGAATATTGTAAGGGAATGCCCATGTGGCTTTGCATATTGTAATTCTAAAAGTTTGTAACTTCACATTTGTGGAGATAATAAGAAGCCAATTTTCTGTTCTTGCATATTGTTGTTGTTTCTCTATTTTTGTTATGTGTTTGTGGTATTAAGGGGAGCACCCTTCACCAACATGTATTAAGGCCTATTAGACCTATTAGGACCTATTAGAGGTCTATTAGACCTATCAGGACCTATTAGGAACTAAACTTACACATGTCTACTTTAATATCTTTAATAGATCTACACATGTCTACTTTAATATCTAGTAAGTATTAAACTTACTAACTGTATCTCCATTTGCAGGAGAAGGGTCATCACACGCTCAACAAGACCAACCTGTAGAAGCTGGAGAAGGGGCATCTCAAGCTCAACAAGACCAACCTATAGACGCTAGGGAGGGGACATCTCAAGCTCAACAAGACCATCCTATAGATGCTATAGAAGGGTCATCACAAGCTCAACAAGAACATCCTTTACAATCTCAAACAAGTACACATAGATCTCTATCTCTCTCTATCTCTCTCTTTATTTAAGTTAAGTACCATTGTCTTGATTTAGTCTAGATTTGAATGATTATAATACACTATGAGCTTATACATAAATAATCACTTGTTCTCCTTAAGATGAGCTATCCTAAGATATTTTTAAATATTTTGTTTGCAGTTGAATTACAAGAAACACATGACAATGTCAGCCTAGCCCAATAGTTGAAAAGAAAAATTAATTATAAAAGCATTGATCATTTACTTGAAATGGATGTGAACAAATTGAGAGAGTATGCCAAACAACCCACAAATACTACGAAGAGGACATTGAATAAAAATTCTAAGGATATAATTACACAGTTTGAAAATCTTGATACACTTGAGAAAACTCAACTATTATCAATCACACTTCTTAAAGATGAGTTAAAGGAGCCATTGAAACTATTGGGTGTAGATCCAAGCTCAAAAAAGATAAAATTGGATGACCTAGGAAAAAATGTTGTTGAAAGTGTCAAGGAAGGTTTGTAATCCATTGGGAAAACATCTAGAGTTACAGATAGGTCCATTTCTAGAAGAGTGATATTGACATCAATTTTAAATAAAAACATGTATCATAAAAGATAGATTTCCTCACTTTCATCTCATCTCAGGTATAGTAGGAAGACAATGTTGCATTACTTGAAAAGGAGAAACATTTTGGATGATACTACATTGGAAGGTAATTGGGCACTAATGTGTCGAGCTCCTTGCTCTAACAAGATTAACGAAACAGTCAGGAACTTAGTTATAACATTTTGGACTGATCATACTCATCCTTCATCAAATAGGAGAGATGTCATGAAAAAGAGGATAGGTCCTAAGGAATATTTGCAGCACACAAAACATTGGCTGGACACCACACAACATGAATTGTATCTCTCATTTTGCAATTCAAATCCTAACGTCAAGATTGGACAAACGATGTTCGAAAGATTGAAACCATATTTTGTAAAGATAAATAAAACTTTTGAGACTTGTTGTTGTCGATATCATGTTGAATTCGATCTCTTCTTTCAAGGGTTTAGAAAGATGATAGAAGAAAGTGGTGGCTCTCAGAATGATTTTCCTAAACGACCAAGCCAATTCATAACATCGATCTTATGTGAAAAGACAATTGATAGTGAGATACATGAAATAGAATGCATAAGAGGCACATGTGAAACATGTGGGGATTTAGCTAAATTTCCTTTTAGGGATGAAGATATTGACATGACAAGGATGGTAAATTGTAAGAGATACAAGTATGTACAGTTTGAAACAAAAGTTGGGAAAGAATCAACAAGGTTGGAATATGTAGAAGAAGAGATACATGCTGCAACATTTATGGAAAATTTTCATAAATTGATTCAACCATATATACGACACATTTTCTTTGCTAAGTGGCAAGCTGAGCAGTTCCAACTACTAAGAGACACTTTTCCACTTGGAACAGTTTTATCTGTTGTTGATTTTGCAGAGAATTACTCTTTTGTTTCTCAAAAAGCACTTCAATCAGAATACTACTATACAGAGCAGGTCACTATCATGGTGCATGTATGTTATCGACATGTACAATTAGATTTGGATGGCATTGAAATTACAACTCAAGAACAAGTCATAAAGAAAGAATATCACTTTTACATCAGTGATGATAAAGAGCATGACACTCATTTTGTCGAGCACTGTTTTAAAACATATTTTGGATATTTAGAAAATAAAGGCATAAAAATAAAAAAGCATTATGTTTGGTCAGATGGATGTGCAGCACAATTCAAGTCAGGAAGACCATTTTATGCGCTATGTAGATATCATCGATTCCAAAAGATACCACATATTTGGAGTTTCTTTGAGAGTGGACACGGGAAGGGAGAGCACGATGGTGCAGGAGCTTGTATCAAACATTCTTTAAGAAAGTATCAATTGGACTATCAGGGATATCATATAAATAATGCTCATGATGTGGTTGAGTGGTGCAAGAGACACTTTGTAGCTCCAAATCAAGATAGCACATCTTCACTATAGGATCGAGTCATACCAGTTAGATTGTTCTGGGATATATCAGGTATATTTATGAAATGCATTAATTTCTAAATTAAAGTTTCAATTTATGCGTACATATATATGTTATACTAACAACTCTTAAAAATTTACATGTGTTTGTGTATTATTCAGGTGTTGATAGAAGATCATTCCATGGATGCAAGAGGGTAGAGAAAACAAGATCCCTGCATTCGGTTATGAGTACAGATAGTAATGTGTGGTCATTGTATTGTAGAGATTACTCATGCTTTTGTTATGACTGTGTTTCTGAAAACTACGGTGAATGTATTAACCAAAAAAGTGGATATGTCAGTGAATGGAATTTGGTTCCACTAGATGTTACCACTACAAATGATGAAGTTGAGGATGAAAGCTATGATGATGTTCCATTGATTTCCACCGACTATGACCATATTTCAGGTTTGATCAAAATTGGTACGTGTTCTTATATACATATATGCACTTTTCAATTCTTAGGGTACCCATATGTATCTCTAATAAATTTATATAACTTACAGTGGTGTAATGTTCTTTTACAGGACATGTTTTTGCAGTAATAGCAGAGTCTGATAATGTTGAAGGTGTGAATTACTATTTATTACGTTGTACAAAGGAGAGGATGAAGCTAACAAAGAATGAAACAAGTGATGGAATTGTGTTTCCTATAGGTTAGCGTGCTATATTTATGGGTTTTGATGAATAAATTTATCTTGCATTTGATGGCCTTATTCAAATTATGATACAATGTATGCATGTACACATATATATACACATGTTTATTTAATGCATGTTGTTGTTCAATTGTCTGTGCAAGGTCAGTTGTTGTGCAAGGAACATACTTGAAGAAAATCAAAGTAATTAAATAGGGGGTTCATTTTATTGATTATCAATTAAACAACAAGGTTTATCAATATAGTCATCTTGTAATTGCCACACAACTATCTCTTCATCCAGTGACAGGACGTGGCATTCGTAAGTGGAGACTTGATACCGAAGAGCATGAGAAATTAGTGAATATTATCAAAGAGAGAGATGAACCACTTGATGTACAGTAAATTGTGCATGTGCGTGTATGAAAAATGATTTTGAGAAAAATTTTTTAGGGCATGTGCCCTTAGTGAATGGAGCAAATTTATTAGTAGATATCTATATATAAATTAACTTGTCTTTTTAAAATGTATATGTGTGCATGTGCCAAGAATTAAATCTATCTCATTTTGGATTTATAAAATTAGGATACTTTATATGCATGTTAGATAGCTTAATTCAATATGTGAAATTGCTATGTTAGGATTAAATTGTTTACAAATTTAATAAATACTCTTGATTGTGATATATTGCCTATTTTACTTCCCATATTAAAAATAATAAGTTTGTAATGTACATGCAACTTAATTATCTTAAATTTCATGTGCATATTGAAATTTGTATGAATTACATTCAAATTTAACATTCAACTAAAATTTGTATGAATTACATGTACATATGTCAAATATAAACATCAAATAGTACACATGTACATATTTGTCAAACATAAACATGTAATATATGACATCGATCAAGAAGTAAGTAATGTAAACATGAAAAAAATATACATGCATGCATCCAACTATGTCAAATGTATAGTCAATCTAGAGATCTATCAATTTAGTATACTACACATGTACATACATACATCAAGGATAAACATGTACATATATGTCAAACATGAACATCAAATATATGAAATCAATCAAGAAGTAAGCAATGTATACATGAAAAAAATATACATGGATGCATGTCCAACTATGTCAAATGTAACATCAGAGATCCCTACATGTGTAACATGTCTAAAAGAGCCTAAGAATCATCATGACGACTCCTAACAGTACGATCGGGCCCTGAGTAGCTATCATACTGCGAGGGATGTGCAGAACCCTATATAGACAAAGTGAGATCATACAAATTAATATTCACATCTTTCAAATGTTGATAAAATAATACTCATCTATTTTAAAAACGTAAAGATGTATGTACACAAATTGAATAAATTAAAAACTCACCTACCCACTACTAATGTCATCATCGTGTGAGTCCCGATGTCGTACACGATCGCTCCCTATAGGAGTAATAAGAGGCATCTCCCCCTAGATAAAAAAAATGACAAAAATTATATATACATTTATATATAAATTTTGAATCTCCAACAATCAAAGTTTAACTAAATGACATTAAAACAAATTATACCTGTGTAGACGGTGGAACCGGAACATGCTTTGACTCCCTCTCCTCAATCCTATCAACCAGGGTATCAATATGCTGCTGCGCTTGATCGAAGCTAAACTGAACATCTGCCACATGAGTAGATGACAGTTGTCTCTCTAAAGATGAATGCAATGGAGAAACCAGATGTGATGGCATAGAAGCTGACTGATCATCATGTGTCAGCAAATCTAGGTAACCGATCGTAGTCATGCCAAACTCAATGTCCTCGAGACCAACATCAGATAACTGCTACCCTGCACTCACTGAAGGGTCTATACAGTGTGCCTCTCTCTCAGCAGCAATAGACTAGTCCATAGGAGGATCACCATGGGCACCGCTACTATCATGATGTGTGTGATGAGGATCCTATCGCTGAGTGTATCTAATAGTACCCACATGATCTCTGACATCCACTATAGGGATACCATGCTCAGCAGCTATAAATGCATATGCATCAATAAGATCCTTGGCCAAACTAGTCATGGTGACGCGTTCCATCTCTCCTGTAAGTCCCTCAAGGCTAGAAAGTGAAGGGATCCCTACTGTAGAGTACAAGTCATCTGAGCTCCTACTGGAAGATGCTCCACATGATGATCTGGAGCGCTGTCACTGCATCAAATACTGGCCAACCTGATCTACAGATATGGATGTCGCAGCTGATGCAATGTGCCCCACACTATCAATCACACCCCATAGCTGGGTGCTACGAACAACATCATCTACTATGGAACCCAACGATGGAGCAATAGCCTGTGACCTCTCACCTAGAATAACCTTGTGTGTTGGTCTCGGACGATCAGGTCGGCGAAAAGCATCTCTATCTGCAAGTCTCCCATGCCCCTGCCCCTGATGTGGTGCCAAATCTGTGTAATTAACCTATTTCCCTAATCGCACCTCTGGATAGATCTACTGTGCGAAGTATAAGGGGATTTGGTTGTTATTTGGGTAATGACCATGGACAGCTAGAAACCTAGGGTATATCAGTGCAGATATAGCTAGATCCTGACACTTCGTAACCTGATATCCCTTCACATATTGTTCCTTTGCGTATGATGGCCAAACTTGGGTTTTAAGAATCTCTTTGGGCACCAGTTTGGCCACCTCCTTGAGAGAAAGACCAGAGCTAACCTCTCATCTCTTTCTCTCAAGAATAGACTATACAACATCTGGGGAATATGCACTAGTCCTCTGTATGTCATTTCAGATAGCAATTAGGCTATCCAGGATGGACTGATAGGTGTTCCTATAAATAGTGGAGCTGGAGGGACTATCAATAGACTCTTGTAATTTTTGAATTTCCTTATTTGTGCGGTCAAATAGGTTCTCAGATTTTTCCCGATCCTGAGGTGGGATAGGTGCATCTGCCATGTGTAATGTCTAGTAATCTAGATGTATAAATGAACTATCAAGATATGTGCACCTGAAAGAAATTATATTTACAGTGTCAAATAACTACATGTACACATGCACTAAATCATATTTTTTGAACTTCATTAAATAAAATTAAAGTACACTTCTACATTATTCAATAAAAATAAAGTGTAAATAACTAGACATTAAATTTGAACACAAATTATAACTACTTAACTACATTATTCAATCAAAATAAAGTTTTTAAAAATACATTTAAACTCATTAGAGACTTATTATCTAACATGTAGGTCTATGTACCTATGTATAAACATGTACCTATTTATACCCATTTAACATGTACCTATGTAAACATGTACATGTGTATGCATATATGTACATACTTGTACACATGCATTGAATGCATGCACCTATGTATACATGTATATACATGCATATATGTATACATATACATACATGTAAATACATGCATATACACATATACATGTGTATATACATATATGTGTGTATATACATATAAATACATGCATATACACATATATGTGTGTATATACATATAAATACATGCATATATATATACATGTACATACATTCATATACACATATACATGCATATATACATGTAAATACATGTATATACAATATACATGTATTTACATGTAAATACATGTACATACATGCATATACACATGTATACATGCATGTATATACATGTAAATACATGTATATATGTATGTAAATACATGTATATACATACATATATATATATGTATATGCATGTGAATACATGTACATACATGCATATACACATAGATGCATGTATATACATGTAAATACATGTATACATACACATATACATGCATCTTTACATGTAAATACATGCATATACACATATAAATGCATATATACACATAAATACATATATATACACATATAAATGCATGTATATACACATAAATACATGTATTTACACATAAATATATGCATATACACATAAATACATGCATATACACATATATTTACACATAAATACATGCATATACACATGTATATACACATATATACATGCATATACACATATATACACATATACACATGTATATACACATATATACATGTATATATGTAAAAAAATTCTAAATACATTAAAAAAATACATAAATATATAAATGTAATACGTATATATACATAAAAAATCAAAAAATACCCACCTGGAAAATGACGGTCGATGAATCAGATGCCCCACAGCCAAACCCCATAGCCGAGATGTCACTTTCCAAATGATGGAAAGTGGGGTTAAAAACCCCACCAAAACCTAATGCAACAAGGTTTCGAATGAAACCTAGGTTTCATTCGAAACCTTGTTGCATGGAATATTTTATTCCTAGAAAATAGGTTTGAAATGAAACCTAGTTTCATTCGAAACTATGGTATTTTTGGGTTTCATTTGAAACTTTTTAGTTTCATTCGAAACTTTTTAGTTTCATTCGAAAGTAGCACTTCAGTTTCATTCGAAAGTATGAAGGCATTTTTTGCCTCCACCGTGTTTCGGGAAGAATTTCTTCCTCTGAAAAAGTGTAACCCACTATTGTGGGTTGACCCAGCAGTAGACATGGTTTTGGTGGTGGTGCTATGTTAGTGTCCCCAAAAGGAGAAAGATATTATACTACCTTTAGATTCAGTTTCTCCTACACTAGCAATGCTTCAAAGTATGAAAGTCTAGTCAATGGACTAGAGTGGGCTAGAAAAAGAGGGCTTAAGGCCTTAAAGGTTTATGGTGATAGTGAGTTAGTTGTCAGCCAAGTGAGAGGGATAAGTGCAATAAAAAATGACACTTTGAAAGCATATAAACATAGAGTTTGGGATGTAATTGAAGATTTCCATGCTTTCAATATTGTTGCTATCCCTAGGAAGTTAAATGAAAATGCAGATAGGTTAGCTGCTATTGGATCTCAGTATGATATTCCAAATAGCATTTCAAAAGAAAGGGATCAACAACATATCAAGGTGATTGTTAGAACCTCTATTCCTGATAATGATGTCAATTGGTAAGTGTTTGACAATGATGAACAAATTCTACAATTCTTGTTTGAAGAAGATGTTTTTTCAAAGTACAATCAAGATAGGCTATCACAACACTATGGTGATCAAGTGATACAATTCAAGTCTAATAAGATGCCTAGAGGTCTTGTCACCTTAGAGCCTATCTTCAACAAGGATGATGAAGTTAAGAGAAGCAAAGCTGGCCTAGTAGTTCAACAAGAACATTGTGTTGAACTAGAGTTGGAACCAGGTAAGAGTCTACAATTTGGAAGAGTGAACACTGAATTGGAAAAGCAAGTGGATACCCAATTATTCAAAGAATTCAGTGATGTTTTTGCATGGTAGTATGAAGACCTCAAGGGTTTTGATCCTGCCCTTGCTCAGCACACTATTGAGTTAGAAACTAATGCCAAACTAGTGAGGCAAAAGAAAAGGCCTGTTAATCCCAAGCTTGAGCCACTTATGCATAAAGAGGTGCTCAAATTAATAGAAAGTGGTATCATCTACCCCATTAAGCATACTAGTTGGGTTTCCAACCTTGTTCCTATCAAGACGAAGGATGGGGAGCTGAGGCTATGTGTTGACTTCAGGGATCTTAACAGGGCCTCTCTAAAAGACCACCATCCACCACCCTCAATGGAACAATTCTTACAATGTGTCTCTGGATCTGAGAGATTTTCATTATTGGATGGCTATTCAGGATACAATCAGATCTTAGTGAATGAAGAGGATCAATACAATACTATAGTTATAACCAAGTGGGGAACCATGGCTTATCAAAAGATGCCCTTTGGTTTGTCAAATGCAGGTGCTACATTTCGAAAGGCAATGGATATGGCCTTTAAGAGCCTCATGTACAAGTTTGTGTTGGTCTACTTGGATGACATAACTGTCTATTCTAAACATGCAGTAGATCACATCAAACATTTGAGGAATATTTTTGAAAGATGTAGAGAATTTGGGATATCTCTTAATCCCAAAAAGTGTGTGTTTGCAGTCCATGAAGGAAAATTGTTGGGATATGTAGTATCCAAAGAAGGGATCATAGTAGATCCTGAGAGAATTGCAGCTATCCTAGAGCTACCCCTATTGCATCACAAGAAAAGTCTCCAATCTTTCATAGGGAAGATTAATTTTGTTAGGAGGTTCTTGCCTAACATTGTAGATTTACTCAAGCCCTTGATAGCCATGTTAAAGAAGAGTTCATCTTTTAGCTGGACCAAAGAAGGGAGAGTCAATTTCCAAGCTTTCAAAGAGGCCTTAATAGAAGCCCCTACTCTCCTAAACCCAAATTTTAGTAAGGATTTTATCCTTTATGCCTATGGAAGTCATGATGCCATATCTACAATGCTGACCCAAGAGAATTCAGATGGATTGGAGTAGCCTATTGCTTTCTTTAGCAAAGGTTTAGAAGAGTATGAACATAGATACTCTTTTGTAGAGAAACATGTACTTGCTGTGGTAAAGAGCCTTAAAAAGTTTAGATATTTGTTGACCCATAGCAAGGTACACTTGAAAGTTACTCATCCAAGTGTCAAAGAGTTTTTTCTTTCCAAAGACCTAAATGAGAAAAGAGCTGATTGGATCACCAAGGTGATGGAATATGACATAGATATTCAAACTACCAAGATGGTTAGAGGAAGAGGTCTTTGTGAACATTTGGTAGAGGATGAAAGTTCAAAGAAATTGGAACAAATAGATGCATCTTTGGTGGTGCATTCTATAGAAGAACAAGCCAAGGCAACAAGTTGGTTGCGTAATATGATCAATTATTTGAAGATAGGACAATGTCCTGCAGGTTTAGATTTAGAAAAAAGGAGATATTATAGATTGCAATCTGTTCCTTTTGTGTTGATAAATGAAGTCCTTTTTAGAAAAGATCACAATGGTGTCCTTTTAAGATGCATAGATTCAAAAAAGGTAGCAGTCGTCCTATTTGAGTTTCATGATGGACCTTCTGGAGGTCACTTTTCTCCTAGGACTATTACTTTTAAAATCATGAGGGTCGGGTACTATTGGCCATCTATCTTTAAGGATAGTCATGATTATGTGAGAAAATGCATCAAGTGTGCCATGTTTGCAAGAAAAGAAAGGCTTGCAGCCTTGCCCTTATAGCCAGTCAGAACAGAGCAACCCTTCATGAAGTGGGGCATAGATTTCATTGGTACGGTCAATCCTCCATCTAGTGCAGGCCATAAATGGATAATTACTGCAACTGATTACTTCACCAGATGGATGGAAGCAATTGCATTAAAGGAAGTCAATGAGAGTGTTGTCTTAGGTTTTTATGATGACATAATTCATAGGTTTGGCACTCTAGACTCCATAATTTCAGATAATGCATTAGCATTCACAAGCCTTAAGGTCTTAGAATGGGCAATCAAGAATGGCATCTATTTGAATACCAGTTCCAATTACTACCCCCAAGACAATGGCTTAGCAGAATCCACCAATAAGAACTTGATTAGGATAATCAAGAAGACTCTTCAAGATAATCAGAGGGATTGGCATACCAAACTCAGGTCTGTAGTGTGGTTAGATAGAATTACCCCAAAGAAAATCATTGGTAATTATCCTTATGTGTTAGTGTATGGCAGAGAGGCCAAGTTGTCCATCTCAGCTGAATTGCTAGCTCTGGACTTGGTTACTCAATATGCCCTATTTGAGGAAGGAGATCCTTTGCACATCAGATATGCTTAGTTGATAGAATTGGAAGAGATCAGAGACAAATTAATGAAGGATATGGATTTTCACCAGATTCAGACAAAGAGAAGCTTTGATAAAAGAGCTAGGGTCAGAAATTTCAAGGTTGGAGATGTAGTTCTCAAATGGGATGAATTCAGATCCAGACCTTGCAGGCATACAAAATTTGACTCATTTTGGGGTGGACCATTTGTTATAACAAAATGCAAGGGGCCTAATTCTTTTTAGCTATCAACTCTTGAAGGAGTTCCCTTTCCTATCTTGGTGAATGGTTTCCACCTGAAGCCCTGTTTTGAGGTTAATCCCTCTTTGTAAGTCTTGTAAATATGTCCTTGCTTTTTTTTCCCTATTTTCTAGGTTAGTTTCCTGCTTTCCAAGAAGTGTCTATGCACAAGTTTGTCTCTCTGGTTCCATTTTTGTCTTTGTCAAAGTTTTGTGTTCCTAGAATGACCCCATGCCTAATGGATATGTCAAGGCCACTAATCTATGTCTAGCAGGCTGACATCTAGCAGAAATTGCCAAAATGTTACCCCTATTTTCATGTACATGTAGATTTGGCTTAAACCTATTCCAAAATCTCTATTTTCATCCTGCCATGTGCCCCTAAAAATTTCATGGGTTTATCTATTTTCCCCTGGTCTCTGCAACTATTTATAGGCCTCTGGCTAGGTGCAAAACCCTTAAAAATTCAAAAAGTAGTTGTTTGAGCTAAATAAACCCTACAAACCCTAGCCTTCATTCTATTTGGCTGTTAATTTTTCAGCAACTTAAAAAATCCCTATATCCATGTGCTTTTAATTTTCCTTCGGTTGCTAGTTCTCTAAGTTCTCTGGCGGTTACCTTTTTCTCTTGGCGAACTAGTGACTGCAGTGTTTCCCTGGTCATGAAGTAAAATGGTGGTGCCCTAAAGTATTCAGCGACTCCGTGGATTACCTTTGGTCGGGCATTCATTAACTAAAACCCCAGGTTAGACTTTTTTTTTAGCGATTCTGTGAGTGCCTTGTTCACGTATTCTTTAGACTTAACCAAGGTTAGGAATTCTATTCAGTGACTGAGCCAATTTCCTTTGGCCACACATTTGCTAAAACCTCTGGGGTTAAGATTTTTAGTGGGGTCCCAGTTGATGAGATCAACGGTTGTCATAAGATCTCATAGGGTTTGTCAGAGGCTTGTGATCTTATGACAACTGTTGATCTTTCCTTTTTCTCAGTGCTTCAAGCTTTTGTGGGTCTGCTACCACAGTATCCTACTTGGAGGCTTTTTATTGGTTGAGGGATGATGAATTGTATTTTTTCACTGGGCCCAGGGATGTCAAAAGCTTGGAAATCAATGGTCAATGTGTGTTCTCATCACGTGTGTCAGAGGTATGTGATTATAAGACAATTGTTGATTCTCCTTGGTGACGTAACTCTTCATGCTTGGCAGGTCCACTGCTATGCGTACACAATGGAAACTTCTCATTTTTCCACATGGTAATGATTTGGCAATGTGTTAGTGGGACTAGGTTTCTAGCACTTTGAAAGGTTCTGACATCTAATGAGGATCGACAGCTGGGGCATGTCTGCAAGGAATCTTTCTGACACATGAGATCATCCGCCCGTCGTTGATCTTACTTTATCTCCAGGCTCTGTCAGGTGGGTCCTCTCTTCTGATGTGCTCAAATTTGGTTGGTCCGTGTGGTGATGACTAGATTTTATGGTTGGTCCATTTGTTAGAGGTTCCCGATCTAATGAAAATCTGTGGCTGGCGCATGATCTGAAAGAATATTCGGGGGCCATGAGATCATGTGCCCATTGTTAGATGGGAATCTGGAAATTACAGTGGGTCTGATGTCAGAGCTTGCCGAGGTGTTACTAAATAAGTGACTAGAATAAATAGAAGAATGACATGTGGTAGGTTTGGGCCCAGAATTTGAAGGTATTCAATGATTTGGTGAATAAAGGTTTTCTTATGTTTGCTTAATATAACCTAGGGTTAGTTAAAAGTTCAGCGATTCAATGAAATGCCTTGTTCACTGAATCACCTAACCAGACCAAGGTAAAGCTAAGGATTTCATGACTTACAAATGAGTCTTTAGTCACATAGTCACTGAATGACTTAAAGGAAGAAAACTCGAGGTGGGTCCAAACATGCTGACGTGCTAAAATCTCATTGGTCGTAACTTGCTGATATGGATTTGACTTTTCAAAGAAGGTTTGCAAATATTGTCAGGATAATCTAGGCCATTCATCTGCCAGGAAACAAAGGGGATCGATGGTCGCATTTTAAAATGACTGGCTACCCATTAATTTTCAACTTCAAATAGTTCTAAGAGGGTTTTTTGCCAGTATTTGATTTGTAGGCCGCAAGCGGTGAGGTAGCTCAAAACATTTATGTCTCCAGGACATTCACAGTTAAAGGAGGATGATGAGGAGGTCTGGGTGGCTGTCATGGGCCATTTCTTGTCTCAGAAAGGTACTAGTTATGCATTCATGGCAAGTCTTTGTGCAAGAAAGTGGATGAATCTAGGTTGCTTGTCTGTAGGTTGATGTAGTATAGGGATGGGCACGCAAACTCAAGGTCTGATCAGCCATATTTGCAGAGTTACATTTATGATCAGACTTGATTTAGTGAGGGTTAGATATTATTTTAATAAAAATATTCTATAACCCTAGTTAGGTTTTGACTCCTGCCTGCGTGCAGTTGAGTATGTATATATTGTATTTTTGGAGCTTTTGAGCTTAGAATTGGACAATTGTAGAAGAAATTCATCCTTTTTTAAGGGTCATCTGTGGTATCATTTCTACCCTCTCGCTTATATAGTTGTAAATTTATTGTTATAAACTAAATTTGCACCCTTTGTTTCAAGCTCTCTTGGTCTTGATAACTCAGTATAACATGGGAATCATCTCTAGGTTGTGGGACCTTTTGCTAACTGAGATGAGACCTCCAGGTTCTAGGTTGGTTCCTTTTGGATAATCACCTTAATTTTCTTCTTGACATGAAAAGTAAAACTTTTGAGGGAAAGCAATATAAGGAAATCTTGGAAAGGGAAATGACTGAAAGCAAACTACCTACTAGGTGATGCACTGAAACTAGGGTTTGGATCTTAGTATGTAGGATGAAATCAGTGAGAGACTTAGGTCTAGTAGGTCACAACTTACTGAATAGGCTTGCATAAGTATTTCATAGGAGGGGTCTGGAAACAAAGAGGGCATTCAAGGAAAGGAAGAGATTCTTTCACAAATAATGACACTCCTTGGGGTAGACAACAATCTATGACCTACAAACAAACATTCAGCTCTGCAACTAGGTATAGGAATGAGACAAGATTGTTAAGGGGTTGTAGTATACCCAAAAAAACATTCACATCAAATCATTCACAATAATACACATGAATTGTAGAAAGAAAGAAGGATTAAGAAGGCTAAGATATCATTGAGAAACATATAAATACTTTGATTCAATAAGAGATAACTCACACAAAAAAGGCATAGGGACATGTGAAATGTCACAAAATATCTTCAATCTCTGAATTACCAATGGGAGGTTACAGAATGGAGAAGACCAAAGAGGAGGAAATGCCACAGATAGCCCTCTAAGAAAGAGACTTTCTTCTTACAAAATGTGAACTCTCTAACCCTTGAGCACTAAGGCTCCAAAAATACAATATATACATCTCCAGTATGTAGGCAGGAGCAAAACCTAACTAGGGTTACATGATTTTACAATAAAATAGCAAACCCTAACTACCTATCAAATCTAATAAAAAAAATATCTCTGCAACATCAAGGCCGACTAGATATGTTGTGTGCCCACGCCTATAGTACATCAAACTTGATCCATCTACCCTCCTCCAACTCCTCTAAGCCATGAATGCATCCAATTTGATCCTGGTCTGATATCTAGGTTTAAAATGATTAACCCTGCAAAAGGTGGCGCCAAGCTCATTAAAGCTTTCAACATGACGTGGTACTTTGTAAAATTTATGGCACCAATGATTAGATCCTCTATTATCATCCCCTCAACCATCCCTATCTTGAGGAATTCAATTCTAGCTACCCATTTGTCGTGCATGGCTGCAAAACACAAACCCTAGCAAAGCCAATCAAAAGGAATACTTAAATTTGAAAAAGAACGACTAGCAAGTCAATTTTAAAATGCAATCATCAATTGTTTTATCTCTCGGTAGATCAGGTGGCTTAGATACACCTAGAAAAACACTTTAAAACCCCTTTATTAGGTCAACCACCACTGTGGAAGTTAGCAGCTAATCACCGGTGAGAAAGTTAGTGTCCCTGACAAACCTTGGACCCACGTCCCTGAGAACACCATTGGATGATTGTCACTATACCGCGATCGTAACGATCAAGCTTTTTGGATCTCTGGTATAACAATAGCCACGAGATCTGATTGTGCCTTAACCTCTTTAGAAACCCCATGGGCCCACTAACATTGGCCACATTGCACTCTCACCAACTAATCAAATGCCACCCCCTTAGGTCCATGTTGCAACTGTCCCTGACACAAGACCCACTGTCAGAAGCTCTAACGATGAAGGAGGATCAACAACTGTCACTATAGTGCCAGATTAAATAGTTCACATCTTGAGCCCCGTTATAATGATGACCACGTGATTAATTCAAAACTTAACCCACCAAGGAAGATGACCCCACTGACAAGCTGTCGAATCAGACACCTCTGACGAATCAAGAACTACCAAATAAGATGAGGTGGCACTGGTCCCACTGACAAGATGAACTCTATAGGTAGGAAGATCAATGATCATCACAAGATCTCATGGAATCTTTTGGGGCCATGAGATCATGCGACAACCGTCAGATCTAGAATCTTGACTTGGCCACTGAACCGAGACTACCGACTGAAACAGTAACTGCTTGTGGGATCGTTGAGTGTTAAGGGGTTAACCGTCGGGAATCGAAGACTTGGTGACTGAAGGATTCTTAAAATTCACATGCAAATTGGGATGACCTAAGTGACTAGGATAAAGTAACATAAAAATATAATGCGGCCAAAGGGTTTTGCAGGGTAATGGCTAGTTTATGAATTTTTCTAAGGGTTTTTCTTCTAGCCAGATAACTAAAAGATATTGTAGAGACCAGGGGAAAAGAGGTAGACTCATGAAATTCTTTGGAATGTTTGACAAGATAAAAATAGAGGCCTAGGGATGGTTTTTTCCAAATTTGATGCATAGGAAAATTTGGGTAACATTTTGGCAATTTTTGCTGAATGTGAGCCTGCTAGACATGGGAAACTAGTGACCTTGACAATCCATTGGGCATGGGGCTATTACAAGAACAAAAATTCTCTATAGAAGGAAAAAACTAAAAAAATGTGCTCAGAGCACTTCTTGAAAATTAGGAAACTAAACTAGAAAGCAAGGAAAGAAAATAGGGAAACTTTTACAAAATTTATAGAGAGGGGTTAACCTCAAAACAAGGTTTCAAGTGGAAACCATTCACAGAGATAGGTAAGGGGGCTCCCTCCATATTTGATAGTTGAAAAGAATTGGAGCCCTTGCATTCTATGATTATAAATGGTCCACCCCAAAAGGAGTCAAATTTTGTGTGCTTGCTAGGCCTTGACCTGAACTCATCCCACTTGAGGACTATGTCTCCAACCTTGAAGTCTCTGACCCTAGCTCTTCTATCAAAGATCCTCTTTATCTGAATCTGATGGAATTACATATTTTGCATTGATTTGTCTCTGAGTTCCTCTAATTCCATCAACTGAGCATACCTGACCTGCAAGGGATCTCCTTCATCAAATAGGGTATACTAAGTACCTAGGTCCAAAGCTGGTAATTTAGTTGAAATAGGCAACTTAGCCTCTCTGCCATACACTAGCACATAAGGAGAATTACCAATGATTTTCTTTGGGGTAATTCTATCTAACCACAATGTAGACCTCAACTTAGTATGCCAATCTCTCTGATTATCTTGTAGAGTCTTCTTGATTATCCTAATCAAGTTCTTATTGGTGGATTCTGCCAAGCCATTGCCTTGAGGGTAGTAGTTGGAGTTGGTATTCAGATAGATGCCATTCTTGACTGCCCACTCTAAGACTTTGAGGCTTATGAATGCTAATGCATTATCTAAAATTATGGAATCAGGAGTGCCAAACCTATGAGTTAAGTCATCATAAAAGCTTAGGATAGCACTCTCATTGGCCTCTTTTAATGCAATTGCCTTTGTCCATCTGGTGAAGTAATCTATTGCAGTAATTATCCATTTATGTCCTGCACTAGATGGAGGATTGATCATGCTAATGAAATCTATACCCCACCTCATGAAGGGCTGATCTATTTTGATTGATTTTAGGGGCAAGGTTGCAAGCCTTTCTTTTCCTGCAAACATGGCACACTTGATGCAACTTCTGACATAATCATGACTATCCTTAAAGATAGATGGCCAATAGTATCCAACCCTCATGATCTTAAAAGCAATAGTCCTAGGAGAGAAGTGACCACTAGAAGGTCCATCATGAAACTCAAATAGGATGTCTGCTATCTTCTCTGAATCTATGCATCTTAAAAGGACACCATTGTGATCCTTTCTGAAAAGAACCTCATTTATCAGCACAAAAAGAATAGATTGTAACCTATAATACCTTCTTTTTGCTAAATCTAAGCCTGCAGGACATTGTCCCGTCTTCAAATAATTGATCATATTAGGCAACCAGCTTGTTACCTTGTCTTGTTCTTCTATAGAATGCACCACCAAAGATGCATCCACTTGTTCTAATTTCTTTGAACTTTTATCCCTTGCCAAATGTTCACAAAGAGCTCTTCCTCTAACCAACCTAGTAGTCTTTTCTCATTTAGGTCTTTGGAAAGCAAAAACTCTTTGACACTTGGATGAGTAACTTTTAAATGTACCCTGCTGTGGGTCAACAGATATCTGAACTTCTTAAGGCTCTTTACTATTACCCAAAATTTCCCTGTCATACAATTTTGGCCATAATCCTATTTTTTGCCTACGAAGTAGATCCTCAAAGTTCCATGGTTTTCCTTCTTGGCCCCATGTTCTTTGATGTATTGTCAAACCCTAGTTCAGATTACACATGCTAAATCGCAAAGCACTCAGAGATTTTCAAGTTTGAATGGTTGCAGGAAATGCTCAGGTCATAATTTTCCAAAATGTTCAGTGTCGAAAACCCTCTATGTTTTCAACCTTCACTCTAAAAACTCCGGATGTTTTCGACCTTCGGTATGAAAACCTTTTGTGTTTTCGATTGCTTTTGTACTTTGCACTTCTTCAGCATCAACATTTTTCTAGGTGCACTACTGCGATTGATGGTGGGCCTGGATGTCTTTTGAACTAGTGGTGATAGTTTTAGTGGTTGGTCGCATATTCACATACGGCCTCTTGACCGCATGTGCTCATGCGACTAGCCATCAATGGTTTGCGGTCAGCATCTTGCAGTCAACTCTAAGAGGTTAGTAGGTAGCATCTTCTGGTTGGTCACATGTTCGCATGGGATCTTCTGATCCCATGCACCCATGCGACTAACCATTTGTGGTTATGATGGTGACAAATTGTCAGCGATCGCGGTTAAGAAATTAACGTTGTCACATGATCTCATGAAGACTTTTGAACTCATGCGATCATGCGACAAGCCTTGCATGGTTAGCAAAGCTTTCAACTTTAGCGTGGGTCCTTGGGTAGTGACGTGTCTATTTCTTAGAGGCAAGCGGGGTTTGCATTGGGCCCGATAACATGTGGCCCCATAGATTCAAAATCTACGGTGGTCACATATTCGCATGGGATCTTCCGATCCCATGTGATCATGTGACCACCATTGGATCCTTCTGGTGTTTCAAGCGTTCTATTGTGGGTCTAGCCGATGTGGTCAGTTCCAATTGGTCCATGTGGTATAGGTGGGATATTTTGCAGGCACAGGCATCTATGTGGCAGCGGAGGTAGATTCTAAAAGGCTTGTTGCATGATCGCATGAAGCCATTTGGGCTCATGTGATCATGCGACCAACGTTCAAATTCAAGCAGTGTGACTCTTGTTCGTAGGTTTTCTTCTACTTTGATGTTTACAAGTGCGGGTAGCTGAAGATTTATGATTTTGGAGGCAGTGGCAGTTACAAGAATGTGCAGAGACCTTTTAGGCTATCATTTTTGGGTCCTTTCAGGATGAGATCAGATTTTGAGCATTCATGACTCAGTGGGCTTGCAGGGAGGTAGATGGATCGAGGTCTTTTATCTGCAGGCATGATCAAGTATAGGGATGGACACACAAAGACATATCTAATCAGTTGAGATTTTTTTATGAACATTTATGATCAGATTGGATCACCCTAGGCTTTGATATTATATTGTAAAAACTGTAACCCTGGTTAAATTTTGGACTCCTGCCTACGTGTAGTTGAGTGATGTATATATTCTTTTTGGAGCTTTCGAAGTGGGGAGTTGACATTTTGTAAAGAAGAAAGCCTCTTTCTTTGAAAGCTATTTGTGACACTTTCTGTCCTCTAGTTTTTCTACTCTTTGTAATCTCCCATTGATAATTTAGATATGGCAAAGCATTTTGTGACACTCTTGTTGTCCTTATGCCTTCTTATGTGAGTTATCTCTTATTGGATTAAAGTGTATGATGTTTTCAGTGATATCTTAGGTTTTCTGATAGCTCTTTCTTTCTGTAATTTTGTGTGTTTCCTATGTTTGATCTGATTAAGGTGTTTTTGTGGGTATAATTCAGCCCCTAATAGTCTTGTCTCAATCCTACACTAGGTTACAAAAGTGAATGTCTGCTTGCAGGTTATAAGTTGTATCTTATGTTTAGGCCATCTTATGAAACACTTATGCAAGCCTGTTCAGAAAGTTGTGATCTCCCAGACCTAAGCCTTTCATTGGTTTCATTCCTCTATACTGAGATCCAAACCCTAGTTTCGGTGCATCACCTAGTAGGTAGATTTACTTTTTGTTATTTCCCTTTCCAAGCATTCCTTCTATCCCTTTCCCTCAAAAGAATTTACTTTTCATATTAAGAAGCAAATTAGGGTGATTATCTAAGAGGAACCAGCCTAGAACCTGGAGGTTTCATCTCAATTAGCATAGGTCCCACAACCTGGAGATGATTCCCAAGTTATACTGAGTTATCAAGACTAAGAGAGCTTGAGAAAAGGCGCAAACTTAGTGTATAACATTTCTGGCATGCTCGATGAGATAGAAGTGAAGATCAAATTAAAGTTCAAAGGTGTTCCTATTGGTTCATCTGCAAAAGGATCAAAGAAATTTAGTACACAAGGTCTATCAGTATAGACTCAAGCTCAAGGATTCCCCACCTTGGTGCTAGTGTATAACATTTCTAGCATGCCCGATGGGACTGAAGTTCAGATTCATGTTCAAGGTATGCTATCTCTAATATGCTAGTAGCATGCTACAAACCTAGAAGAGGTCATTCTGTTGCATATCTAGTGACTCTGGAAAGTCTACTAGTTTCAAAGGTCAAGTGCTGGTATGTTTTCAATCTTCATATTCAAGTTCCAGCTGATTACATGAGTAGACATGTCAAGTTTCTATGGATAGTTAGGTTACCCACCATCCTATTATGAGAGTGGTTCTCAATGGGTTGGTTCCCAACCTTATCAAAGCCACCCAAAGCCTCCTTTTACCCCAAGCTATTATACTTCTCAAGGGTATCAATATATCCAGTATGCCCCAAATGAGTTTGCCCTTGTGCAAAGTTATGAGAGGGCCCTTCGATAAGATGGATCATGGGCAAAAGAGGCACAACAAAAAATGCAAAGCCAGTTGCCCCATCCTATTTACCACCCACCCTCCCCTTCTTAGACTATGCAAGAGATATGGACTCTGAACTCAGACTTCATGAAAGAGCAAGAAAAAGCAAAGAAACTGTTGCTTGATTTAGTCAAGCAGGTTTCTGAGATCAGGAAGCAGAGAGAGTAGGAGGCTCAAGGTTATTTTGAAGAGGATTCAGCTCCCTACCAGGAGATAGAGGCTCAAAAATATGAGCAAGGGAGAGCTCCTTACCAAATGATAGAGGCTCTTGTTGATAGGCAACAAGTAAGAGAGTTTCAAGAAGAGATCAGACGCCGAGCTGAAATTGAGACAGCAAGGTTAAGATCATAAATTGCTCAACAAGAGGCTCCTAGGCCTAAGATTCCAAGCTGGAGGGCCCATCTATCTCAAGAACCTACACATGTGGAGCCTACAAAGCCTTCATTTCCAAGCTTTGAGATAGGTATGCCTTCTACATCTCCCTCTGAGCCCCCTCAGTTTCACATCCCAAGTTTTAAGGCAAAAAATTCTTTTCAAGAGCATGTGCTTGAGATGCACCCCACCACTCTACAAGAGGAGCCTATCCAAAGAAGTGAGTTATCCCAAGAGACCCCTCTGGTCTCTTAGGATGATGAGGTGATGTGGATACCCCAATGGACTCTCCCTCCTGGTTGTCAGATGCCAAGCCTTTGCAAGGACACTAGTCTAGTGTCTGAGCAAGGACTGGTGGTAAATGAACTTTCATTTGAAGAGGAGGAGAAGAAATATGAGGTATCAGTGCAAAGTGATGACTATGGTGAAATGGAGCAGAAAAGTGTGGAAGCAGAGGTTGATGCTTAGCCTGAGCTCTTGGTTGATTTTCTTGATGAGCTTCCCCTCTTTGTTGCTGATGAAGAAGAGACCATGCCATTGCCTATGGCTGAAGGTCAATTAGAAAAATAGGTTCACCATCAACAAGAGGTTGATATAGAGGAGCATGCCTTGTCTTTGTTTGATGAGCTGCCTAGTTTTGATGAGTAGGGTGATAAAGATGTGATCATAGCCACCTCTTTGAAGTTGCAGTAGCTAGAACAGATTGATCCTGAAGATATGCTGATTCATGAGCTTGATCTCATCTTTGAGGAGACTTCCCAATGTGCAGAGGATAACCATAGCCTTGACAAAGATTATTTGGGAAGCATCATAGATGGCTTGTATATGGATCCTGATTGTAATGAGCTCTTAGCTTGTTTAAAGGAAGAAGATGACAATCCCCTAACTGTGGATGATGAGTTGACCTAGCTATCCATGATGGAGGGCAACCAGAAAGATAAAGAAGAAACTATCAAGGAAAGTCCTACCTTCAAACTTTCAAGAGGCTACCCCATCAGATACTTGGCCCAAAAAGAGTTCACTGAGACACCTCCATATGATCCATTTGAGGTGAGTGAACTTGATCTTGTTTTTGCAGAGGCAGTGCATCCTCATTTGCCAAATTTTTATGTGCCTCACATCCTTGTAGCTATCCTCATGAGTCCAATGAAAAATACCCTGATGAGGAAGGGTAGCTACTTTTTGCAACCAGTGAATGGTTTTGTTTGACCAAACTTCTACACTGGTTAGTTTAGGATAGGTTAGTTTTCCTGCTTTCTTTCCTTGTTTTCTAGGTTAGTTTTTCTTGTTTTCCAAGAAGTGCTCGAGCATAGTTTTTGTCTCCCTGTCAAGTTTTTATGTTCTTGAGATGACCCCATGCCCAATGGATTGCTTCAAAGGCTACTAGTCCAATGTCTAGTAGGCTGACATCCCGCAAAAGTTACCAAAATGTTACCCAAAATTTCCTTGTCATACAATTTTGGCCATAATCCTATTTTTTGCCAATGAAGTAGATCCTCAAAGTTCTACGATTTGTGCTCTCGGCCCCATGTTCTTGATGTATTGTCAAACCCCAGTTTAGATCACACATTCTAAATCACAAAGCGCTCAGAGATTTTCAAGTTTGAATGGTTGCAGGAAATGCTCAGGTCATAGTTTTCCAAAATGTTCAGTGTCGAAAACACTCTGTGTTTTCGACCTTCGCTCTAAAAACTCAGGATGTTTTCGACCTTCGGTCCAAAAACCTTAAGTTTTTTCAACTGCTTCTGCACTTTGCACTTCTCTAGTGTTAGCATTTTTCTAGGTGCACTACTGTGATTGATGGTGGGCCCAGATGTCTTTTGAACTAGCGGTGATAGTTTTAGTGGCTGGTCGCATGTTCGCATGCAGACTCTTGACCACATGCACTCATGCGACTAGCCGTCAGTGGTTCACGGTCAAATTTTTGCGGTCAACTCCAAGAGGTTAGCAGGTAGCATCTTCCAGTTGGTCACATGTTTGCATGGGATCTTTCGATCCCATGCGCCCATGTGACTAACCATCTATGCTTACAATGGTGACAAACCATCAACAGTCGCAGTTAAGAAATTAACATTGTCACATGATCTCATGAAGAATTTTGAGCTCATGCAATCATGCAACAAGCCTTGCATGGTTAGCAAAGCTTTCAACTTTGGCATGGGTCCTTTGGCGGTGATGTGTCCATTTCTTAGCGGCAAGCGGGGTTTGCAGTGGGCCCGGTAACATGTGGCCTCGTAGATTCAAAATCTATGGTGGTCGCATGTTCGCATGTGATCTTCAGATCCCATGCAATCATGTGACCACCGTTGGATCCTTCTGGTGTTTCAGGCATTTTGTCATGGGTCCAGCTGATGTGGTCAGTTCCGGTTGGTCCATGTGGTACAGGTGGGATATTTTGCAGGCTCGGGCATCTATGTGGTAGTAGAGGCAAATTCTAAAAGGCTTGTCACATGATTGCATGAAGCCATTTGGGCTCATGCGATCATGTGACCAACGTTCAAATTCAAGCAGTGTGACTCTCGTTCGTAGGTTTTCTTCTGCTTTGATGTTTGCAAGTGCGGGTAGCTAAAGATTTATGATTTTGGAGGTAGTGGCAGTTGGAAA
The DNA here is from genome assembly GCA_027943335.1 of Chamaecyparis obtusa. Classification (NCBI taxonomy): domain Eukaryota; kingdom Viridiplantae; phylum Streptophyta; class Pinopsida; order Cupressales; family Cupressaceae; genus Chamaecyparis; species Chamaecyparis obtusa. The sequence continues at coordinate 80,923 of BSBK01007675.1, read as the reverse complement.
AGTGTGCAGAGACCTTTTAGGCTATTGTTTTTGGGTCCTTTCAAGATGAGATCAAATTTTGAGCATTCATGACTCAGTGGGCTTGCAGGGAGGTAGATGGATCGAGGTCTTTTATCTACAGGCATGATCAAGTACAAGGATGGACACGCAAAGACATATCTAATTGGTTGAGATTTTTTTCATGAACATTTATGATCAGAATGGATCACCCTAGGGTTTGATATTATATTGTAAAAACTGTAACCCTGGTTAACTTTTGGACTCCTGCCTACATGTAGTTGAGTGATGTATATATTCTTTTTGGAGATTTTAAAGTGGGGAGTTGACATTTTGTAAAGAAGAAAGCCTCTTTCTTAGAAAGCTATCTATGACACTTTCTGTCCTCTAGTTTTTCTACTCTTTGTAATCTCCCATTGATAATTCAGATATGGCAAAGCATTTTGTGACACTCTTGTTGTCCTTATGCCTTCTTATGTGAGTTATCTCTTATTGGATTAAAGTGTATGATGTTTTCAGTGATATCTTCAGTTTTCTGATACCTCTTGCTTTCTGCAATTTTGTGTGTTTCCTGTGTTTGATCTGATTTAGGTGTTTTTGTGGGTATAATTCAGCCCCTAACAGTCTTGTCTCAATCCTACACCGAGTTGTAGAAGTGAATGTCTGCTTGCAGGTCATAGGTTGTATCTTATGTTTAGGCCATCTTATGAAACACTTATGCAAGCCTATTTAGTAAGTTGTGATCTCCCAGACCTAAGCCTTTCACTGGTTTCATTCCTCTATACTGAGATCTAAACCCTAGTTTCGATGAATCACCTAGTAGGTAGATTTTCTTTCTATTATTTCCCTTTCCAAGCATTCCTTCTATCCCTTTCCCTCAAAAGAATTTACTTTTCATGTTAAGAAGCAAATCAGGGTGATTATCCAAGAGGAACCAGCCTAGAACCTGGAGGTTTCATCTTAGTTAGAATAGGTCTCACAACCTGGAGATGATTCCCAAGTTATACTGAGTTATCAAGACTAAGAGAGCTTGAGAAAAGGTGCAAACTCATTGTATAACATTTACCATAGCAAGTACATATTTTTCTAGAAAAGAGTATCTCTGTTCATACTCCTCTAAACCTTTGCTAAAGAAAGCAATAGGCTGCTCCAATCCATCTGAATTTTCTTGGGTCAACATTACAGATATGGCATCATGACCTCCATAAGCATAAAGGATGAAATCCTTATTGAAATTTGGGTTTAAGAGGGAAGGAGCTTTTGTTAGGGCCTCTTTGATAGCCTAGAAATCGGCTTTCCCTTCCTTAGTCCAACTGAAAGTTGAACTCTTCTTTAACATGGTTGTCAAAGGCTTTAATAAATTTGCAATGTTAGGCAAGAACCTCCTAACAAAGTTAATCTTTCCTATGAAAGATTGAAGAATTTTCTTGTGATGTGGTAGGGGTAGTTCTAGGATAGCTACAATTCTCTCAAGATCCACTATAATTCCTTCTTTGGATACTACATATCCCAATAGTTTTCCTTCATGAACTGCAAACACACATTTTTTGGGATTAAGAGATATCTCAAACTCTCTAGACCTTTCAAAAATCTTCTGCAGATGTTTGATATGATCTACTGCATGTTTTGAATAGACAGTTATGTCATCCAAGTATACCAACAAAAACTGGTACATTAGGCTTTTAAAGGCCATATCCATTGCCTTTTGAAATGTAGCTCCTGCATTTGACAAACCAAAGGGCATCTTTTGATAAGCCATGGTTCCCCACTTGGTTGTAAATGCAGTCTTGTATTGATCCTCTTTATTCACTAAGATCTGATTGTATCCTAAATAACCATCCAATAATGAAAATCTCTTGGATCCAGAGACACATTGTAAGATTTTTTCCATGGAGGGCAGTGGATGGCGGTCTTTTAGTGAGGCTCTATTAAGATCCCTAAAGTCAACACATAACCTCAACTCCCCATTCTTCTTCCTAACTCGAACAAGGTTGGAAACCCAACTAGTATGCTTAATGGGGTAGATGATACCGCTTTCTATTAGTTTGAGTACTTCTTTATGCATAAGTGGCTCAAGCTTAGGATTAACAGGCCTTTGTTTTTGCCTCACTGGTTTGGCATTAGGTTCTAATTCAATAGTGTGCTGAGCTAGGGATGGATCAAAACCCTTGAGGTCTTCATACTGCTATGCAAAAATGTCACTGAATTCCTTAAATAATTGTGTATAAGCTTGCTTTTCTAATTCAGTGTTTACCTTTCCAAATTGTAGGCTCTTACCTAGTTCCAACTCTAATTCAACATAATGTTCTTGTTGAACTACCAGGCCAACTTTGTTCTTCTTAACTTCGTCATCCTTGTTGAAGATAGTCTCTAAGGTAACAAGACCTCTAGGAATCTTATTGGACTTGAGTTGTATCATTTAATCACCATAGTTTTGTGATAGCCTATCTTGATTATGTTCTAAAAAAACATCTTCTTCAAACAAGAACTGCAGAATTTGTTCATCATTGTCAAACACTTGCCAATTGACATCATTATCAGGAATAGATGGTTTGAAAATCACTTTGATATGCTATTGATCCATTTCTTTTGAAATGCTATTTGGAATATCATACTAGGATCCAATAGTAGCTAAGCTATCTGCATTTTGGTTTAATTTCCTAGGGATAGCAACAATGTTGAAAGCATGGAAATCTTCAATTGCATCCCAAACTCTATGTTTGTATGCTTTCAAAGTGTCATTTTTAGTTGCACTTATCCCTCTCACTTGGCTGACAACTAATTCACTATCACCATAAACTTTTAAGGCCTTGAGACCCCTTTTTCTAGCCCACTCTAGTCCATTTACTAGACTTTCATACTCTGCAGTATTGCTAGTGCAGGAGAAACTGAATCTGAAGGTAGTATAATACCTTTCTCCTTTTGGGGACACTATCATAGCACCACCACCAGAACCATGTCTACTTCAAGCTCCATCAAAAAATAGTTCCCAAACCTGATTTCTCTGATCCTCTAAATTAGTATCCTCTTTGAGAAGGCTTGGTTCTATGGCTCCACTCTCTTGTATTAAATAACTTCCCAAACCAAAATCCCAAACAAGATTTTCTTGGGCCTCTGAAGCTCTTTCATCTAGAAAAATATCAGGGATACTTTCTATCTTTGTGCTTCCTTCACTAATGGTTTGGAAGTCACTGTCATCAAATATAGGGCAGTTTACATTGATGGTGTTGGATACATATGGCTCTATATGGTGTGCTACTAATGGTTTTGATTTAATGGTGACCTTGGTCCCATATCTTGTATGAAATAACATGTGAGACCAGTCAGAAGATAGATAACCTCCTATCTTGGCTGTAAACTCCCTTGATAGACATATAACAAATAATGCAGGGAGATCTATGATATATATATCAAGGAGGATGGAAAAATTAGGACTAGCATGAAGGATTAGACTGGTATCCTTGGCTACACCTATAGTATTGACTGAGGATCCATCAAGTTGGGTAACCTTCTTTTGGAAGGGCTCATATTTCAGTCCTAATTGGTTAGCTACTTTCTTGGGCATCACAGTGCTAGTAGCTTCACTATCTACCATACAATTATGCACTAAAGATTTTCCAATGATTAAAGATACATAAAAGGGAGGTGGCTTTGAATTCCTACCTTGAATGGAATTTTCTTTGGATTTGCTACTTGGAGCCTCCTTTTCTTGATCAGTGTTAACCAACACTAGCTTTGCAGCTTCTTTTGCAGGTTGAGGAGTTGTCACTTCTGTCATGGCCTTCTTCAAAATTTTAGGCTATCCTAGAAGATCCAAAGAGTCCCACATGGACATGGTGACATTCACCTTCTTCATGTTGTCTACAATATTAAAAGGTGTCACAGTGTGTACTCTTTGTTGTGTCTTTGGCATGATGGGGTCCACCTCTTTAGAATGTTGGCCTTCTTTGCTTGTCATGACAGGAGCCTCCTTAGGTGTGATGGGATTAGCTTGCTGTAGTGGCTCTACAGATGTAGTGGCTTTGGCATTAGAATCTGCTCTCTCCATGTCTTGAGCTCTTTTTTTTTCTCTTGTATAAGAAACAAAAGCAACCTCATCATTGACTCCATTGAAGTTTGGTTGCTCCCAATTGAAAAGAGCAGTCTCATTCTCTTGTGATTCTTGTTGAGGCATTGACCCACTGGATGAAGCCTATGATTGAGCTTGGGAGGCATTCTGAACCATTAGAGCTTGGTTCATCCATCCATTTGAACATGTAGCCTAATTGTGAGGCTGATTACAAGGGAAACACCATTCATTTTCCATAGCCATATTATTTTGGCTAGGAACCATATCCCTCATCGGATTTGCAGAATTTAGAGGTGCAGGGTTATATGGTTGGAATGGTCTCTGATTAAAACTTTATCTTTGTCCTTGATAGCCTCATTGGTATGGTGGCCTATTTTGCTGATAAGGTTGTCCTTGATTCTGATATTGCTGATTAGGACCTTGGCCTTCTGGCTGAAATGGTGGTCTAATTCCTTGACCTTGCTTCTTTAGATTTGTGACCTCTTTAGTCAAGGTCTACAATAAATTGGTCATCTCTTGTATACTAGTTTGCTGGCTACTTTTGATTTCTTGCAACTCTTGAGAGAAACTTGCCTTAGCATGTTCTTGACCACTGGTACAAGCTTGAGGTGCTTCTATGGTGGAGATAGGAGTAAATGGGGGTACCTGGGTAGGTGTAATGTGCTAAAGGCTAGGAAAAATGGGCATTGGAGGCCTTCTAGCAATCATGCCTGCTTGGATTAAACAATTTTCAGCCCTGACAGCTATGTCAAAAGCTTGGGGTAGAGAAGTACCACCCATAGAATAGATCATGATAGAAATTTGGCCATTCTGACTTTGCAAGTAATAGAGGAAAGCATGGTCAGCTAATGGTCTTATTGAGACTAGAATTCTATTCCGTGTTTTAAGGAATCTACTATTGTAATCTGTCATTTGCTCTTGAGGGTCTCTCTTAATAGTTGTTAACTACTCAACTAGAGACAAGTTATCTGATTTATCCTCAAAATGCTTACTTAATGCATCCCCTAATTCGTCCCATGATGTAATAGAACCAACAGTTAGAGTTCTAAACCATTCTAAAGCCTTACCTTTTAGAGAGGCTCCTAATAACTTTGTGGCCACATCTTCTTGAGTAATGTTGTGAATGTTGCAAATGGTGGTCACATCTCTTATGTGCTCAAAAGTAGTTGTCTACCCTTCACCTGTGAAATTAGGTATAATCTTAAGTGCCACCAAGGGCACATCATGATGTTGAGCACAATTCAATGGACTATCCTGATTAAAGGGTGCAAATGCAAATGGTCTAGCCATTGTAGGAGTTGGAATCTAAAGATTGACAACTATGTGAGCTGTATTTACTGCTAGATTTGAATCCTCCTCTAGATCTCTAGTTAGAGATCTGCCTCTTCTTCTAGAATGAAAGGGAAAAGGTCTCCTTTCTGAGGTATCAAGAGGTGTAGATTGTACTCTTCTTACAGGAGATGTTCTTTGAGTTGACCTACCTTTGTGACTTCTTCTTGAGGGCAACTCTAAAAATTTAGTGGGCTTTGAGCTCCTAGTCTCAATCTTTCTCATAAACCTTAAAAAAGGTTAGCCTTGATCCTTGAAACTAGTGGAGTCACCAGATATACCTGATGAAACAACCTCTAAAGGTCTGTATTATGCAATCTGCATATCAGAGATAACATAATCTTCAAACAATGAACTTCTTGTGTAGTCCCACCGGGCGTGCCAAAATTGTTATACACTAAGTTTGCACCCTTTGTTTCAAGCTCTCTTGGTCTTGATAACTCAGTAGAACATGGGAATCATATCTAGGTTGTGGGACCTTTGCTAACTGAGATGAGACCTCCAGGTTCTAGGCTAGTTCCTCTTGGATAATCACCTTAATTTGCTTCTTGACATGAAAAGTAAAAATTTTGAGAGAAAGGGATAGAATGAATGCTTGGAAAGGGAAATGACTGAAAGCAAACTACCTACTAGGTGATGCACCAAAACTAGGGTTTGGATCTCAGTATGTAGGATGAAATTAGTGAGAGACTTAGGTCTAGTAGGTCACAACTTAATGAATAGGCTTGCATAAGTATTTCATAGGAGGGGTCTGCAAACAAAGAGGGTATTCAGGGAAAGGAAGAGATTCTTTCACAAATAATGACACTTCTTAGGGTAGACAACAATCTATGACCTGCAAACAAACATTCAGCTCTGCAACTAGGTATAGGCATGAGACAAGATTGTTAAGGGGTTGTAGTATACCCACAAAAGTGTTCACATCAAAGCATTCACAATAATACACATGAATTGCAGAAATAAAGAAGGATCAAGAACCCTATGATATCATTGAGAAAGATATAAATACTTTGATTCAATAAGAGATAACTCACACAAAAAAGGCATAGGGACATGTGAAATGTCACAAAATATCTTCAATCTCTAAATTACCAATGGGAGGTTACAAAATGTAGAAGACCAAAGAGCACGAAATGCCACAGATAGCCCTCTAAGAAAGAGACTTTCTTCTTACAAAATGTGAACTCTCTAACCCCTGAGCACTAAGGCTCCAAAAATATAATATATACATCTCCTGCATGCAAGTAGGAGAAAAACCTAACTAGGGTTACATGATTTTACAATAAAATAGCAAACCCTAATTGCCTATCAAATCTAATCATAAAAATATCTCTGCAGCACCAAGGCCGACCAGATATGTTGCATGCCCACACTTGTACTACATCAAATTCGATCCATCCACCGTCCTGCAACTCCTCTAAGCCATGAATGCATCCAATTTGATCTTGGTCTGATATCTGGGTTTAAAATGATTAACCATGCAAAAGGTGGTGCCAAGCTCATTAAAGCTTTCAGTACAACGTGGTACTCTATAAAATCTATGGCACTGACAATCAAATCCTCTATTATCATCCCCTCAACCATCCCTATCCTGAGGAATTCAATTCCAACTACCCATTTGCAGTGCATGGCCGCAAAATGCAAACCCTAGCAAAGCCAGTCAGAAGGAATACTTAAATTTGAAAAAGAACGGCTAGCAGGTTACTTTTAAAATGCAACCGTTGATCATTTTATCTGCTGACAGATTGAGCGGCTTAGATACACCTAGAAAAACACTTTAAAACCCCTCTGACAAGTCAACCACCACCATGGAAGTCAACAGCCAATGACTAGCGACCAAGTCAGTGTCCCTAACAGACCTTGGACCCACGTCCCTAAGAACACCATCAGATGACTGTCACTATACCGCAATCATAACGATCAAGCTTTTTGGATCTCCGGTATAATGATAGCCGTGAGATCTAACCATGCCTTAACCTCTTTAGAAACCCTAAACCCCATGGGCCCACTGACATTGGCCACATTGCACTCTCACCAACCAATCAAAGACCACCCCCTCAGATCCACATTGCAGTTGTCCCTGGCATAGGATCCACTGTCAGAAGCTCTGACGACGAAGGAGGATCAACGGTTGTTGCTATACCACCAGATTAACTAGTTCACATCTTGAGCCCCTGGTATAATGATGACCACATGATTAAGTCAGAACTTAACCTACCAAGGAAGATGGCCCCATGGACAAGCTACTGAATCAGACATAGCCAATGAATCAGGAATTGCCAAATAAGATGAGGTGGCACCAGTCCCACTGACAAGATGAACTCTTTAGGTAGGAAGATCGATGATCATCGCAAGATCTCATGGAATCTTTCAGGGCCATGAGATCATGCGACAACCATCAGATCTAGAATCTTGACTTGGCCGCTGAATCGAGACCGTCGATTGAAACGGTAATCGCTCGCGGGATTGCTGAGTGTTAAGGGGTTAATTGCTGGGAATCAGAGACTTGGTGACTGAAGGATTCTTAAAATGCACATGCAATTTGGGATGACCTAAGTGACTGGGATAAAGTAACATAAAAATATAATGTGGCCAAAGGGTTTTGCAAGGTAATGGCTAGTTTATGAATTTTTCTAAGGGTTTTTCTTCTAGCCAGAGACCTAAAAGATATTGCAGAGACCAGGGGAAAAGAGGTAGACTCATGAAATTCTTTGGGGTGTTTGACAAGATAAAAATAGAGGCCTAGGGATGGTTTTTTTGCAAATTTGATGCATAGGAAAATTTGGGGAACAATTCCCATTGATAATAAAAACATTCCGGAGGTATTTTGTGACAATCCTTCATGTCCCTATGCTTCCTGGTTTGGATTATCTCTTATTGGATTAAAGTATATGTTGTTGTCAGTGATATCTTAGGGTTCCTAATCCCTCTTGCTTTCTGTAATTGGGTGTGTTGCTGTGTTTGATCTGATTTAGATATTTTTGTGGGTATACTTCAGCCCCGTAACAGTCTTGTCTCAATCCTACACTGAGTTGCAGAAGTGAATGTCTACTTGCAGGTCATAAGTTGTGTCTTATGTTCAGGCCCTCTTATGAAAAACTTATGCAAGCCTATTCGGTAAGTTATGACCTACTAGACCTAAGCCTTTCATTGATTCCATTCCTCTATACTGAGATCCAAACCCTAATTTCAGTGTATCACCTAGTAGGTAGTTTGCTTTCAGTCATTTCCCTTTCAAGCACTCCTTCTATCCCTTTCCCTCAAAGTTTACTTTCATGTCTAGAAGCAAATTAAGGTGATTATCCAAGAGGAACCAGCCTAGAACCTAGAGGTCTCATCTCAGTTAGCATAGGTCCCACACCTAGGGATGATTCCCATGTTATACTAGGTTATCAAGACTATGAGAGCTTGAGACAAAGGTGCAAACTTAGTGTATAACAGTTCCAATGCTTAGAGATGACTTGAATGCAGTTTCAATAGTCGGTTGACTATTATCATAATTACTTAGCTCAAATATAGTCAGCTTACTAGTTAAGGCTTTAATAGTAACACCATTATTTGGTTTGGATCTTAGTTCTTGAATAGTAGATACTTGAATAGAATACTTAGATGAAAGAGTTATCATAATTTTACTTACCACTTCTTCATTAGTTAATGTTCCATCAACACCTTTGATGGAACTACCAACTTCTCTGATTCTGAAACTATATGGAGAAATGTTCTCTTCATCCTTCATTCTCATTTCATCATATTTTCCTCTGAGACTATCAAACTTAGATTTTTGTACATGTTGATCTCCTCCATAAATAAGTGTAAGCCTATCCCACATCTCTTTTGAAGTATTACAGTCCTTGACATCATTGAATTCAACATCGGTGAGGGAAGAAGCAATTTCAAGCATTATCAAGTTGTGTTCCTATTTTTCTCTCATTTGATCAACTGTCATGGGTCCAAGAGGTGGTGGAGTGTAGTCATTATCCAAAATATTCACTGCAGATTCTCTAATCCTAGATAGGTACAACCTCATCCTGCTTTTCCATGTTGAGAAACTTTCCTTTTTTAGCTTAGGTACTTATATCTTATACATTTTTAGATCTTTTACTCAAGTATTTCAAACTTATCCCTCTGGAGTACTTACCTATGATACCAATTGTTATATTATAGACAAAGGGGGGTGAATCAGTAATCCTTGATTATTTATACCTTAAAAAAATTTCCCTGATTAACTTGGTCAAACACAATTCACTATTTACTGACAAAAGTAAATAAAATTTAACAATCACTAAATCAATCACATAAATCATTCATCACATGTAACACCAATATTTAACATGGAAACACATTTTTGGGAAAACCCACTGTGGGAATTGTCACCCACTAAAGAAAATACTCTTCTTAAGTATGCTCGGTTAAGAGCCAATCATGTTAAATATTACAATAAACACTACTAGTTGTGACTCGATCAAGGGATTTATCTAAGATCTATTAGGATCTTCACCCTATTAGGAGTGGCCTGGTTAAAGGGCTTCAAACACTCTTTAGAATGTTACCTTTTTCAAGGATTTTACAATAAGAGTGTTAAGTCCACTTGATTAAGATATTTCTCTATTACAAATGTTAATAAGCAATAGTAAATAGTTTGACCTGTAAATCTGCAACTATCTTTGCATAATTAGATCCTTTGTGTGCTCTTTTATCTTCACCTCAATCCTTCACTTTCAAATGGCTTCAACACTTCATCAGATTCTTCTTTCTCACTCATAATCTATCTTTTCCTTCTTCACTGCATCAGTCGGTGACTTATCAACTCTTCAATTTTCAAGTAATTTGTTCATACAAATCTATCCTTTATATAGACATTTTTTTCCACTTAATCTCCTCTATTATGTTTTCCTTTGATTAATCTCATTTGTCCAATTCATTTTACAAACTTATACATTGAATCCGGATCTCGGTAACATGTTTTACCTTCACCAAGGAACTTGAAACTTTCTTGAAACTACGTCCTTCTCTTTTAACTGTTTAGATCTAAGACATGGATCATCATCATGAATTTTTCTAATCGTAGATCTCTTCAACTAACTTTCCTTATCATCATAAACTTCCAGCTCATCATAGCCAATCATTAAATGTCATTTCATTCCTTCCTAGGTGGATAACTTTGAATTTCAATTAATTTCACTCAGTGTCTAAAACTTTCTTGCTCGGTGTCTTATGTTTCTTTTCCTTTACTGAAATATAATTTCTTTTACCAAATTAACTTTTCCTCTTATCGAATGACTTTTCCTACTTGGTAGCCAAAACTATTCTTCTTACCGACTTGACTAATCTTCATTACCATTATTTACTGACTTCATACAATCATATGTTAGATAGAAAAAAATATATGAACATAACCTTAGCATTGTTTATTCTATATCAGTTACCCAACTAAGTTCATCTTCATAACATCACACTTCTTCTTCTCCTTAACTCATTCACACTTATATCGTACTCCAAATGATATGGAAACATGATGTAGCACACAGTCCTCTGTTAACAATAATATTCAATTACTAGATAAAAAACACAGGTTTGAAACCTTCAATATTATTCATTCATCACTGACTCCCTCTACAATTCACTGCAAACTCTTAAGTAACCAAAAAACTAGAAAAAAATAAGAAATCCAAAAATTACCCTTTTTGGTAGTTTTTTTTCCACAGGTGCTTTTTGCCATTTTTGGTAATTTTCAAAACAACACCTAAAAAGCTGAGATTTTCCCTAAACATGACCTCAACTAAGTTAGAATGAATTGCCAACTAATATCCAAGATTTGATAGCATAAACTCAAATTTATTGCAAAATAGAACTTTCTAAAAACTAGAGAAAAAAATACTAAAAGGTAATTTTAGAGCCCGAGATGAAACTTTCAGCTCCCAAAAATGTGCTAAAATGGACCCCAATCAATCTGAGATCATTGGAAAATCAAATGTCACCACTTGAGGCACACACCTGAAAAATTTCAGCAAAAACCCAGACCTGAGTCAAAAGTTATGACCTCCGGAAGTTTCTGTATGAGATTATGACCTACGGAGGGCCCTGCATCATTCTCCTGTTCTTTAAAGGAATGCAGCTCCTACAAGTGGTTGTATGTGAACTGCTACAACTTTGTGGGGTCTAATTTCATCACTTCCCATTCTGAGATCCAGGTGCTATCTGTTGCTAGTAATCCCTCCCACTGAATCAGGTACCTATTATAATGACCATTTCGGGTGACTGTAGACTACTTATCCAAAATGTGGGCAATCTTTTCCTTCTTTTTTCTTGGAAGGTGGTGATGCCAATCCACCTCATCTGTACTGGCTGGCTCAGGTAGTTCTCCATGAAATGCATTTAAATTAGAAACATTAAAGACAGGAGAAATGTCCAGATCATCTGGTAGACAAACCTTATAAGCATTATCATTGATCTTCTTCAAAATTCAGCAAGGACCTATCTTTTTGTATTTCAACTTATGATATGTGCCAGTGGGAAATTGCTCACACCATAAGTACACCATCACCAAATCACCTGCATTAAATACCTATCTCCTTCTACTGGCATCTGCAGCAGCCTTATATCGCTCATTGCTATCTTGTAATTTACTCCTCACATCTTGTTGAAGTTGTTGAAGGTGTTCAACAAATGCTTCCCCATCATCGCTAATTCTGTCTTGCATAGGGAGTTGTACAAGGTCCAAAACACCTTGAGGATTCTTACCATATACGATCCAAAAAGGAGACTTTCCAGTTGATCTGTTAATAGAACTATTGTAAGAAAACTTTTCTTGAGGCAATGCTAAGTCCCACTACTTGGGCTTTTCACCAACAATACACTGTAACAGGTTTCCCAAACTCCAAGTGACTACCTCAGTTTTCCCATCAGTTTGGGAATGATAGGCACTGCTGAACTACAACTGTGTTCCTATCTTCTTCCATAAGGTCCTCCAGAAATGACTCAAAAACTTAGTATCCCTGTCAGAAGTAATACTATTTGCAATTCCATGGAGTCTAACAACTTCTGAGAAAAATAAGTTGGCTATCTTGGTGGCATCATTAGTCTTTTTACAAGCAATAAAATGAGCCATCTTAGAGAATCTATCAACAAATACAAAGATAGAATCTATACCTCGCTGGGTGTGGGGAAGCCCCAATACAAAATCCATACTCACATCTATCCATGGCTCGATGGGTATAGGTAGAGGTGTATACAATCCTATGTTTTGGGAGTGACCCTTAGCCACTTGACAGATTCTGCACCTTGCCACGTACTTAGTAATGTCCCTTTTCAATTTTGGCCAGTAGTACTTGTCTTCAACCAAGGCTATTGTCTTGTCCTTCCCAAAGTGACCAGCCAAACCACCACTATGAAATTCCCGGATAATATTTTCCCTCATGGAACCAGCTGGTATACAAAGTTGTTTCCCTTTACAGAGGTAACCATCTTGCATAAAGTATTCTCCTCTCATGTGATTCAAAAGATTAGTTCTTGGTTCTTTAATCTTCTCTATAATTTCCCAAAACTCATCATCAACCTCATACAAAACTTTAATAGCATCAAAACCAATGACCTCTGATTCCATTGTAGTTATGAGTGTAACACGCCGACTTAGGGCATCAACAACCTGATTCTGCTTTCTAGACTTATGCTTCAAAACAAAATTATACCCTTGAAAGAAAGACACCCATTTAGCATGCCTACTATTCAATTTCTTTTGTGTGTTCACATATTTTAGGGCCAAGTGATCTGTAAATAGTACAAATTCTTGTGGGACCAGCTAATGCCTCCAATGCCTTAAGGCTTGAACAATAGCATAAAATTCTAAATCATAGGTAGAATAGTTCTTCCTTGCATCATTTAACTTTTCACTGAAAAAGGCTATTGGTTTACCTGTCTAGCTAAGAACATCACCTATCCCAACATGGGAAGCATCACACTCTACTTCAAATAATTTATCAAAATTTGGAAGTGCCAATATAGGAGCTTCAGTTACCTTTTTCTTCAAGAATTGGAAACTTTGTTCAACATTTGTTGTCCATGTGAATTCCCTTCCTTCGTACAATCTGTGATGGGTGCTACAATAGTGCTAAAATTCTGATTGAACTTTCTATAGAAGGTTTCCAATCCATGGAAACTCCTTACCCCTGTTATGCTAGATGGACTAGGCCATTATAGTATATTGCCTTGACCTTTTTTGGGTCCATCTGAACACCATCTTCACAAATGACGAAGCCCATAAAAGTCAAACTATTTTGCATGAATCTGCACTTCTTTAAATTTTCACATAGCTTCTCTTTCCTCAGTACACTCAGGATGATCCTCAAGTGTTGTAGGTGGTCTCCTTTGTTTTTTCTATAAATTAGGATATCATCAAAATAAACTACAACAAACTTACCAATGTAGGGTCGTAAGATAGTATTCATCAATCTCATGAATGTACTTGGTGCATTAGAAATCCCAAATGGCATAACCATCCATTCATACAAGCCATCCTAGGTCTTAAAATTTGTCTTCCACTCATCTACTTCATGAATTTGAATCTGGTGGTATCCACTTCATAGATCAATCTTGTTGAAGTATTTGGCCCCTACTAATTCATCCATCATATCCCCTATACGAGGTATAGGAAACTGATACTTGATAGTAATCTTGTTAATTTCTCTACTGTTAGTACACATCCTCCATGTTCCATCCTTCTTTGGGGTCAACAATGCCGGCACAGTACATGGGCTCATGCTTTCTCTAACCAGGCCTTTCTCAACTAGTTATGTTGTTTGTTGAGCTCTACATGTTGTGTTGGGTTTAGTTGATAAGCTGCTTGATTAGGAAGAGTTGCTCCAAGAATCAGATCAATATGGTGTTGTATATCCCTTTTTGGTGGGAGACCGTCATTTAGCTCATTTGGAATAACATCAGCAAATTATTCTAGTATCTTTACTGCATCATGTGGTATTATGTCTTCTAGTTCTTCTCCCCTTTTTACTACCAATGCATAGCTGCAACCTATCACCTTCATTTCTTTGACAACATCCTTTGCAGAAAACATGGTCTCATACTTCCTTTCATCCTTAAGTGGTAAGAGAGTCACTTTAGATTCATCCTTCCAGAAGGTATATGTATTTTTCTCTCCATCGTGCATGATCTTCCTATCATACTGCCATGGCCTTCCCAACAAAATATGACAAGCATCCATAGGAATAACGTCACACCATATCTCATTCGCATAGATTTTTCATATAGTAAACCTAACCAAACATCTTTTATCAACAGTAACCCCATTTCCTTTCTAAAACCATGTAATATGGTAGGGATGAGGATGTTTCTCACATTGTAGATTTAATTTCTCTACCATTTCCTTAGCTACCATATTCTCACAACTACCCCCATCAACAATAACTTGGCATACCTTTCCACCTGAGGTGCATCTAGTTCGGAAGATGTTGGCTCAAAGCCACGATTCATCAGAGCTCTTTGCAGGGACTTCTTCCTTTTCTGGAATGATCATTGATCTTCTCATCATGAGAGTTTCTCACACATCTGGTAGGACTTCTTGTTCTGTTCCTACTTCTATGAATTCTGGCTGAACCAAGTTCACTCTAGGTTGCCCT
Source organism: Chamaecyparis obtusa (assembly GCA_027943335.1). Lineage (NCBI taxonomy): Eukaryota > Viridiplantae > Streptophyta > Pinopsida > Cupressales > Cupressaceae > Chamaecyparis > Chamaecyparis obtusa. The sequence goes on along the minus strand of BSBK01007675.1, from coordinate 65,899 downwards.
CCTTGATTTCTTTCTGGTGCATTATAATTTGAACATTCAAAGGCTCTGTGTCCTTCTTCTCCACACCTAAAATAAGTGAAAGGCCTTCTCTAATTTTCCCAGCCTCTTCCACTTTCGTAGCCTCATCCTCTTTGGAACCCTCTTCCTCTTTCTTGATTTGGAGGATCTTGCTTGGTGTCTATATTTTTTTCAAATCCTTGAAAAGGATCTCCCCGACCATTATTAGAACCTCCTCAAAATGGAGTTGAGGTACCCCTTCGACCACCTCTATTCCTCTAGATATATTGCCTATTCTGCTTTTCTTTAGCCTTTAGGGCTAATTGGTAGGCTTCTTCCATACTGTTGACATGATGCATGCTAAACTCATCTTGGATGGAGAATTTTAGGCCATTCATATATCTAGTAGTCATCTGCTCATTATTTTATTGATGCTCTATGCACATGGATAGCTTGTAGAATTCATTTGTATAGTCTTGCACTGAAGACAAGTTCTATTTCAAATTTTGGAACCTGTGAAAGAGGGTTTGTGAATAATCCATGGGTAAGAATTTTTATTTGAGATTTTTCTCCATCTTACTCCATGTCTTAATCTTTTCCTTTCCTTTTCTAGTTCATTCCTTTTGGAGACGATCCCACCATATCATTGCATGTCCTTTTAGTTTTGTGCATGTGAACTTCATCTTCTTTTCTTCTGTCATGGGCTTCCATTCAAAAAAAATTCCCATCTCGTTTAGCTAGTCTATTAATTCTTCTGGCTTAAGACTACCAACGTAGTCTGAAACGTCAATCTTGATTGATTCACTCCTTCCTTCCAAAGCCCTGAGAACTCTATCTTCATAGCTCATTTCTTCCAGCCTCTCTCCTGTATATTCTTCATTTTGGTCAGCACCTCTTTGGTTTCCCTCTTCATCAGATTCATTCCCTCCTTGTATCCCTTGATTATCCATTTGTTCACTGATTCATTCAATCTATCTTTTCATATCCAACATCAATCTTTGCATCATCATTACACCTCCTCTTCCTCTCCCAGCCATCTTCCTACTCTGATACCAAATGATGTAGCACACAATCCTTTGTTAAAAATAATATTCAATTACCAGATAAAAAACATAGGTTTGAAACCTTCAATATTATTCATTCATCACTGACTACCTCTACAATTCATTGCAAACTCTTAAGTAACCAAAAAACTAGAAAAAAACAAGAAATCCAAAAATTACCCCTTTTGGCAATTTTTTTTCCACAGGTGTTTTTTGCCATTTTTGGTAATTTTTGAAACAACACCTAAAAAGCTGATATTTTCCTAAACATGCCCTCGACTAAGTTAGAATGAATTGCCAACTAATATCTAAGATTTGATAACATAAACTCGAATTTATTGCAAAATAGAACTTTCTAAAAACTAGAGAAAAAACACTAAAAGCTGATTTCGAAGCCCGAGATGAAACTTTCAACTCCCAAAAATGTGCTAAAATGGACCCCAACCTAAGGCACACACCTGAAAAATTTCAGCAAAAACCCAGACCCGAGTCAAAAATTATGACCTCCGGAAGTTTCTGTATGAGATTATGACCTACGGAGGGCCCTGCATCAAAACACAATATAAATCAGATATCAATTGCTTGACATCAATGACAAGATAATAAATGGTCTAAAATTTCTACTATCTTGTATTCCTCTGATCTTGGTCGGTCTTCATCATCATCATCATCACTTATAGTAATAGAAAGGACAAACAAAGGGGAATAAATTACATGACAAAAAGAGAGTACATAAGGGATAGACTAACTCTAGGTTTAGTATATTTAAGTGATAACTCATGTATATAAAATATAGTTGCAATAATTTGACCTCATTGCCCAAAATTAGTATAAATGCAAACACAATGGAAGAAGAGCACATATGATACATGAATAAAAATAACCTAACATAAATATGACATATAGAAGAATTAATATACAAATAGAAGAATGCCAAAATAAGTTTGATCTCTTTGTCACCTTATGTCAATAGAGAAAAAAGGGTTTTCTAAAGAGAGCTAGAAAATAAAATATATAACAAGTATTGCATCATGGAAGAAATGCATTACAAACAAGAAAATACATAAAAGAGAATCCATCATACAAGAGGATCTATTGAAGTTCATCTTCTACAAACCCATTGTATTGAAAATTACGTAGGGAAGGTGCCCAACACATAAGAGGAGGAATGTCAATCACAATAGGTAGAGGTATTGCAATTTCCAAACAAGGACCATGTCTCAATGATTAGTCACTTTTTTTATACTTGAAGCTAAGGATAATGCTTGAGAAAATATTGAAGATAATTCATGATTTTTTTCAATACACTTAAATATGTATCATCAAAATTAATAGGATCAACATAATTTGCATCAATAACATTATTAGAATCATCAAGAGCATCATCATCATCATCATCTAAATTAATCATAATAAGATCCTTAATGTGAAAACAACTATTATCATGTTTGGAAAATTTGATCTACTTAAGATTTTATTCTTTCATTGGACTAGTCATTGTTTGGCCGAATAGGATCAAAGAATCATGAGGTGTCTTAGGGGAATAAATGGTTTGGGAAGAAAGCTCATAGGCCTTAATACAATACCTATGATTATGGTGAGAAGAACAAAATTTTCTCTCTATTTTTATAGTGAATTGAGAAGGTTTGGTATTATTCAACATCACCCCCCTCTCCCCCGCCCCCATTTTTTTCTCCTTAGGAGGTATGGAAGGAACCTTACTAGGTTAAGTAATAGAGGATCTAGAAAATTTTCATGATATAGAAGGATAAAGTAAAGTATATATAGGAGGAATGAACTTTGTATTAAGAAGTCTCAATCCAAGACATGGAGATGGGACGTCCTTAGGGTATCTTAATTTAGAAGTCATTTTATTCTTGGAATTTTGGTAATATATGAAGAAATGACATTTGTGAGGTTGTAATGCTTAGGTGTTTGAGGCTAAAAGAATTCAATGTTAAAGTTTCCATGGCTTGTTAAAATCTTATAGAGACTATGGTTAATTCTTATAATTTCTCCTTTATCGGGAAGCTTAAAACACTTATGAATAAGAGAAGTAATAGCTTTCATGGAAGTAAGCCAATGAAATCTTAGTAGCACTTGGAATTTATTGATAGTAGGAATAACAAAATAAATAAAAGTATAGAGGTGAGTCACACTTTAGGCCATCTTATCAGCACAATTGAATTTAACTATTTCTAACTCAAAATTATTTTTTGTCAAACATATGGTCTAGCTAGATTATAGATAATTTAGATATGCATATGAAATTTTCTGATTGGAAGTGTCTATTGAATACATTTTTTAAATAAGTTTTGGTCCAACTACTAAAAAAATAAAATTATGTCAGAAAAGTTATGTTTCAACAACCCCTACTCCTTTTATTGATATTTAAAAAAAATATACGCATGCCCTTTTGTATATCTATAAATGAAATTTTCTAAAAATGTATCTTTTAATAATTTAGTTACTTTTTATATATTATATTTTATATTTATTGAAAGTAGTCATTAGCACAAAAATATACGATTGATTATTTTGTTATGGAAAATAGTAAAATTTATTTAAAATTTTTGGAAAAAAATAATGATGTAGTAGAGGAAAGAATTTGTCAAGAGGATATAACTAATTTCTATTTGGGATGAATAGTTAAGACAAAAGGTGATTTTGAATGGTAAGAGATATTTTAGTACATGCAAATTTTTAATTTTATATTTAATTAAAAATTTATAAAAATAGTGAAAAGATATATCCATGCCCTAAAGTTTCAAGTTATCTATACACAAAAAAATTGAATTAAAAAAAATACTATATAAAGGTTGTTAGATGATTATCAATAGAGAAATTTTAGTTATTATTTTTATTTTTTATTTTTTTTGATGGGTAATAGGCCAAAGCCAAGATCAACAAGGGGCTCAAGAAGACTTGAACCCAAGACCTCCCAAATGAGAGGCTCACAACTGACCGCTGCATTGTGGGGTGTATATTTCTATATTAAAATGTATATTTCTATATTTTCTATTTTTTTACAAAAATTGTGAAGATAAGATACACTAAAAATTAAATTATTCATTGGTTTACATCATTTAAAAATTGTCAACCTATATCCTACCTTTTAGTGATTCAATTTAAAAACTTGAATTTGCGTTGTTTGTTTCCTTGATAAAAGTGTGACACAACTTTTTACTTTTACCAAAGGTGACATCTAAGAACTTCTTACCAACCATAATAGGAGGGGTAATATAACCATGGGTAGGACAAGTAAAACCATTAAAACATTTAATCAACACATCATATTTTTCATACGAGTCTTGATGGGAAAACCTCAGGAAAAGTTGAGTTCTGCAATTATAACATTTACCATGGATAAAAGATCAATAAGAACTATATGGGATAAATTATTATTATTATTATTATTATTATTATTATTATTATTATTATTATTATTATTATTATTATTATTATTATTATTATTATTATTATTTGATATTATGCAAATGTGACTATCAGATGTCTTAATAGTATCCTTAGGATTGAAGGTAATACAAGGTTCACATTTAGTTTAAGGTTTGGGTTTGGATTCATTAATAATATTGACAATATTGATGGACACCTTTCATGTATCATACACACTCATAATTGTAGGGTGACTAGGCTCAACAATATTGGTGGAAATATAAGGCACTGAATTGGTAGGTTCAATAGTGCTAGTAAAATAAGGTGAAAGATTTGCAAGTTTTGATTAGTTGGTGAAATGGATTTGTTTCCTTATTTCGTTGAAACTTTCAATAGAAATGGTATTAGAATATATGAGATCTTGGAAAATATGTTTCAACCTATAAGACTCATTAGTGTTAAGGTCAGATTAATGATGATATTGGAAAAATGAATTAGGATCATATAGGTTTTGGGAAATGGTTTGCATTGGTAAATTGGTTTGATGGGAGGATATATCAAAAAATTAGCATCTTAATCAACTTTAACATCACACTATGCAAAGACTCACAAAGAGGTGTAAAATTATGAGCTGGTTTTAAAAAGATGAAAAAGGAGCCAAACCTAATGTTGTAGATTCCACTTGCACATAAATTTCATTTGATGAATCATTTATTGGGTTTATGAATTTTTTTGAAAGGTTTAAATGAGTCATCTCTCTTATCAACTGAATCCATTGAAGTGGATGACTTGAATTGGCTCACTTGAAGCTAATTATTATGAATCACTACACATAGATGGGAAAGGAAGTAAAATTAGAAAATAATAACTTATATGTAATCTCTTTTTATAAACTAGAAAAAAAATCTTTGAACATCCTTATTAGGAAAATGATAAGAAATTTGAGCATGCAAATGTTAAAATCTACCAATAAAATTAGTCACCTTTTTATTCACGCCTTGTTTACATGAATCAAATTGGTCAAAGAAATTTGAGGATGAAAATTATTTTTACATTATTGAATGAGATCATTAGCCAATTTTTCATTAAAATCCTATAAAATAAGGAGGAAAAGAACAAAATAATTTGAAGTCCCTATCTAAAAAATCATAGAAAATCCCTTAGCCATAAGTATATAATTATTTGAGAAGTCACTAAATAAAGTTTGAAATATCTTTACATGCATCAAAGGACCGCCTTTTCCATTTTATGTCTCCATGTGATGTGTTTTCATATATTGAGGGATTGTGAAATGATTGATGTATTGGGAGAATGGGTTAGCAATGTCACAAGTGGTATTTATATAATTTGATTAGGTAATGGAAGCTCGTTGTTTTGTAAGGAAGAAAAAATTTGGGAAATATTCTTAGTGGTTTCTTTAGTGGATAGGTTGGTAATGGACATGTTTTTGATTAAAGAAGCAGCAAGAGGGTGCTGGCCCATGATACAACAAAGCAGAGTCACAATGAACATGTTAACAACACATTAACAGGAACAAAGGAAACTGCAACAACAACTACAACCAAAGTGCAGTTAAGGAGGAAAGTCAAGGAACTAGTAGAAAGTCATAGTCAGCACACAATCAGCCAAAAGTTGAGTAGAGAAAAAGATACTCAAGGCCAAAAGTAGCCAAGTACAAAACACAGTAGTACCAAAAGTTCTTAACATCCCTGATGTTAAAGACGGACCATGACAACACAAAGTCTGCACATTGACAACACATTGACAGCACCTTGAGCCCCACCAAGCCCTGAAAGTCGAGCACAACACAAGTAGCAGTCTCCCAATGCACCTCTAAAGCAAAGTGTTCCACCTCAATAGGAACAAAGCAAAAAGCCCCAACACTCTCCACCTCAATAGGAGAATCAGCCACCTCCAAGATCATGAATGAACTCTCCACCTCAATAGGAAGTTGATCCACCTCCATAGGAATTGTGAAGAAGGAAGACGACTAAGTGTACGAAGGCCAATGCCTGGAAAAAGACACAAGATGCTAAATGACAGGGTAGAGCCCAATCTCCAAGCAAGCAACCTGCCTCAACCAAAAACACCAAACCAGAGGGAGCCCTTGAAAAATATCAGTCGTCCCCTGGCCACCAGAAAAAAGGAAAACCCTACCTCTTCCACCCAAAGGGGGAAGATCCACTACAAACTGGAAACAAAAGACTAACACCACACCCATTAAAAGAAAAGGGGAAAATCAGGCAAGCAAAAGCCCGTGCAAACAAAAATCTTCTCAAACCGGCCCAAAAGAGGTCTAAGAGTAACTCCATGGGAGGGAGAGAACGTCAGAATAGAGTCAAATCCCCCAAACATGCTGTGGTTGCCAAGAAAAGATTGGCTAGGACCATGGACAACAATATGGTCAGCAACCACAGCCACAATAAGTAGGACCAAAGCCCTTAGAAGCATCAGGCCTGGAGTCTTCCATAGCAAAAGCTGAAGCCCATGAAAAACCCACACCCGAACACTTAGCAGAAAAAATGCTACCACATAAAACAAAAGGCCCCCAAAAGGAACTAGTAACCCAGAAGATCCTCCATCCAGCATGATGCAGCCCAACACCGACAAGGGGAACATTTCCACCATACTCAGTGTCTTCCTCATCACCCAAAGACCAACAGTATAGAACAACACCACTCCAGGGCCAAGAGAAGCAGGGGGAAGAAAGGGGAGTAGATCCCCAACATTCTTGTCAATAGTGCTCAACACAACAAGAATCTTAAGGGAACCCAAACACCTCACCCCTACAAACACGACACACTGGAAAGAAAAATAAGGTAGTTCCCAAACCTTCTTGTCCAAGGCACACAACACAACAAGAAGCTCATGAAAACAAACCCACCCCACCTCGGTAAATAGAGCATGTTGTAGGGAAGAAGCAGAGCCATTGCGAAAACCCAGTGAACTCCCACCCGAATTGTCAACATCACTCTCTGTATCCTCCTCCCTAGAAACCCTCAAATTTGAAAGCCCACTCCCACTCCCAGAAACTCCAACATCAAGCACCAAAAAGGGCAAGTTCTCTTCAAGAAACAAAGCACGCAAGAGGTCTAAAAATGAACAGGAAGGCCAAAAAATGGAAGATCCTTCAAAAATCTCCACCACACCCCACCAAACTGTAGCCAAGTGACCAGCAGCTCCATCTGGCTCATCATCTGCATCTTCACCATCGCTCTCAGGCACCACAGGGCCTCTACGAGTTGTAGAAACCCTAGTATTCAAAATGCTCCCTCTGCCACCGCTCCCGCTCTCCATCCCACTCTTTTAGTGGTAGTTTACCACAATTGGTAATGGACATGTTGGATTGTGTAGAAGGTATGCTATTTTTTATAAAATAGACAAATAATTGGATTATGTAGGTGGAACATTATTATAAGTAGGGGTAGATGATGGTTGAAAAATGCATGGGATACTCACAAAAGATGTATGGAAGAACTAGGGATTCATCTAAGATAAAATTTGTAGGATTAACATTTTGAATAGATATACCAATGATAAGTGGACTATAAGTGGACACACTAAAGGTACAGATGTTGGAATAGAAATAGAATTTTGAACATGGTTAGTGGAATTAGAAAGGTTAAGAGATTCAACACAACCTTTGATAGACATAAAAATTTTATTCACAATATGTAATATGCCATGCAAAAAATCAACACCATGTTTAGAATTTTGAAACATACTTTTTAACCTTTAAATAAATGGTATTGTCTCACTATTAGAATGTTCTTTATCCATCCAATATTCAATATTTTCTAAATTATGGGAAATATTTTTCACTTTGGTGGGAGACACTCTTGTTAAGGATTCATCCTTATCATGACAAGTATGCCAAGAAGAGTGATTCTCAACACTATTACATATTTAATTTGTAGTAATAGAGGTTTCTCATAGGGTGACCCCACAATAGTGGGTTACACTTTTTAAGACATGTTGATTTTTGCTGAAATAACACATTTTTAATAAAATATGATGATTTAAGCCTTGAGAGGTTCAATTTGAAGGAATTAATTGCAAATTATTATCTCAAAGCCTCTTAGATAAAAAAATATTGATATAACATCTATATTCCTCATTCATACCTACAATGGAATATCCTTTGCACCTATTAAAATGCTGACAAAAAATCACTTTGAATTTATCTTTTGGAATATCAAATGATTCCATTTGAAAAATCTATCTATGTAGTAAGTTACTACTAATAAAAATATTTCCAATGATTATAATGTTAATATATATTAAGTTTATTATGACTTTGTATTTTTAGTTTTACTAAACATAGATATTTCACCGTATGTCTACCTCCATGTTTGATGCTTAAGGAAAAATAGTGGCTGAGATAAAACAAATTCTAAAAAATATCTATGCCCTAGGTATTTAAGTTCTCTTTCTATAAAAAAAATAAAAATGAAATTGGACAAATACACGACAAGTTATAAGCTATGTAGTCAAGGTATGTCAAAATTGTGGTTTAGTCAACTTCAAACATTAATAAAATATGCAATAATTGTGATAATGTCAGAAAAAAAATTGCATGCCCTCCGTATGGATGTTAAAAAACTAAATTCAAAAGAATCAGATTGATATCTATTTTAGAAAAAACATTGTGCTCTATGAGAATAATGTAACTCTTTGAAAATGACATTTTCATCAACATAGCAGTTTTTGTGGGAGAAAGAAAAAACCATTCAAATCAATTCAAAAGTAAAAATAAAAAATATATTTAGAATCTAGACATAAAATCCTAAAAGACTCTAATTTACCTCATCTTCCGATTTCAAATGGTTCAATGACAATATGCATCTGAATCTGATTTTTTTTTCAAAATGTAGAGTTCAGTGTCCATTCAGGCAAAAAAGTGTAACCCACTATTGTGGGTTCACCCCATAGACTCCCATTTAAGATGCCAATTGATTCAATATTGACACCCTTTAGGGAACCCATAATTATACAACTCCTTCTCACTAGGATACTATGTATAGCTATCAAGGTCATAGAACTCATACACAAATCTATGAAACAAGTAAATTCCTAACTAATACAAATTACTTATAAACTTATCATTTAAACATAGTATAACATAGAGTAAATTTGAATATTTTAATATAGAGAAAAAATGTAAATTGAATCTTAAGTGAAAGGATCAATATCATGCAAGTATATATATCAATTTTATGTAAAGAAATATTTATATCTGGTCTTGTTATATATTTAAACCATGATAATGTATATAACCTAATGAATTGCATACCAATAAAATCTAATAATCCAAATCAGAAGCAATATGTAAATATTGAGCTTACAAAAATGTAACATAAGAAATGAGGTTGTTGATAGGATTCACAAAAGCTGCATGCAAATAAGGAATCTATCACACACATATTTATTTTTTATTAAAATAGAAGAAAGATGATCCTTTGGATCTCAATAGGAATGAAGAACTAGGTAGGTGTAATGATCCTTTGCTGGAAAATAAACAACTAAGTGGATAAATGTGTGAATGTGATGGAGAAATGTAAATATAATATTAAAGGCTATATGGGGATAAAAGATGGGTTTTTGTATACATTAAGTGATTAGGAATTGATAGGCCACCTATAGACTGAATCTAAAATTGGAATGCAAGGACTAGGGTGAACTAGTCACCCTATTCCAAGGAGTAGGGTCATTCACTAACCCTATTTCCTACACTTTTTGATGAATTTTATTGTAGGCTATAGCCAATCACCTAATCAATTTGTATCTCTCTATGTATTAGTGCTAACTATTTCTATACATAGAAAAGAGAGAAGTTTTTATGTAGAAATGGTTTTCCTAAGTCAAAATCTAGTTTTGGAATTAGCTTTGAAATAAAATAAAAAAATATTAATAATAAAACATGCTGATATAAATTACAAGATATATTTGAAAATGAAATTCTTATAACTTCATAAAACTTATTGATGTCAAAATTCGTATGAAGATGCTTGAAATTGAATTGATTCTTGACTTTAGTGACAAGGAGATCATTAATTCCTTGAAAATATCTTGGATATTCAAATTTCTCTCTAATATTTAACACATGGAACACTTGATCTCTTCCTTCTTTCTTGAATAGATTCTTGAGAGAGGTAATGGAGTTTCTTTTGTATTCATTGCAAAAATGAGGGAGGTGACATTTTTAGTATACCTCATACATTATTTCCATATGTAAAGCTCAAGGAAAGATTATGTCAACACGGATTTCTTTCATAAATGAAGTAACCATTTTGTGGTTTCAATTTAGGATGCAACACAGGGGAATGAGGTGATCAGGTCACATTATTCTTATAAATGAGGTGAATAGGTTATCCTATTCCCTTGTTTATCATCCTAAATTGGGATTAGGGGTTGTAAGTGAGGAGAAGATGCAAAAACCTTAAACATAATGAGTTGGTTTATGAAAACTAGAGGCTAGATCAAGAATAACTGACATGGAATAGTAAAGACATTAAAATAGATCCTAACTGTGCAATAAACTGTATCTAGGGGTACAATTTACAATGCTACAGAGTCCTATTGTTAACTATAAATTGTATAACCTCTCCATTCACTCACATTTGTGAATGAAAAAATGTTCTTCATTTTCTAAATGTAGTATTTTCACATCACATGATTTTTTTTTCAAGGCCTTTCTTGCTCCAATGTTTGATGTTAATGATTGAAAATATAATTTATTGTTCAAAAATCTTCCTAAGATTCTATTATTTTTAAATTTATTGTATTTTCTTTTCTGTTTGGATTTCTCATCAATTATTATTTTCTATTTATAAATATTTCCCAAAATTTCAATATTTACAAATTACATCTCCAGTTCAATATATCTCATTTTAGAACTAATGCTTCTCTAAATCCTAGATGTCAAAGATTGTTGATCGAATATGGAATGTACTAGTATGGTCTTTCACATATTGTACTTTGTTTTTTTGAAGTAATCACTAGGAATAATTCCTCTTCCAACATCAAAGAAGATAACCTTAACTAATAATAGGATTGTAAGCATGACCTAGACAAATTCGATGCAAGTAGGCTTAAACAAATAAAATAAAATGTAAGACTAGGTATGATAGAAGAAGAACAAAACACTATCATAGCCCACAAATTAGAGCTATAGAAAACTATATGGAAGAACACCATACCACTATGAGTAATTGGGCCAAAAAGGTTAAGGGAACCCCCAACCAAGATAGTGTCCACCATTCTACCCATGAAATAATTGTTATCCTTGATTTTAGCTTGGCAAAGTTAAGGGATAATGCTAAAAAGATTCTTTATTTTGTATAATATGCACTATAGGCACATATTTTGAGGTAATATTTGAATGTCATTACATGTCTCTTTATGGTTTGTATATCCTTTCATGCATGGTCATGTGTTCATTATGTTTTGAAACCTAATCAACAAGATTCATCATCTCCATACCATAGTTGTAATTTCAGGTTTAAAACCTGATTAGCAAGTCATAATTTCAATTCTAGGTATAAATCCTAATTTATAAGCCACAGTTGTAGTTTGGGGTTTAAAACCCAATTCACAAGTCATAGTTACAATTTGGGGTTTAAAACTTGATTTCCAAGTCATCCCATACATAGTTGTAATTTGGGGTTTAAAACCTGATTAGCAAGTCATAATTTCAATTCCAGGTATAAATTCTAATTTATAAGCCATAGTTTTAGTTTGGGGTTTAAAACCCAATTCACAAGTCATAGTTACAATTTGGGGTTTAAAACTTGATTTCCAAGTCATCCCATACATAGTTGCAATTTGGGTTTTAAAACCCAAATTGAAAAAACCATTGGAAACTGGTCAAACTAGGTTTTAAAACCCAATTGAGATGTCCCTTAGTCCTTTTCACTTTTAAATTGGGTTTAAAAACCCAATCGACATATGATTCATTCATTTTCTCTTTTAATTCTGGTTTTAAAATAGAAATTATAATATTTCCCCAAATTGGTCAATTTTTACCCTCCATTGTGCATTTTTTCCTGGTTTTTCTTTGATGTTATATGGTTTTTGTCATAATTTATCTAACTCTAATAATTTTCCAAATCCATGCCACAACTCTATTCTACATGCTAAAATTGGCACACAATGACAGTAGTTGACCTTGAAGCACATGATACCTCACAAGGATATGAAGACTCCATAAAAAAAATATTGTTGGCAACAAGAATCTATCTCCTGAACACTATGTTTATTTTCATCATGAATTATGTAATTCTATTTCAACATATTACATGAAAATAAAAAAATTGTAAGTATAGATCTAACAAGTCAAAGTCATGTCCTAGACTGTAGAGTTGAATAATTAAAAGTTCATGGTATCTCTCTCTCCTTTTATCATAGCCTCTCCTATATAAATACAAGAGTGCTCATTGCAAATAATCATCTATTGGAAATGCAATAAAACTTTCTCAATTTATGAAGTATTTTAAAAACTTTTTTTGGAGTTGTAAATTAGATTGCAATCAATAAAAAGATTAAGTTACTCTCAATCTTTGTGTTGGAACAAATTTTTATATGATGACATTGTCTTGAGTTTATTGTGAGTACTGTGGTGTTTATAAAAGGAATTAAAACCTGATCTTGTAGTCTTTGAGCTACTTTTATCTTCTACATTTGTAAATTTAAGGTGCAGTGTTTGAGCTACATGTATACATTATCATTATTCCTGAATATTCATAAGTCATGGAAATTCTTTAAACTTTTATGAGCTTCTTGATTAATAACTCTGCTAGATTGTATTCGAAAGATTTTTGTAAATGAATATCATTTATTCTTAATGAAGAAAATATGATGAAGGAAAGAACACATCTTCTAAAAGAAGAGAATATGGCTAAGGTAAGACCCTATTTTTGAAGTTGTATTCATTATCATGTTGCTAAGTTTGTCAATAAATTATTTGTCCTATTTGATTCATGATAAACACAATCTGTAAAATCCTTAAAAAGAATCAACATAATTAATTGTCTTTTTATATAGACATAAAATAATAAAAATAAAACAAAACTTAATATATTAAAAATATTAAAAAAATACACAAGAGAGGCACCATTCAATGAAATAAAATACATCAGAATGAAGATAAAGTAATCATCACTAAAAAGCCAATGTTATTTGGATAAATTTGAAATGGATAATATTGTACTATACTTAATCACCAAGGAAGAGACTAAGAATAATAGAGATCTAAATCTGGTTTTCATTATAACTAAAATTGGATATAAGACTAGTAGTCACTTTAGAATGATTATATTTCTCTATTTTAGAATATATATAATGTGTGTGTATGTGTGTATGTATATGTATATATGTGTGTGTGTGTGTGTGTATCTATATATCTGTATATGTATACATATATATATATATACATACATCACACACACACACACACACACACACAGACATACATACATACATATGTATGTATGTATGTATGTATGTATATGTATACATGTGTGTGTGTGTGTGTGTGTGTGTGTGTGTCTGCACACACACACACACATATAAGACTAGTAGTCACTTAAGAATGATTATATTTTTCTATTATAGATAATTTGTCAAGTCTAGATATCAAGGAAAAATCTAAGAGTATGAATTTGTTGTACACCTGCATGTTAATAGAAGGATCAGTGAATGAATAAAGATCAAATAAATTAAACTCATGTTATAGTCTAAATAATAAATATAAGACTACTAATCACTTTAAAATGATTATATTTTTCTATTATAGATAATGTCTAGATCAAGAGACAATCTAAGAGGATGAATTTGTTGTGCACCTACATATTAATAGAAAGATCAAATGAATAGATAAAGATTAAACAAATTAAACTCATGCTATAGAGACTACTCCAACCAAAAAATTACGAGAGAAGTGAATTAGTGTAAATGACTTGAGGAAATAAAAATAGAATCTGTTTAAATGCACGACTTCAAGAGAGTAACGAACATCCAAAAAAATAGATCCAAGGAGATTTGAGATTAAGATAGGGTACTTTTCACCCGTCTTTGTAAATATAATCATAATAATAAATTATCTATTAATATATAAGAGAGAGAACATAGCCACGAAGCCCGCCATATCTAAACTAATAAATCTTTAAACTATGTCAAATTGGGAAGGGTGATATCCAATTCAGTAGAATGGCCACCTGAGAATCTGATCTCTTAGTGAGTATTTTAGCTGACATTAAGTTATATTGTGTGCAGGGATCGCCGTGTACGCATTGATGGTAAAACCAAGAATAAACGGTTGATGAGGATAATACCAAATATCCTTCAATATCTTATGCTAAAATTATCATCTGATTTGCAATTGTTTTACTGATGGTGATGTAGATCACTTGAGCCGTACACTGGCGTACAGAAAGGCTATAAATAAGAAATGTCAATCTGCAGCTTCTCAAGGGTGATTGTTTATGTGTGTATGTTTGGAATCAGTAATGGCGTCTGGTTCGAAGATGTTGTGCTATGTCTTGCTGGGCCTTATATTTGTATGGAGCCTGATTGACGGCGCGGTGGCCGAAGAGAAGGTTTATGATAGTAGGCACCGTGGCTGGGGCGGTGCTCCTCTCCCGTGGGGAGGCTGGGGTGGTGGAGGACATGGAGGTGGTGGACATGGTGGTTGGGGAGGCTGGGGTGGTGCTCCTGGCCCACGGGGAGGTGGCCATGGTGGTAGGCGAGGTGGGCGCGGTGGTAGGCAAGGTGGAAATGGTGGCTGGGGAGGTGGGCATCATGGTCCAGGAGGTACGCGTGGTGGTTGGGGCGGTGCTCCTAATCCGTGGGAACGTGGGCATGGCAGTTCAGGGAGTGCTCCTAATCCGTGGGAAGGTGGGCATGGTGGTTCGGGTGGTGCTCCTCAATATGGCCATGCACCTGAGAATTAAGGGTTTCTAATTTCATCTAAATCCATAGCATAAGTAGCATAGATATGTTATGAATTCTACAATAAAGTTGCTCGGATTGGCGCTCCTGGCCTATGCGAAGATGTGTATGGCGATTGCAGTGATGATTTTTAACATGGCCACAGGCTTGAGAAGCGAAAGTAGCATAGATGTGTGATGAAATTTATAATAAAGTTGGCCAGGGTGGTGCTCCTGGCCTATGGGGAGGTAAACATGATTGTTTGGGTAGGCTTTCTAGTTTAATCAAGATCAACGATAGGTTTAGCATAGATTTTGGTCGCAGATTGCTAGTTGATCCCTACTTCACTTATTTAAATGTATTTGCCCCAAAAGTATTTGATCCCAATTAATATTGTAATGTTATTGGATATTTAGTAATGATAATAAGATTAATATAATAATTATTTGGGTTGGATTTTATTGTTCTAAAATTTTGGTTTAATACCAAAGGATTGTGTCATCTTAACAAGAAGCCAAAATCAAAGTTTAATAATAAATAAATAATATAAATTATATTTGAAACGTTTTTGTGAGAAAATAAAATTAAAAAGTAAGAAGATGTGGATTAACTTAATAAAGAATTAAAAAAACACATGATCATACAAATAATAGAACATAAAAAACATATTGTATCAATGTCAGCTTTGTAAGAGAACTAATGAAGATGGATACGTTCTTTGAGGTTTCTATATTGTGTCATCTTGATCTCACATTGTCTCTTATGAAGTAGCATTTTATTTTGTTTATCTACATTTATTGTGGTGTCTTATAAGCTACCATACCTAGAATGCTTTCTTCCTCCTTAAAAAACATCAATTTAATTTGTTATTCTATCCATTTTTGTAAGAGTTGATGGTTCAAGACCACATGCCAATGGCATTGTGACTCATGATACCCAAGTAATTTTCTCTCAAATTGTTGGATAAAATGTGTCTACTAATACACTGCTAGATGTAGCTCTTTCAATTGACATGAATTTAAGAATGAATGTTCTTGGTTGCAGAAATTCATTATAATAGAATATTTTGTGCAAAAGGTATCATCTTATAGCATTTATTAAGACTAAGTCACAAAGGTCTAGCTCATGCATGCGATTTACCATACTTCCATGTGAAACCTTTAACACAAATTTCTTCTTTTATTTTAATTTATTAAAAGATGTTCAAATCGTTCTAAAACATTTTCTTAGTTTCTTGTCTAGATTTTCCTTTCTTCCCTTCTCAACCTAGACTACATATTTCATTATCCCCAATGGGGTATTTCTATGTTTCTATGATTAGATGGGAATTTTTGGTTTAGCTATTTGGGCTCTATTGTCTTTGTTAAACTAGATGTACTTTCTTACTAAACCTCAAAAGAGGTGTTTTTAGAAATTGGTCTCTATGAGTATTTAGAGGAGATAGTAGATATTCAAATTATATATAAACGAGATACACTCAATATTTTTTCTGTATTCATATTTCTAAATATTTTTTTAATCTATATCAATATTTTGAGTAGAAGATTTCTAGAATTTCCCTTTGACATCTTCCCATAATAATCCTAGCACAAAAAAAAATTATAAGTCTATAAAACTTACAAATAAAGGCAATTGGACTTTAATGTTGATTACCCACCTTGTGAACAATTGAAATAATAGTCCAAAACTAAGTCATCCTCAAGTTTTGGGTGTCAATTCTAGAAAAATAAAATTATAGTTTTAAAACTCTAATTGAAAGTGAACTTATTGATTCTCCTCATGATTTGATATTTGTTGACACAAAACTATCTATATAATAATCATTATAGTAGCATTTTTTCCTTTCAAAGACGCCGCTTTATTTCTTGTGTCAAAAATACAGGAGCCCTCTTTTCCTTTATGTTTTAGTTTTTCTTATGTCCTTATCTAAAGGATCTAGGGAATTTTTGAGTTCCTAGAATCCTTCCAATTCTTTTTAATCTATTCCATATTAGTTCAAACTTAAAACTCAATTCCAAGTTTCAATATGCTCCTGCATCTCATCTCTCTTTATGTAGCATTATTTCCTTATTTCTTTTACTTGTTATTTCAAATATTTGAGGTCCTTATTGGAACTTGGAATCTATTTCCAAGTTCATAATTCCTCGTTACCCTCAAATTTGGATATTCTTCTTTGCTACTTGCCTCTACATTTACTCATTTATGGAAAAAGGAATTTATGTTCCTACATACCTAACTACTAGATCTCAATCATTCACCAAAGGTTAGCTCAAAGTTCTAGTTTGGGATGATTCTCCTTATTTTCCCTTTTTAGCTTTTTTCTAAAAATTCATTTCCTTGAGCTACTCCTTATTTGGGTAGACCTTTGTCATTGTTTGTAGTAAATTTTCCCCTTCCATATTCCCTATGTTTTGACATCATGATCAATGGTTTCATCTTATGACCTATGAGTATCCAATAACACTTATTATCTAGAATCAATATTTTATAACCATATTTAACTTTAGTCTGTAAATCCTATATCTATTTTTTTTTTAATCTCTAATATATTTTCAGTGTCATCAATATCTCACTCTATTTATTAAAATTCAAGTAGATTCTAAAGTCTAGATAATTTGTTTTATTCCTCTAAAACCTGTCACCCACCCAACGTAATATTTTCATTACATTTTCTCAAGTCCTTGGATCTAATAGCAACTTACAATTTTCTTTCATCTTAATGGAGCCCCACTTGACTCATCTTTTGTATCATTGTAGTTTTCTTTTGAATATTTGATAATCCTCTAAAGTTAATGGAACCTCACTTGACTCATCATTTGTATCATTTTAGTTTTCCTCTAAATTTTTTTTAACAAAGGTTTGAGACCTCATAAGAATATTAAACCTTATTTTAGGTTTTTGTTCATCCCACCTCCCACCTCTTGACCACACATATTTCACATTTTCCTTTTAAGGTTAGAAACCCATTAAAAACCTTATATTAGGATCTATGTTCCTAGTTTCTTTTGAGGAATAGTAAGTATGATAAAAACAATTCAAAATTTATTGGTATATAGACTTCATTATAATATTTTTAATGATCTTTTGTCTTTTTTGATATGGTTTAACACATGTATTTAAATTATAATATTCTTAACGATATGAGTGAGATAGTAAAATCCTTTAAGAACTTAATAGGTTCTATTATGTAATATAGAATGTATGACAAAGTTGTTATGAAGTTTGTTTCCAAAATCACTAAGAATGATATAAAAGAACATTTTGAGAAATTAGAGACAATAGATCGCATGATGAAGTATGAATTATAGGGATTACATAGAGTATCAAAAATTAAGTTAATATTGTAGGATATATATAGTATAAACTTAGGTAATATTACCTCCAAGTATCTACATGAAAAGAGTTTTGGTGATAGGCCTAGTAATCACTCTAGAATAAATTTCAAAATTCAATTAAATTATATATTTTTAGTTATGGAAGATAGATTTTGAAGGGGTCTTAAAACTCTATACAAGAAGATCTTGATGGGAATTTGGAACCCTCAAATAAATAGCTACACATAAAATAACTGTACAAACTAGTAGTTCTATAGACAACATAGAAACAACATAGAGATGACTACCCATAAAATGCATCAACTAGAGCATAAGATGAGGCTAAAGCCAAAAAAGTTAAAACAAAGGGTTTTACAATCTCCCTTAACCTTGTACATAAAACTAGGGTTTATCCCAACATCCTTAACTTGACCAAAATAAATTAAAGACTCCCATAACCATATCTTATAGCCTCTTAAAGAAAAATAAAAAGTAAATCAATGAAAAAAGATAAACAAACAAGGAAACCAAGAGCCTCTGGAAACTCTTACTCCCAAAAAATCCTTCACTTTTATAATTGCACTCCACCTTAGTAGAAGTTGATGCCACCTCAAAAGGAGATAAAAGGAAAGGAAAGTCTGAGAGAGGATCCAACTTAATAGTGTTAGAGAACTGTACCTCCATAGGATTCCCCTCTACCTTAATGGGAAATATAGCTAGTGAAGAAGCAAATAGGGTATAAGAAAGCCACCACAATGAGAGGAGGATGAAGGTTATGAGCACATTAGCAGTACACCACTTAAAATCAACAAGGTTATGAGCACATTAGAACAAACATCTACACCAAAAAAATCAACAAGGAAAAGGATACCCAACATAGGGAGAGTATGGGGAAGGAAGTGAGCACAATAAAGAAAAACCTCCAAAAATGTACACATCCTTCCATATCCAAGATTAGTGCAATCAAAATGAAAGTAATTAACACACACAAAAAAGAAAAAAAGAAAAAAAAAGGATAGAATAAACCCAACACATAAAGATGAGGGTGAGGGGATGAGCGCATCAAAGCACATCCTCTCAAAATTATCACACACAAACACCTTCGTCAATATTGTAACTAAGAACCATTCAAAAACTACCAAAAAGCACAAAGGAAGTGAAGAAGAATCCCATGAAAAAGAGAGAAGGAAGAAGGGAACAATCACATTAAAGCACAACCACTTAAAATTCTCGAACCCAACAACCACCAACACCAACACCATAAGGAACTATGACATACTTTCTCTAGTATGAGACATTATAATGGAAAATGAAGCTAAACATAGAGAGGAGATAATGGAAGGGTAAAAATCATCAAATATCCCCCTCTTAATAAAAACAACCCCAACCATTCCCACCAACTTTCTAACCAAGAACCCAAAAACCCAAAAAAATATATATCCTTGAAATTCAAAAGAGAAGACCTAGAAGGTCAATGTAGAAAAGGTCTTTGCATCAACACCACAAGATCAAAAACCACTTCTCTATTTAAGACATAATCTAAAATAAAGTACAAATAAAAAAGGAAATGAGAGCCACAAGGTCTTCTTTATCTTTCACATTTTGTAATCTCCAATAAACTATAGAGGAACCAAAGCATTATTTGCAAAAAGAGAAGGCAAAATTTGAATAAAGTCTCCCAACAAGGGGAAAGTCCACCTAATAAAAATGTTAAGAACCTAAGGAAAAGTGGAAATATATTTTTGTAAAATAGAGTAAACATATATAATAGCTTCCAAATAAGGGAGGCCAAGAACAAGAGGAGATATCGTATAGCCTCCCTTCAAGCTCTTAATCTAGTGCAGGACCACCCAAGGATCCTCATGATTCATCCATTTTTTTCAATGGGAAGCCTTGCCAAGGGTCATTGATGTTTATCAATGTAAGACATGTAATTAACCTAGTTGGGCAATTCGGGTCGATTGGGTAACCTATGGTAAACGATGGTCAAATGATCCTAAATCATGTAAAATGGTACAAAATAGCGTTTCAAGGTGTTCTCAGGTCTCTTGGATGGATTAGGACTCTAATAAGTCACTTGATAGGAAAAATACAAAATATGTCCAAAAGATGTAAAATTGCTTAAATGTTGTCATAAGTAACTTTTACAAATTGTCAAGAGGTTGCTTCTTGGTGGTTTAACAACTAGGAAGTTTAAAAGTTGGTTACAACTAATGGAATTGAGTTATGTTTGGTTAGAGAAGTTTTTGATTAAGTAAAACAGGTTTTATAGGGACCCTGAAACCCATAGCAGTTTAAAGTCTAAAGAAAGTCAAGAGAACCAAGAAAAGAAAAATAGAATAGAGTAGCTAGGACAGGCCACCACAGAGCTGAACAACAAAAAATAGATAAAATAAAGAATAGCCAAAGGAAAGAGCACCATGACCAGTTATGCCAAGCTCCTGAGCATGACAGTCATGTTGCTTTCAAGGGCCTCCATCAGTTGGACAGTGTCTTTAACATTCTGCACTTGGGAACCTTGTGGATAAATTTTCTCCCTATTCTTCCTAGTTCTAGCCCTAGTTCTTTTACCTAGTCCTTCAGTTTGGTTAGAGAAGTTGAGATAAGATGTAGTGGTGGATTGGTCATTGAATGAAGGATATTTTTTCCTTGTTTTTCTAAATTTTATTTATTATTTTATCACTGTAATCGTGACATGTGATGTTCTCTTTATTGGATTTCAAAAGTATTGTGTCTTGGTGAGTTGATGAGTTAGGATCTTGATCCAATTGGTTTGGAGTGCTCTTGAAGCCATCATGGACGAGTCCAAACTTCATTTTCTCTGATTGGTCTAGGAAATAATCCAAACGAGGGTTTTGGAAACAAAAATTAAATAACCTGACATTCCACCATCGAAAATGGCCATCCTTTTGGGTAATGTTAGGTATTTGTACATATTTTAGGATGCCTTTTGTTTCAAAATAGGAAAATCCATCTCTCATTTTTTTTGTAAATCTGTAGGCTTGGTTCTTGGTATGAGGCAAGCCAATGGCAGGGTAGAAGAAAGTTGCAGAAGAAGAGAAATATTGGTGTGAGTTTTATGGATGCATAGGAGTCCTTGGAGTTTTTATACAAAGGAAAATAGTTGGTTTGATAAAATATCTTTATTGGTGAGGTTTTTACACAAGCCTTAAATAATTATGCCTAGTACCTACTAGTTTGGAGGTAGCATTGGTTGACCCAGTCAAACCCAAAACCCAGATGCCATCTTGTGAATTTATTAAGTAGGCCCAAAAGGGTATCAAAAAATGCAATTTATTTGTGGATTTTAAAGGATTTTATGAGTTTAGAGAAAAAAGAGTCAAATAAGAGGGCAATTGAATTAGGTCTCCTACTAGGCCTAAAAACATAAAACACATTGTGGGTATTTGACACTGGGTTTAAACCTTCACAAATGTTAATGTTATATGGAAAGGATTTAGTAAAAGCATTCACACCGATAGGAGAAGTGTTTTGATAATATCCTAATTCAAAAGTGGAAGTGGAGTCTAAAGTAAGTCTTAAGGGTTCAAGCTTCTGTTGGCGAATAGATTTGTCTTCTACTTTTTAAATGAAATTGAATAAAAAACTCTATGCCTTTAAAGACAAACAATTCATCAACAGTTGGGTAAGCATAAAAAATTGCTTCCCTCTGAATTTTGAAGGTTTAGCTTCCTTGTAGGATATTCAATGAATGATTAACATAAAAGTAAATAAATACACTTTTCACCAAAAAGTGTGGAAGGACTGCTCAAATACTCTTGGGTACTGAGGTAATTTCAAGAATAATCAAACAAATAAATTCAACTATGAAGAATACTGAGATCTACTAATTACTTCTAAAACAAAGAACCTATAAGATAACTCAAGAAGAAACAACTAGCAAGAAACGGGGAGTGACTAAGTATAAATAATACATGCATAGACATAAATGTACCAATTCTCAAAGTAACCAATACATTCCAGATTTTGATTCAAAGATCTAAATCAAACCATGCATTTATATATTCATATATGATTGGATCAAAGTCTAATCAAAACAAGTCACAAACTATTTCAAAACTATAAAAAACTATTCTAACTATCTACTTTAAAAAAACTATCCATTTTTCTATCTATAATTTCTATCCACTTCATAGTTCAATGCACCAACATTTATAGTTTTAGATCCGAGAGAGCCTCCAGAAAAACACGGCCTCTCAGACACTTGAAAAACTATTAAAAACCACTTATACCACTAAAACAAGAGTTTCAGAACACATGTATTTTAAAATAGAAATAAAGGTAAATGCAATCCCATAAAATGCTAACTCCCTCCAAGGCCTTCTGATGTGGCTATTTGTACGAGCTTCTAGGTTCGAAACACGTTCACCAATTCTTGAGCTAGTTGAAAATGTAGATTCTTTAGACCTGTTGACTTTGCCCGAGTTGCATTCTTCTCCCATCTTAACTCCTTGATCCTCTCTACCTATTTAGGTAACTAGCCCCTATTCAGCAGCAACATGGATTCCATGTTTGTTATTTTGGTGAAATCCTAAACCGTCGGTGCTTCGTTTTCTTTTAGAGCATTCATGGTATCTATAAAGACTTTGACCATGGTATTTGTATCCCTATTACCTTCATCAATCTGTAAAATACTTGAGGGATTCACTGTCTTGATGTCTTTAAGGGAATTTGTGTGCATCTCTAGTACTTCTTTCTCTATTACTTTGGCTTGAGAAATCATAGCTTTAAACATTGTGTTTTTCTAGCCAAAATTCTGTTTCAAGATGAATAGAATACATGGGTCTACCAACTTCATCGGATTTTTTGATAAGAACTGAGTCACATGCCATACACCTCTATTTCTTGAATCTATATGACAACCACTACGAATTTCTCTTCTTCTATTTCCCAGCTTGGGACCAGAGTTTGAATCTCACTGAGTAATCCTTCCCCATCTAAGCAGGTAGATATAAACTCTCATATGAAAGCACTCCCTTCATTGATTACATTATTTATCCAAGATTTCATGACCTCCATCAGGACTCTATCCTATTGCATCTGTTTCACTAGCCTTTGGCTTTCAGCTAAATTCAGATCAAAGTCTTGTGAGGACTGGGATAGTGGTAGTGCTCCAACATGTGTGAGTGAGGAAAGAAACTTGGCCATGGTAGATACCAGTTGTTTCAACTCACATTTCTCTCTCCCATCTTTTTGCAACTGCCCGAGCATATGATCAACTAAAAATTTAAAAATTTGATCTCTAGAGTCCCTGTTCAGAACACCAAGCTCCATCTTAGTGTTTTCAAAGTCTTCCACCTCTAGCTCTTGAATTCCTTCTTTAGGCTTGAAGGTTTCTATTTTTGTAGTCACTTTCCCAGTAGATGGATCGGTAGATAATCTTGCATCACGCTTCATTCTTTTTGCTTTAGGATTCCAGGTGGCATATTTGGTGTCAATATCTTTCACAGGAAGTGAGATAGGCTTATAACTCTTTCTTTTACTCACCGATTCAGTTAACTAAGGAGGAACTGACCTGGTGATTATCCAATTGTCAGGTGTTTTGCTAGGAGTGCTCTCAGCCCAAGGTAATTTTGTGTTACTGGTAAGAATTTCTTAAATATTTTCTTGTTGATCCAATGGAAAATAAATATCCTCATCGTTAATCTCAATATCTAGATAATCAAGTCCTAAGGATGCCATCTAAGAACGCCTTTCCGATCTTGTTCTAGGCCTCGATCTAGGTGTGGTAGGATGTCCGCTGGGAACCACCTTTTTCTTAGGGGATGTGAGTTTACCTACATTAGGAACCATAGGAGATGCATTAGATGAAACATGCTTCACATTTTTTAGGGTTGATTCTTCACTACTCCTTTGAAGACGGGGGTTCTTTGTTCCTTTCTTTTTCATTTCTGTCAATTAGGTCTCTGTAACCCCGAATATGGTTTGGGCTCTTAATTTTATATCATCTTCCTCCTTTTGGTTCCAATCTATGACCAGAGGACTTCTTACTTCTATATTAATGGCATCTAAACCTGCAGTTTCAGAACTATCTTCTTCTATTCCTTTTATATCAAACTTTAACTGCAATAGTTTGATCTATGGGACAACAAGTCTTGAGTGATCCCATTCCCAGACTACTTCCTGGTTACTAAGATCTTCCCATAGATCTTCCAGGTGTGAACTGGGTGATGGATAATTATTTAGACTTAAAACTTGTCTGGCAAAGCCCTTATTGTCAAAACCCCTTCTTAACTCATAAAATTGCAAGTGAAAACTTAACTGGTTTCTTCCTATCACCGAGGCATCCATCATACTGTTACAGACCAAGTTACCAACCTTAACTAGAAACATAGAAGGCCATCTTTCCTCTGGCAGGGTATTTTTAATGACTATGAATAATTGTCTGCAGACCTTTGCCAATATAAAATAGTCAAAGGCATATCTTGGGAGCCTAAGAGGTTCTTCATCAAAGCCTCTGACCCGAATGTAAGTAAAATGTGGGAATTGAATGTATAGACTTCTATAGACTTGAACCAGTTTATG
The DNA here is from genome assembly GCA_027943335.1 of Chamaecyparis obtusa. Lineage (NCBI taxonomy): Eukaryota > Viridiplantae > Streptophyta > Pinopsida > Cupressales > Cupressaceae > Chamaecyparis > Chamaecyparis obtusa. The sequence continues at coordinate 40,677 of BSBK01007675.1, read as the reverse complement.
TGCTTCCAATGAGACTCTTTGGTTTGGAACTCCTGCCAATTGTTGACACAATCTTCCCAGAAAAACATCATGAACCTTCCTGTAGTTTCTAAAATCTTATCTTTTCTTAATAAGGGACAATACTCATAGATGAAAAGGTCTTCATTCCAAGGGAAATGTTGAATGGGTGATAGATCCTGTGTGCACACCAGACAATATATCAAATAGGAAGACATAAAGAAATCCTTCTTAATGGCCTGGGCTTGTTTATGTTGGTCTCTTAGGGAACTAGCAATAATCTCCACCCAATCAAGATGTTGCTTCCCCTCTAAGATTATTTCTATAAAGTGGAACATCCACTACTCATAGAGGAGAACCTACTCTGAACCTCTAATTCAGTGAAGCAAAACTATCACGTCATGAATAGGTGGCTTCATATGGTCTTTAGTGAGGACTTTAGGCAACCGAGATCCTCCATTATAATTATTTTGAGTCCATTTCCAGGCCACATGACTACAATTTTTATCTATGTTTTCTCTATACTAAGCTAGTGATTAGGTGTGAGTGAAATTGATGAGAGATTCCTTTAGGATTTTAAAAACAGCCATGATAGTCTTTCTGTTAACTGGCACAAGGGTTTGGCCTTCTGCATTCATTATGCACTTGGATTTTACATCATATCTGTTAATACATTGCTGAACCAACTCCGGGCATACAGCTGATGGAGGGAAGCCGCAACTTCCAATAATCCACTTGATAGGAACTCTAGACTATGATCTTCCGCTGCACAGTTTGTGAGGTCAATTGCCATATTTTCTACTGATACACCTAACATGTCTGTATTTGTGACAATAGGGGCTTGACATTGCATATTCTTGACATTCCTAAAGAAATGCATGCTAGTCTTCATCTCTCCCACAAGAATAAAAATAAACCCCCCCTCTTGAATCAATATTATCAAATAGCAATAGGAAATGAAAAAGAGCTTTAGGGGCTACTTGTTTTACATGGACTCAGAACAATTCCCTCTCCCATAGCTGAGACTCCATAGAAAATATAACAAGAAGAGAACACTTACATAGCTGTTTATATTTTTGAAAGATTGTGCCCTGAATAGTTGACTTTAATGAGCATAAGTCAGGAACATTAATGTAAAATTATGTGAATAATAATGACTTAGCAGCTTAGGACATCCTTGAAATCCACAAAATTTAATAACATCATTAATCATCCTGTAAGCAATATCTCTCACTCGTGTTAGAGATTTCACTAATCACAACCCACAACCTTATCTGAAGCTTGTCTCATGGCTTCCTTCAAATCCAAGCCGTCCATATTAATAAATTGACCAGTATTTCACCACCAACTTGTGTCATCTATCCCATCAGCTATCACTTCACTTATGACCCTTCCTACTATCTATCCTCGAATCTCTTTGAACAACTTTGAACCGGGGTTTAAAGGGGTTTAAAGTGGTTCACCACAAAAAGGTGATGTAGGCAGGGGCCCACATGTAGAAAATAGACGTTAGAAAAATAAATATCCATTGAACTACTTCAAACCATTGTGAACCGGAGTTCAAAAAGGTTTGAAGTGGTTCATGAGAAGCATGAATCTCAAGGAAAGATTCAACCAAGGACAATCAAAATTGAACTTAACAAACTTGGAGGCTATTTCTTGATCACTTGAAGGACATGCACATTTGAAGGATTACTGAAAGGGAAGACCATCAAGGGAATGTGCTAGATTGGACCTCAAATGAATGTACTATGAAGGGTCAAAGACACTTCCTAATGGAGAGTCTAACTGACCCTAACAGGTTCAAAGAAGGAATTGTGAATTCCTTAGTGTGGAACATATTACCATAGTGGAATCAAACACTTGGAGTGGGCCTAATCAAGGCTATGAGGAAGATTCAACCTAGAGTAGGTTGGATTATAGGACCTATTGGACTAGGTTCCTAAGAACCTTTTTTGGAAAAGAAATGCTGGGAGTACTTGTATGACCATTGGTTACTCTACATCATATTGGTATCAGAGCCAGAGACAAAAGTAGAGGCTAATAAAATGTATCCAAAGACCATGAGTCAGGAAGCCATCAAGAATATGGTAGAGGAAATTATAGAAACTCAGTTGTAGGAGAATAAGAAAGGAAAAAGAAAGAATAAGTATTGGGTAGAAGATTTAGCAGAGGAAAAATAAAATGTGAGTGAGACTACTACAAAGAGGGAGCTCCCTACAAACCAAAAGGTGTTTGTGGATTCCCTCAAGTCAGTGAATAGGGAAAACTTAGAAGGTCTACCAATTTATCATGGTAGTATTAATGAGGAGGAGTTTTTAGATTGGATAGAGGAACTCACTAATCATTTTGAAGTCAAAGAAGTCCCTGAGGAGAAGAAGGTAGGATTTTCTAAATCAAGACTGAAATGATTTTTTTTGGTATGGTATAATATTTTCCATGTATAAAGGATACAAGAGGGAAAGAGGAAGATAACTTCATGTGAAAGGATGAAGAACATGATAAAATCTCAATTCTTACCTATATACTATGAGGTTCAAATGTTCAAGAATTTTCATAACCTTAGACATAGGGAGTTCTATGTGAGTTCATACATTGAAGAATTCCATAGGTTTAGCATTAGTGAAAGGAAGCAAGAGGAGGAAGAAAAAAAGGTGGTTAGATATCTGAATAGCCTGAGATAGAATATTCAAGATGAGATTAGAATTATATCTCTTGAGTTAGTGCATAAGTTCTTCTAACTAGTGCTAAGAGTAGAGGAGAAGACTAGAAAAGGAGAACAAAATAATAAGAATAGATGGGGTAGAAATTTCAAAGGTAGAGGAACATTTGGAGGAAGATATTCATCAGGAGGAAGAGGAGGAGAGACTAGTTAGTATAGGAAACAAGATTCCAATAGGGAATCATGAAATAGAGGAGGATGATTTAGAGGTGGAAATCTATCTAATGGATTTAGAGGTAGAAGTGGAGGTCAAGGAAGAGGACTTGGTGTGTTCATAAGGAGATGTTTTAGTTGTAATCAATTAGGACACACTATGAGCCAATATCCTAAAAAGTCATCAAGTTCACAAGGAGGGGATAGAAGAAGTTAGCTGATCCAAGATGAAGACTCCCAAAGTGTGAACTCTCCAATGGGAAATGTTGCACCTATCCTAGATGGGGAGAGCTTGATGATCAAGAGGACTCTACTAAAGGTACCTATAAAGAAAGATCCACCACAAAGGAAGACATTGTTCAAAACCTAAGGGGAAGCCCAAGGTAAGATTTGTAAAACCATTTTTTATTTTGGTTCAATAGAGAATATAGTGTGCAAAGTAATGGTAGAAAAATTCAAATTGAAAAGGATATTCTTGGCTAAATAAAAATTAGAATTTTATGATTGATGAGAAAGCATGGGTTGAGTTTGAGATAGGAAACTATAAGGATATGATACTATGTGAAATCATTCCTATGGATGCCTATCACCCTTTATTAGGATGCCCTTGGAAATTTTATTTCAAATCCCAACATGATGGGGAAAAGAATTTATATGTGATAACCAAGAATGGTAGACGGTATAAGATTGATCCTATACCAGAACACCTAGGAGATAAGGATAGTGAATTGAGTGTCATGTTAGTTAAGGGGAAGGAGTTTGAAAACCTAATGAAAGAAGAGAAATGTCAAGGTTATGCCTTCATGATGAAGCCTACAAATAATCCTAGTTTGTAGAATAAATAAAACAAGGAGGTACCCTCTGCAATATTGAGATTTTTGGACAAGTATCAAGGGATTGTAGTTAGTGATACCCTAATTCATTGTCACCTATGGGAGATATAAACCATCAGATTGATTTGATTGTTGGTGCTACTCTTCCTAATAAGCCTTCTTATAATTTGAATCCATCTCAGACTAAGGAGATAGCTATGAAAGTGAAGGAGTTACTTGAAAAGGGTTTGATTAGGAAGAGTTTGATCCCTTGTGTTGTGCCTACAATTGTAGCCCCTAAGAAAGATGGAAAGTGGAGAATGTGTATAGATTCTAGGGAAATAAATAAGATCACTATTAGATACAAATTTCCAATGCCAAGAATAGAGGGCCTCATGAATTACCTAGGGGGTTCATGTTACTTCTCTAACATAGATTTGAAATTAGGATACCGTGCTAGATCATAATAAAGAAAGGAGATGAATGGAAGAATACCTTGAAAAAAAATGAAGAATTATATGAATGGCTTGTGATGCTCTTTGGGCTTAGTAATTCTCCTAACACATTTATGTGATTGATGAATGAAGTGCTAGTTTACTTCATTGGTAAATTTTTGTAGTGTATCTTGATGACATACTAATCTTTAGCAGGAAAAAGGAGGAGAATTTGAGGCATATTGGATAGGTGTTTGAGAAGCTGCATGAGAACAAGCTTATGATAAATCTTGAGAAATGCAAGTTCCTAAAAATTGAACTTATCTATTTGGGTTTTGTTTTTTCACAAGGATGTACTAAAATAGATCCTTCTAAGGTGGAAGAAATCCTTAATTGGCCTACACCCAATTCTATGTGGTATGTAAGAATATTTTATGACCTAGCCACTTTCTATAAGAGATTTATGAAAGGGTTTAGTCACATAGTTGCTCCTATTTTGAACACTATAAAAGGGGTTGTGAAATGCAAGTTCTCATGGACTAGTCAAGTAGAGGATAGTTTTCAGTTGTTGAGGAAAATATTTGCAAAATTACCTATTGTATTTCTTCTTGACTCTAACAAGGTGTTTAATGTGGAATGTGATTCCATTAAGTATTATTTAGGGGAAGTAGTTAGTCAATATGGTCATCCAATTTATTTCTTTTCAGAGAAGCTAAATGATACAAAACAAAAGTGTTCCACATATGACTTGGAATTGTATGCTATGGTATAGTCCTTCAGGAAGTGCAGGCACTACCTCATGCCTAAGGAGTTTATTGTGTTCATAGATAATAATACTTTAAGATTTATTAATGGTCAAGAGAAGGTTAATCAAAGACACCTTAAGTGTGTTGAACAATTGAAGGCATATACATTTACCATCAAGCAGAAGAAGGGGGTCAAAAATAAGGTTGTTGATGCTCTCAGTTGGAGAGTGCTCACTATTCAAGAAGTATAGTTTCATAGCATGGGAGTGGAAGATCTCAAGGAAATGTTTGAATATGAACCTAATTTTAAAGATGCATATCATGTTTGTATGAATTTCTCTAACACTTTTTATGTGGGTTATTCTAACTATGTGTTGTAGGAAGGACTCTTGTTTAAGGGGAACCAATTTTGTGTTACTAAATGTTCCATGAGAGAGAAAAATATTAGAAAAAATCATAATGGAGCTCTTGGATGAAACTTTTTTCTTGATAAGGCCTTAGACCAAGTTAAGAAGTTCTACTATTGGCCTAAGTTGCAGGTGGATGTTAGAAACTTTGTGGCAAGTTGTCAGATTTGTCAAAGAGCTAATATTATGTCCTCAAATGTAGGGTCACATTAACCCTTATAAATTCCTTCTATACCCTAGGAGAGTGTGATTATGAACTTTATTTGGGCCTCCCAAAGAATCCTAGGGGTTATGATAGTGTCTATGTCATTGTTGACAAGTTTGGTGATATGGCCCACTTTGTTCCTTATAAATGTACCAATCATACTTCAAATATTGTAGGATTTTCTTGAAAGAGGTTCTTAGGATTTATGGTTTGCCTTTGTACATTGTCACAAATAAGGATTCCAAATTTGTTGGCCATTTTTGGTGCACATTATAGAACTATCTTGGTACATAGTTATCTTGTTAATCTGCCTACCGTCCATAAATAGATGGTTAGAAATAGGTGATGAACATGTAATTGGGGAACTTAGTTAGGTGTCTAACTAAAGAACATGGCTTGTCTTGGGATCTAGTCATCAATGAACCATAGTTTTCCTTCAATGATTTTTTCAACATAAGTAAAGGTAAGAGTCTGAGTGAAGCGGCGTATGGCTTCCATCCTAGGGGAACCTTGGAGCTCAGAGACTTTCAGGATACAAAGAGGAGAAGTGCTCAAGAGGAAGACTCTACTACTGCCATGAAAGAAGTGCATGAAAAGGTGAAGAATACCTTAGAGAAGAATGCAATAAAATATAAGGACAAACCTGACTTGAAGTAAAGAGATGTACAATTCAAGGAAGGTGATCTTTTCACAACCTTGCTCAAGAAGGAGAGGTTTCCTAAGGGTCAACCTACAAAGCTTCTTATGAAGAAGAGAGGACCTTGGAAGATAGTGGAAAAATTTGGTCCTAATGCATATGAGATTAAATTTCCTCCTGGATTAGGAATTTCTCCCATTATAAATGTTACAGGTGAAGCTTCTATTGAATGACATCCAACCACAGATGAGGATTGGGTGAAGGACCTTCCGCCTAGTGAGCCTATGATTTTAGAGAGTATTATGGACACCAAAGTGGTGAGGAAAACTAGGAGGGGAACCTACAAGGAGTATTTGGTCAAATGGGTTGGATTACCTGATTCTAAAGCTAATTGGATGAATGAGGTAGATAATTTAAAGCATGGATCTAGTCTACAAAAACTAGCCACTCAATGGAGTTGAGTTTTTTCTTCTTAGGGAGTATGGTGCAGGAGCACCTAATAATCCTCATGATTCATCCAAATTTTTTTTCAGTAGCTATCCTTTCCAAGGTCCTTTGATGTTTATATATTTTTGGTGCAATGTAAGACCTAATTAGCCTAGTCAGGCAATTCGGGTCAATTGGGTCACCTCTGGTCAATGACGGTCAAACCATACTAAATTATGTAAAATGATCCAAAATGGTGTTTTAAGATATTATTAGGTCTATTGTATGGATTAGGAATCTAATAAGTCACTTAAAATGTGACAAATGCAAAAAAATGTACAAAAATATGTAAAATTGCTTAAATGTTGTCATGAGCAACTTTTACAAATTGTCAAGAAGTTGCTTCCTAGTGGTTTAATAACTAGGAAGTTTAAAAGTTGGTTAGAACTGATGGAATTGAGTTCTATTTGGTCAAAGAACTAGAGAGAAGATGTAGTTGGGTATTGGTCATTGAATGAAGGATATGTTTTCTTTTCTATTCTGAATTTTATTCATTGTTTTCTCACTATAAACTTGACATGTGATGTTCTATTGATTGGAGTTCAAAAGTCCTATGTATATCTTGGTAATTTGATGAGTTAGGATATTGATCCAATTGGTTTGGAGTTCTCTTTAATCTAGCAAGGAGGAGTCCAGACTTTGTTTGCACTAATTGGTCCAGGAAATAGTCCAAATGAGGGTTTTGGAAAGAAATGTAAATAACATGACATTCCACCAATGGAAATGGCCATCCTTTTGGAGAGTGTTAGGTCATTGTACATATTTTAGGATGCATTTGGTTTCAAAAAAGGCAAAGAAATCTCTAAAAAAAATTTGTGAAGCCCTAGGCTTGGTTCTTGGTATGAGGCAAGCTAGTGGTAGGGTAGAAGGAAGTTGTAGAAGAAGAGGAAGATTGGTGTGAGTGTTATGGATGCATAGAAGGAGTCCTTGGAGTGTCTTCTACCAATGAAACTAGTTGGTTTGATAAAATATCTTGACAGGTGAAGATTTTACACAATCCCTAAATAATTAGGCCTAGTAGGCTAGTTTGGAGGTAACGTAGATTGAGGACATGGAGGTGGGCATGGTGGTTGGGGAGTTTGGGGTGGTGATCCTAGCCCATTGGGAGGTGGGAATGGTGGTAGGAGAGGTGAGCATGGTGGTTGGGGTGGTGCTTCTAATCTGTGGAAAGGTGGGCATGGTGGTTCGAGTAGTACTCCTAATCCATGGGAAGGTGAGCATGGTGGTTGGGGTGGTGCTCATTACTATGGCCATGGACCTGATAATTAAGGGTTTCTAATTTTATCTAAATACCTAGAAGAAGTAGCATAGATATCTTATGAATTATACAATAAATTTTTTGGGATTAGTGCTACTAGCCTATGCAAAGGTGAGTATGGTGATTGTCGTGGTGATTTTGGCCATGGCCATAGGCTTGAGAAGTGAAAGTAGCATAGATATGTGATCAAATATATGATAAATTTGGTCAGGGTGGAGCTCCCAACCTATGGGAAGGTAGACATGGTTGTTTGGGTAGGGTTTCTATTTTGATCAAGAAACAACAAGTAAATAGCATATATTTTGTTCATAGATTTCTAGTTGATCCCTACTTCACTTATTTAAATGTATTTTCCTGAAAAACATTCAATATGAATAATAGAAGAATCCCTAGTAGTATTGTATTGTTATTGGATATTTTGTAATGATAATAGGATTTAATATAATAATTATTTGGGTTTCTTTTTATTGTTCTAAAATTTTGATTTAATACCAAAGCATTTCGTCATCTTTTAATAAATTAGTTTCAACATTTTTTTGTTAAATAAGAAAAGGTTGTGAAATGTTAATTTTTCTCGTACATATCATATTCTTAAATTTTATGTAAATGATTGCAAAGGATTTTTAGTAATATTTATGTAGTTAATTTATATGTCAATATTTCTTATCATATTCCATGATCACTCATTCAATAAGGAAAATTGTTGTAGGATTGTAAATTTTTCCTCTATTTATATAGTTAGAGAATTTAGTAGTAAGAATGGAAAGAACAAGAAAAAAGAAAAGTGTTGAAGGGAAACAAGATACAAACTATATTAGGAAGCCAAAATCAACGTTAAACAATAAATGAATAATATAAACTATATTTGAAATATTTTTGTGAGAATAAAATTAAAAAGTAAGAAGATGTGGATAAACCTAACAAAGAGTAAAAAAATAAATGATCATCTACATAATGGAAGATAAGGAAAAAAATTGTATCAATGTTAATTTTGTAAGAGAACTAATGAAGAGAGTGGAGTTCTCTGAGGTTATTGTATTGTGTTATCTTGATCTCATGTTGCCTCTTATGAAGTACCATTTGGTTTTGTTTATCTACATTTATTGTATTGTCTTATAAGCTATCATACCTATAAGTTTTTCTTCCTATTTAAAAAAACTCAATTTTATGTTATTGTATCCATTTTTGTAAGAGTTGATTTTTCAAGGCCACATGTGACACTGTAACTCAAGATACTCAAGTAGTTCTCTCTCAAATTATTGCATAAGATGTCTAAGTTAATACACTAGTAGATGTAGCTCTTCCAATTGACATAAATTTAAGAATGAATGTTCTTGGTTGGAGAACTTTATTGTAATAGAATATTTTGTGCAAAAAGTATCATCTTATAGTATCCATTAAGACTAGGTCATGAAACTCTAGGTCATACATGTGAATTATCTTGATTCCATTTGAAACCCTTAAAAAACTATTTCATTTTAAAAAAAATTTCAACAATGTTCAAGTCATTCTAGAAATTTGTCTCTATGAGTATTTAAAGGAGAGAGTGGATATTCAAATTATATATAAATGGGATACACTCAATATTTTTATTCTATATTTTATTGTAGTTGTGTTTTGATCCCTAAAGTGGATGCATAGTTCATTTGAATCTATCACTTCCCCATCAACTCCTTTATTGTAAATAAAATCATTTTCTAAATGAACTACCAAATGACTTCATGCATTGCACAAACATATCTAATAAATGGACTAAAACATTCCCTAAAGACCTTCCATGCTTCTTCATTGTACTCTCTATATATTTATTTCACTCTTCCTCTCTTGTTCTATCTCCATCTCTACATCTACCTTCCTCTTTCCCCTTAAACATATTGGTAATGAAGCTTGATTATCTGCTTGATTCAGAGTGTTTTTTACAATCATGGTTGGATCTTTATAAGTGCATGGATAATTGATTTGAAGCTATCTTATCTCCATAGAAATCTTTCTCGCACAAGTATAATTTACACACTAAAATAGACAAAAATCTTCTGTGATTGACCTTTTAGACTTTTTTGATATACCTATTGTACACCAAGATGCAATTACTTATATTAATTAGAATGATCTTACCACTTTATATTAAGCATCTCTCTCTCTCTCTCTCTCTCTTACATTATATATATTTCTTTCACTCTTCCTCCCTTGTTCTATCTCCATCTCTATATCTATCTTCCTCTTTCCCCTTAAACATATTGGTAATGAAGCTTGATTATCTACTTGATTCAGAGGTTTTGTTACAATCATGGTTGGATCATTATAAGTGCATTGATAATTGATTTGAAGCTATCTTATCTTCATAGAAATCTTTCTTGCACAAATACCATTTATACACTAAAATAGACAAAAATATTTCGTAATTGACTTTTTAGACTTTTTTGATATACCTATTGCACACCAAGATGCAATTACTTGTAATAATTAGAATTATCTTACCACTTTATATTAAGCATTTTGCAGCATCAACTAAGCGATCTGTGACCAAAGCCATCTTTATTACATAATTCATAGCATAAGTACCACATAAGAAAATAATCGGTAAAACTGATATCAACTATTGGAAAGATATAATAATTAAAAGTATCAGATTTCCACAATCCATTTCAGATGTCGGTGTGTGCTTCTGGATTTGATTGTGTATATTTTTAAGCATCAACGTTTCGGATCACCCTCTGTGATCCATCATCAGGCTAAGAAAGTGTAAGAATGTAAAGATAAAGCTGCAGACCAGGCTAGTCTCAAGATATATAAGGAGAGGGAGTGGCCCAGGAGGCTATGCAGAGAGGGAAAAGGAAAAAAAAATAAAAAAATTGAAAAGAAAACCAAAGATGAAAAATAGAAAATAAATAAAAGTACACACATACAAATAGAAGAAAAGGATCATAAAAAGATATATATATATATATGTGTGTGTGTGTGTGTCTATATATATATATATATATATATATATATATGAAAAAATAGGGGGAATAAAAAACCTAAAAAGACTATGTTTGTGTTTCTTATTTCTATAGTCTTTTTAGGTTTTTTATCCCCCCATTTTTTCATTTATATATATATATATATATATATCTTTTTATGATCCTTTTCTTCTATTTGTATGTGTGTACTTTTATTTATTTTCTATTTTTCATCTTTGGTTTTCTTTCCAATTTATTTTGTTTTTTGTTTCTTTTTCCCTCTCTGTATAGCCTCCTAGGCCACTCCCTCTCCTTATATATCTTGAGACTAGCCTGGTCCGCAGCTTTATCTTTACATTCTTACACTTTCTTATTCTGATGATGGATCATGGAAGGTGATCCGAAACATTAATGCTTAAAAATATACACAATCAAATCCAAAAGCACACAAGATATAATAATTGTTGAGAAGATTAGATTCTCAAGTGACTCTTGACTACGCAGATGTCCCGATTGCCATTAAGAGAAAGAAACAAATGTAGTTGTATTTATTCACTAACGACTTGAAATCTGAAAGCATTATCCACTCCACGGATGACGACAAATTGCAGAATACGCTGCGCACCGACACTAAAATCTGAAGCCTTTATTATCATACATCCCTTACTCTCCCATAAATCGCAGAATACATTTATATCAGACTGACCAAATTGACATTGTTTAAAGACATATTACTAGTTCATATATGGCAGGTTAAGATGCTGTCCAAATACTTCGACTCGCAAATAGTGTTCTGGATGTCTAACATGGGGTTTTCTTCCCACTGGGCCACCAGGTTGTGTTGGCATCGATGCTAAGTAACCTTGATAATTATATGCACGTTGTCTCTGACACTTTGCGTCAGGGATGGGGATATGGCTATCCACTATAAAAGTGGCTGTCAATCAACAGTTGACAATAAGTAAACGTATTAAAGTGTCCCTGTCATCTGAATGAAGGCGGGTTTTCAACACAATGATTGTGGGGAGGTTAAAAATGAAGATTGCGTGGATGATATAGTAAAATTGTCCCTTAAAATAAACAATAAGGAAGATCAAAGGTATCACATATTAAAAAGAAGTTTTGTATGAGAAAGATCACATATATTGTAACGCCAGTAAAGTTTAGTCAAAGCTATTAATATGAAGATGTGAGAGGAAGTTATGTCTAAGTTAGAGAAAAAGTAATAGTATTTTGTTAAAAAAATTAAAAAATTTGTAGAAGGGAAGGGTGGACACTTGAAGTAGTAATAGATAGGTGAACCATAGTAGAAAGGAGATTGTCACACCATGGTAGAAGAGAAGCTTTTGAAGAACAAAATAAATAAAGCTTGCATAAATGCGTAGAACAAATAAAGTCAAGATATTAAGATCTTATATTTTTGTTTTGTGTTAAAGTCATTAGTTGTTGAAACTAAGGGGGAGATTGTTGGCACATTTAGTAATTCCTCCCACTTGCATTGTTTTATGTTTTAGTTGTTTAGTTTAATATTAGTTTTTTAAGATTTATCTTTTTGTTTTAAAACTAATAATGCAAGATTTGCATGATAAAGCTAGATGTATCTAAAACCTTTATATATTGAGGCTGTTGTAATTGATTCATCATCACTTAGTTTGATTCTTGATCATTTGACAAAGAACCTCTTATAATTTCTTGAGTCAATAGAATAATTTCTTTATTTTATAATTTTATATATTTTTTTAAAAACACCGTAAACCACTCAGTCACTTGAAAGACAATAGAACCTTCTAGCCACTTTCTCTCCAATCTTTTCCGCTTGACTTCACTCCAATTTAACATCTCAATCACCCGAATCCCATCCACAAATTTATTCTACCTTTTTATCCTCCAATGAGACACTATACATTTCTTTATTAATCACTTGCAATCTCTCGGTGACATGTTATTACCTTGGATAGAAAACAATGATTTCCAAGTCTTACAAAATGCTTAAGACTCCATGAAGCATTGATCTATCTTACTACAATCTCATTATCTCCTTAATTTTTTTAATAGCCAATTTCTTTAATGGTGAACCTGTTGTGGTTAATGTAGAAAATTGGAAAGCATGAATTTCATATGTTTTCTATATACACAATAACCAAATTTAGTGATCCTTAAATGGATGGATGTATCTCCTTATATATTTTTTCTCTATATGCAATAGACAAATCCAATGATCCTTAAATGGATGGATGTATCTCCTTGTATGCTTTTCTACGTACGCAATAAACAAATCCAATGATCCTTAAATAGATGCATATATCGAAGGATGAAAGACGCCTGTACATGACATTATGAAACCAGATTATAAAGAATTAGACCAGTAAAAATCTCATGAAATCCATTATCTATTAAAATAATAGATGTAAGTATTATGTTGGTGGAGGAAGTGGCAGGGGCGATCAGAGAGGTGGTGGTGGTTGGGGTGGCCCTCCATGCCATGGCCAGGGGGCAAATGATTAGGGATTTCCATTTTATCCGGTAGAAGAATTATGTTGTATTTGCGATTAATTATATAATAAAGTGTTGTCCATTCATAGGTTGCTTGGTGCTTCAATTGTAAAATCTATTAAAATGTATTTGTTGTAAAATGTTTTTACATGATAGGAGGATTTTCGGAAAGAAAATTTCCATTAATTAATGAAGATACAATAGAGTTAACAGGTTTGGATAGCTCTTTCATCTGTTTATGTTGCAGATTGTCATCATCTAAATTATAGCAAGAAAAATGATTTAACATTTCTTCCTCCTTGTCTAAAGATCAAAAGCTCTACATTTTAATGTGAAGAAAAATGTTTATGTTGTAGAGTGTCATCATCTAAATTATAGAAGGTAAAATGCTTTTGTTAATGTAAAAGGATCTTTTTGGAGGTTTCAATTTTTGTTCAAATAGGTTAAAAGGTGGGAGAAAGAATGCAGGATGAACATTTAAAAAACTTAAACAACATTATAATTAGGTTCAACAATTCACATGTCCCTGGCCAAAGCATGGCATGAAAGAAATACTTTTTGGGAACGTCCTTCATTCTATTAGAAAAAGTCCAATAAATCTCATTTTCCACATCGACTAAAATAGGAGCGATAAGAACGGACTCTCTCAAGCCCCAGTCCAAAGCGGCATATGGGAAAATGAATACTTAACTTGGGAAGTAAACTAACAAGAAGCTGCCACAAAAACTGAAGAAAACACATCAATACCACCCATAGAAAGGCGTGCGGGACCTAAATCAAAATCATCTTCAACCATATGTAAAATAATGTTTTCCTATACAGCATTATTCTACATGGAAGAAAAATGTAAGACCTTAACATGTGGACAATCTCACACAATATATTTCGTAACAAAGCACCTCTTGGACTAGAAGCGGATGCTTTAATAATCTACAATTTGATTACAAGAGTGATCAACAACTTGAGAAATAACCTCAACTTGGAGAGAATTGAATACATTCAAATCCACAAGGATGCAAGCATAAGGGATGTGATAAAAATTAGAGCTCCTTGGTTCATCACGACGAATTTATCAATGCCTTCATGGGATGAGTTAATGGAGAAAGTAAGAGGATTATTAGGGAGACATTCAAATTAGTCGCTAATTGGAAGACTTTGTGTTAGTGTTAAAATATGAAATCCAAGGCTTTAAAAAGTAGACATGTTCCTAAAACTTAAAGGGGATCATTAGAAATAAAATTGTAATTGGAGACCAAATTAAAAGCAATTACAAAGAGAACCTTAGCATAATGGAGAATTTTAATCATTTCTTTTGTACAATAATAATATTATGTATAAATTCAGAGGTTCAAATAATGAAGCCAAGGTCACAATTTTTCAAATAAACAAATTAGTCTTTTTGCAAAGAATATTGTCCATATTTTAAAATTCAAACACCAATCTACAATGAGAAGTGAGGCAAAATGTACACACCACATTTCAAAGGTGAAAATAGATTCTAAATATTTTTTGTGTAAGAGATTTTTCTAATGGTTAGAAAAGTTGAAGATTCCTCACTAATGATATGGGTTTCATGTGATAGACAAAGAAAAAGAAAAAGAATATATTAGATATAACAATCAATAAAATCAAAGATAAGGTGAGGCGTCAAATCAATTACACTTATAGTATACGAAACAACATAATTTCAAATATAACGACCAAAATTCAATAGTAATGAAGAAGTCCTAAGACTATTGGTTCAACACATAGGGCCCCTTATGAAGCCCAAATCCAAACCATTGCTAAATCAAGGAAGAATCGATTAAGTTCAAAGTGAAAGAACCACTAGAAATTGATGACTAGTAGAAACATGAAGAATAGAAAGCCTAATCAATGTGGTTGTAGCTAAAACCCCAACATTTATGTCAATGACCATACAAACAATTGGAGCCCAATATGATTTGATTCTAGTTGCCTAGGATACCAAATCATTTTAAAGCTCAAAAAATGTATAGAGATAGGAAACAGATGGAGTGGGAAAATGAGGGCATGGAATTTTAAAATTTTAACTAGAGCTCATGACAAAAACCTCAGAGGAAGATTGTATGGTTTTTGATTAAGGTAAAATAGGTTCTAAAGGATTGTTGGAACTCTTCACAAATTAGAATTACTTACAACAAAAGAGAAAAACACTAAATCTAAGAACAAACCATTAGCAAAAAGGAGAAACACAAATAAAATAGAGTCAAAGAAATCTGCCAGAAGATTTTTAATATAACAATTAATAAAAATCCATATTATATTGATATTTATATTATTTTTAAATCATTATAAATTGTTTTAATAATTATAGATATTTTTGCATAAGTATTTCAAATTATACTCTCTAGGGTGTAGAAATTATGATATACTTGTAAAAAATACTCAATTATAAATATGTAAAGTATATTGGTACCAAATGAGGGAACACAAAAAAGAAGAAAGAAGACAAGTTAGAGATCATGTTGAAAAATAGAAATAATTTTACAAAAGAAGAGAAAAAATATCATAATATAAATACCTAACAAAACTAATTTAAATAGAATGAAAAATGAAATAATATTATTCTATATTTAGAGAGATTACAATAAAAATTGTAGGGAATGACAATCTAAAATGAAAAAAATACTACTTTAAAATGTAAACAAGTGTCAAGTAGTGACCAATACTTGCCTTTAATTGTGTAATTAATTCTAGTTTTAATTATTTATATAAATTTATTTTAAAAAATAGTAATTAAATATATTTTAGGCAATGGATAGTTTTTATATTTTTTTTTATAAAATTATAGTTAATTTGAAAATCTAATTGTAATTAGATTCAATTGTGATGGATAAATTAGGGTTAAGGAGCAATTTGGTGTTTGCAATTGAAATAGAATGTGATGCTTATATTGACCTAACAATAATTATCACTTTACTAATAACATTTTTAATTCAAAGTGTACATGGCTAATCTAATTCAAATATTATATTTATTTACAGCTATAGTTTAATCATAAGCTTGATTGCAGTGTAATGAGGGTAATCATACTTAGAAGGTTTTTTTATTAGTTCTATGTAAAGCATTGTCGAAAATTATTTATTTATTTAAAATATAAAATTTGTATCATATAAACTGATGGTTATGAATTATTTTTAGACTTGAATTGTTTAGTTTAATTATGTAAAATAAAAGAATTATAAATTGTTTAGTCAAAGCTTAGATAAGAGTAATTGTTGGATGAATGTTTCTTTATGCTTACTTTATAATTGGAGCATCATAAGGTGTTACTCGAGAGGCCCAAAATCGGTTGCATAGACTGGTTTTTACAGATTTCATTGCTGGAATTAAAATGCTAAACTATCGGAGTTTAGGACTGTATAATATTTGAAGATAATACTATAATTTAATAAAGCATATACTAAAAAATTGAATCATATAACTATTAGGTTGAAGAAATATATTATTAGGTAAAAGAATATTTTAGAAAACAAAATCCCTTTTTCATCTTCTTTCATAATTTCTTATGAAGATCATGCCAAATTTATTTTATTTATTTAGTTTTTTTAGATAGAAGTGATAATATACCTTATTTTTTTATTAATTATCAAAAAAAAATTTAATTTTTTCATGCCAAACTTATTTTATTGGATTTGATTTTTTCCTTTTCCTAGCACGCCATAAAGTGCAAGAATTAACTAAACATGAATATAAAATGAATGAATACAATTTATGTTTTCACCATTCATACTAAACAATATTTCTATGCAGTAGCTAGATTGTACTTTCAACTACTTAATTATTAAAAAAATGTAAGTTCACTATTCAAATTGAACAACCAAAAATTTCAGCATTCAAACTGAATACCCAGAGTCATGGAGTAGACAAGTCCTCGAGGATGAGAAACATAAGAGACTTGTTTGGCACATCCATGGAAATATTGGAGCTAGTGCTGAGAATAAAGGGACACTTAAATTATAATTTTAAAAAGAAAAGACAGTAGATGTAATGCTTCTAAATCCATGTTTTGGACTTAATTTGTAATTGTACCTAAATCCTAGTCTAGCTGTACTATGGTAGAAAAATTGAAATGGGTTTCAATTCAGACAAAACAAGCTCATAAAACTGAAATAAGCACCAGATGAACCGATACAATACTAATCAAAATTGGTTCAACAGCTGGTCAACTCAAAAGGTAAATTCCAAAATGATGGAAAGATTACTTTGCATAACAGTTTGTATTAAAAAAAGCTATTAAAATATGTAAAATAAATTCATTTTTACATAATTATTAAGCCGATAGGCTTACTCCCGGGGTGATGCCCGCCGGATTGTTCAGACTATCCGGCAGTCTTACGCCGCAGCTGTGCCGGAATATTGGATGTTTGCGAGCAGTTTAAAACGGTGGTATCAGGCTTTCTAAGACCACTTATATCGCCACGGCAGCAAGAAATATAACATGTCACCTATAGCCCTTTGATTGGATGCAAATCCATGGCTATTTTTGCCGCTATACGGGTAAAAAATGGGTAAAAAATGGATTCAATGGCGGAAAGCAAAGGTTTTGCTGATGGAAGAGGAAACTTATGCTATGCACGTCTGGGAAATTCGATAGTAGAATGCTTGAGAAGTGGAAGAATGCTCTGCGCTGCGTTTCACTTCTTGAAGGCTTTATTAGTGAAGGGTAAAATGCATTTTAAATTCTATTTTGTTTTAGGTTTATTGGCTGGAGCGTGGTTTTTGTAACGTAAAATTTATTTTACTGTTTCAGTGACCAAGGAGTGAGGGCGGAGAAAATCTCAGCGTGTGTGACTCAGTATGTAGAAACGGCAAAGTGCTTAGGCAACAGATTTCCAGTGGTAGCTTAAAATGAAAAGGCTGTTAGACTCCTTAGTTTGAGAGAATGGCACATCTGATCAAGAAACTTCATTTGTGTGGTTAATGCGGGGTGACTCTATATTGTAAGAGATATTAGACTTATACTGTTCATTACAAATGTAAAGAGTTTTTGGGATTTAAGTGAACTTTTTTTTAGATTATTTTATATTTTAGTAATTAATAGTACAAAATTTAAATATATTATATTGAATCTTTTTATATCTGAATTGCATAGGTTATTTGAAAAATAAGAATTTTTGTAAGATCTATTTTCCCTAAATATTCTATGCTACGTGTCTCTCACAACATAGTGACGACTCAATTAATACCTACAATCGTGACATGAAAACTTATATATATTAAAAGTTTGGCTATAATATTTTTTTAAGAGAGTAGAATATTTATTAGAATAATTCTATTTTTACTGTTCTATAAAAACAAAGTAATTACATTTTTTTGAAATGTGATTTGATTTAGGTGAGTTTCTAAAAAATTTTTTAGATGAAATAATAAATACTAGGTGAAAATTACTGAGTCCAAAGGTAAAAAGTTGATACATGGTATATAAATTCTACAAATAATTTACATATCCTCTAATAATTTATATAGTTTTAAAATATTTCAATTAGATTGGTGAATCGAGAAGGAAAAAGATGTAGAGTGAAAAAAGGAGTGCATTACCAAATACTATGAATTGAAAAGGTTTTCATTCTAAAATAAATCTTGGGTTAGAGTTGAGGTTAGTGTTAGCATAGTTTTAATGGTAGTATTTTGCCTACAATCAAGTGATGATGAAGAAGGAGAACGATGGCGAAGGAGATTGAAGGAGCCAATTCATATAAAAAGCACTTCACCTTTACAAAATAAATGATTATCTCATATAAATGAAGACAATACTTATAGTGTTTTCAATAGTTTATGTATACATGTATACAGTTGTTGGAACAAGCATTAGATAATTGACAACATATTTGTAAACATAGTAGAATATATATTAATTTTGTGGTTAAGTATTTTATATAGATCCTATGGTATATATTAAAATTTTGGTGGTAAATTTATACATATATTGTAGGATATACACATAGATGGATACAAAGAGGAATTTGGAGATAGGTAGTAGAATGGAAGAATGTGACTTTGACTATCAATATTTAGTGATTTAGCTTTAATGAAGTCGTAAAATAATGGGAATGAGAATTCTTGCAAAAAGTAGAAAATATAAGATCAATGTTATTCATTCACCAATAGAACACCTTGACCATGTAAAGCCTTTAAATATTTACCAAAATAGGAGTGAAATATTTGTAAACAAATACCCTCATAATTGAAAATATAAGATCAAGGTTATCCATTCACCAATAGAACACCTTGACCATGTAAAGCCTTTAAATATTTACCAAGATAGGAGCAAAAGGTTTGTAAGAAAAGTTTGAAGAAATAGGTTCAACCTTTAGAAAGAAACCTAGAGCATTGCCAATAGCATCAAAGGCTAACTGACACTAGAACTATAGTATGGGGTGAATCTCTATCCCATCCTCAACAAGAGTAAATTATGTAGAATTAAAATAATGCATATTAAAGAGTGTACGCCATTGATGATTAAACATGTAATTAAACCTTTATTTAAGTATCCAAGGACACATAGATGGATACAAAGAGGAATCTAGAGATAGGTAGTGGAATGGAAGAATGTGACTTTGACTATCAATATTGAGTGATCTAGCTTTAATGAAGCATCATAAAATGGTGTTAATGAGCATTCTTGCATAAAGTAGAAAATATAAGATCAATGTTATTCATTCACCAATAGAACACCTTGACCATGTAAAGACTTTAAATATTTGCCAAAATAGGAGTGAAATATTTGTAAACAAATACCCTCATAATTGAAAATATAAGATCAAGGTTATTCATTCACCAATAGAACACCTTGACCATGTAAAGCCTTCAAATATTTACAAAAATAGGAGCAAAAGATTTGTAAGAAAAGTTTGAAGAAATAGGTTCAACCTTTAGAAAGAAACCTAGAGCATTGCCAATACCATCAAAGGCTAATTGTCACTAGAACTATAGAATGGGGTGAATCTCTATCTCAACCTCAACAAGAGTAAAGTGTGTAGAATTAAAATAATGCATATTAAGTAGTGTAGGCCATCGATGATTAAATATATAATCAAACCTTTATTTAAGTATCCAAGGATACATAAATGGATACAAAGAGGAATCTAGATATAGGTAGTAGAATGTAAGAATGTGACTTTGACTATCTATATTTAGTGATTTAGATTTAATGAAGCATTGTAAAATGGTGGGAATGAGCTTTCTTGCATAAAGTGGAATATGTAAGATCAATGTTATTGATTCACCAATAGAACACCTTGACCAAGTAAAGCCTTTAAATATTTACCAAAATAGGAGCGAAATATTTGTAAACAAATATCCTCATAATTGAAAATATAAGATCAAGGTTATTCATTCACCAATAGAACAGGTTGACCATATAAAGCCTTTAAATATTTACCAAAATAGGACCAAAAGATTTTTAATAAAAGTTTGAAGAAATAGGTTGAACCTTTAGAAATAAACCTAGAGCGTTGCCAATAGAATCAAAGGCTAATTTTGACACCAGAACTATAGTATGGGATGAATCTCTATTCCATCCTCAATAAGACTAAAGTGTATAGAATTAAAATAATACATATTAAGGAGTGTAGGCCATTGATGATTAAATATGTAATCAAACCTTTATTTAAGCATCCAAGGACACATAGATGGATACAAAGAGGAATATAGAGATAGGTAGTGGAATGGAAGAATGTGACTTTGACTATCAATATTGAGTGATTTAGCTTTAATGAAGCATCATAAAATGACCTGGTAATGAGAAGTCTTGCATAAAGTAGAAAATATAAGATCAATGTTATTCATTCACCAATAGAACACCTTTACCATGTAAAGCCTTTAAATATTTACCAAAATAGGAGTGATAAATTCGTAAACAAATACCCTCATAATTGAAAATATAAGATCAAGGTTATTCATTCACCAATAGAACACCTTGACCATGTAAACCCTTTAAATATTTACCAAAATAGGAGCGAAATATTTTAAAGAAAAGTTTGAAGAAATAGGTTCAACCTTTAGAAAGCAACCTAGAGCATTGCCAATACCATTAAAGGCTAATTGACACTAGAACTATAGTATGGGGTGAATCTCTATCCCATCCTCAACAAGAGTAATGTGTGTAGAATTAAAATAATGCATATTAACGAGTGTTGCCGTTGATGATTAAATAAATAATCAAACCTTTATTTAAGTATCAAAGGACACATAGATGGATACAAAAAGGAATATCGAGATAGGTAGTGCAATGGAAGAATGTGACTTTGACTATCTATATTTAGTGATTTAGCTTTAATGAAGCATCATAAAATGGTGGGATTGAGCTTTCTTACATAAAGTAGAAAATATAAGATCAATGTTATTCATTCACTAATAGAACACCTTGACCATGTAAAGCCTTTAAATATTTACCAAAATAGGAGTGGAAGATTTGTAAAAAAATACCCTCATAATTGAAAATATAAGATCAAAGTTATTCATTCACCAATAGAACACATTGACTATGTAAAGCCTTTAAATATTTACCAAAATAGGAGTGAAATATTTGTAAGAAAAGTTTGAAGAAATAGGTTCAACCTTTAGAAAGAAACCTAGACTGTTGCCAATAGAATCAAATGCTAATTGACACTAGAACTATAGTATAGGGTGAATCTCTATCCCATCTTCAATACGAAGAAAGTGTGTAGAATTAAAATAATACATATTTAGAATTTTACACCATTAATGATTAAATATGTAATCAAAACTTTAATTAAGTGTCCAAGGACACATAGATGGATACAAAGAGGAATCTAGAGATAGGTAGTGGAATGGAAGAATGTGACTTTGATTATCAATATTTAGTGATTTAGTTTTAATGAAGCATCGTAAAATGGTGTTAATGAGCATTGTTGCATAAAGTAGAAAATATGAGATCAATGTTATTCATTCACCAATAGAACACCTTGACCATGTAAAGCCTTTAAATATTTACCAAAAGAGGAGTGAAAGATTTGTAAACAAATACACTCATAATTGAAAATATAAGATCAAGGTTATTCATTCACCAATAGAACACCTTGACCATGTAAATCCTCTAAATATTTACCAAAATGGGAGCAAAAGATTTGTAAGAAAAGTTTGAAGACATAGGTTCAACCTTTAGAAAGCAACCTAAAGCATTTCCAATACCATCAAATGCTAATTGACACTAGAACTATAGTATGGGGTGAATCTCTATCCCATCATCAACAAAACTAAAGTGTGTAGAATTAAAATAATGTATATTAAGGAGCGTAGGCCATTGATGATTAAATATATAATCAAACCTTTATTTAAGTATCCAAGGACACATAGATGGATAGAAAGAGGAATCTCGAGATAGGTAGTGGAATGGAAGATTGTGACTTTGATTATCTATATTTAGTGATTTAGCTTTAATGAAGCATCATAAAATGTTGGGAATGAGCTTTCTTGCATAAAGTAGAAAATATAAATCAATGCTATTCATTCACTAATAGAACACCTTGACCATGTAAAGCCTTTAAATATTTACCAAAATAGGAGTGGAAGATTTGTAAACAAATACCCGCATAATTGACAATACAAGATCAAGGTTATTCATTCACCAATAGAACACCTTGACCATGTAAACCCTTTAAATATTTACCAAAATAGGAGCGAAATATTTGTAAGAAAAGTTTGAAGAAATATGTTCAACCTTTAGAAAGAAACTTAGAGTGTTTTCCAATAACATCAAAGGATAATTGACACTAGAACTATAAATGGGGCAAATCTCTATCCCATCCTCAACAAGAGTAAAGTTTGTAGAATTAAAATAATGCATATTAAAGAGTGTAAGCCACTGATGATTAAATGTGTAATCAAACCTTTATTTAAGTAACCAAGGCTTTATTGTCAATCAATTATCACCCAAGAATCACCATATAAGAAACTATAAAATAAGTATCGTCAATCAATTATCACCCAAGAATCACCATATAAGAAACCATAAAACAAGTAAGAATCACCATATATATATAATTATAAAACGCCCATTATATGTGTCATAACTATATAAAATAGCGAGTTTGTGGT
This sequence comes from Chamaecyparis obtusa, assembly GCA_027943335.1. Lineage (NCBI taxonomy): Eukaryota > Viridiplantae > Streptophyta > Pinopsida > Cupressales > Cupressaceae > Chamaecyparis > Chamaecyparis obtusa. The sequence goes on along the minus strand of BSBK01007675.1, from coordinate 17,302 downwards.
TGTTCTTAAATATAATTAATTATTTCAAATATAATATTAAAATAAAAATGAAATTAAAAGTAGTAACTAAATGATAGTTTTCGTATCAAGAAGATATATATATATATATATATATATATATATATATATATATATATATATAATATATATATATATATATAATATATATATATATATATATATATAATATATATATATATATATATATATATCTATCTATCTATCTATCTATATATATGTATATATATGTATATATATATATAGATATATATGTATATGAATATGTATATGTATATATATATAATATATACTATATATATATATATATATATATATATGTATGTATGTATGTATGTATGTATGTATACAGATATATGTTTATATGTATGTATATATATATGTACAATAATATATATATATATATATATGTATATATGTACATATATATATATATGTATATACATATATGTACATATATATATATATGTATATACATATATGTACATATATATATACATATATATATATATATACATATATATATATATATATATATACATATATATATATATATATATATATACATTATATATATATATATTATATATATATATATATATATATTATATATATATATATATGTATATATATATATGTATATGTATGATACATATATATATATGTACATATATGTATATACATATATATAAATATGTACATATATGTATATACATATATATATATATGTACATATATATATATACATATATATATATATGTACATATATATATGTGTATATATATGTATATATATATCTATATATATATATATATATATATATATGTATATATATATAGATACATATATATATATCTATATAGATATCTATATATACATATATGTCTATATACATTATATACATATATATATATATATATATATATATACTACATATATATATATATCTATATATATACATATATACATGTATATATATACATATATATATATGTATGTATATATATATATATATGTATGTATATATATATATATGTATATATATATGTATGTATATATATATATATATACATGTATATTAGTGTATATATATATATATATATGTATGTATGTATGTATGTTATATATATATTTAGTATGTATGTATGTATGTATGGATGTATAACATACATACATACATACATACATATACATATATTATACATATACTACATATAATATATATATATATATATATATATATATATATATATATATATATATATATATATATATATATATAATATATATATATATATATATATATATATATATGGGTAAGTTATAGCAATTGTAACACATGATTTATATTTCCATATCCTTTTAACTATCATTTCTTATATGGGATGGACAACCTAGACAAAAAAAATGTTGAGAAAAATCTTTGGAGAGAGAGAGAGAGAGAGAATTGTTATTCCAATGTTGTGGATACTGATGGTTCTTAGCTTAGGTACTTCAAAAATAGTTCTGAGATTGATGTAGAGTAGAATGTCAAAAGTGGGGTGGAATATCTCCATTTTTTTAGATTTTGGGACTATGAAAAAACTCCAAGGAATCACCATGTTTCAATCATGGTGAACATTGAGTTGTGTTATTGAGATTTTTAAGAGAGAATCACCTACATTTGTGTTGTAATGCATTTTAAAAGAATGTTAGAATGTTTTGTGTTACAGTTAATTTTTAAAAAGTGTCTCATATTTTATGTTATTATGCAAAGAAATCTGTGAGCAAGAGACAATAATGATGACGCGACTAAACACCAATAATCTCTCAAATATAATATTTTGATATCGAATATGATTTCAACAACCATCCTAATATTATTTGAAACCACTCTCCCTACTATTTGTGTGTAGTATTTTTATAGATACGATCATTACTCTACAAAAAATGTTTTGACAAGCAGGTGAGAGTAACACACAAGGAGATTCTATAGAATATTTCAAAATATCTAAGATGCAACCCCAACAAAAGATGATTGGAAGATACTAATGAATCGTACAAAAATACACCTTAAAACATCTGAAAATAAAGCATTTGATGATGCTAGGCATCTGTTCGCTACAAATTATTCAGTAAAGCTACACAAAAAGAAGATGTTGAAATCATTAAATTGCCTTATCACAATAAGTACAATAATGAATTCTGCAAATAGAAACAATAATATAGTGGATGATGAACAATTAGAAAAAAATAAACTCCTTTGGAGGGGACCAATAGATTATTCTTACAAAAAAATATATGAATAGAGGACATGACTTGTTAATGGAGCTCTTGATGAGGTGCGTTGACATTGTTTATGGCCAGGATGTAAGCCACCAACTGTGCGCCTATGTATGTTGTCATACGTTTTGATAATTATTGTGGTTCGTCATGGAACAAATGGGATCTAAAAACCATACCAATTGTAGCTATTACATTAGGCATTTAGAGGCAAACTCCCACTTACCATGTCATGGGCTATTACTATACACAAATCACAAGGGGTCACTCTACAAAAAGAAACAATTGACATTGGTAAAGTAGAGAGACAAGGAATGACATTTGCAACTATATCAAGAGTGAAAACTCTAGATAGTCCTCCATATCAAGCCCACTTTCACCTATGATAGGTATGCTGGAATGCAAAATAATCCATATGCAATTAAATGAAAAATAAAAGAATCTCAATTGAATCATTGGCACTAGAAACAAAATGCATCCACTATTCATATAATGCACTACCCATGAACAAATTTACCAGTAATAATAATAATGACATTGGCTGAGATAACAAATTAGCTTTACAAAATAAGTTCAAGTGTATGTTCGAAATCATTGGCTTTGTTATTTACCAAAGTATGAACAATACCTCTAATTATAATGTATAACCTAAATGTTTGAATAATTCAACTTGCACTGAGTATATTTTACTATCGGCATAACCCTTGTACCCCTCAAAGATGCAAGTGCTAGTTAGTTTCCTATCTAGATTTTGGTCAGAGAAGTGGAATAAGAACAAAGATAACATCAAAAACTACATCCAAAATTTATTTTTGAATATACAAACAATTAGTCTCACTCTAAAATGAATATACAGACAATTTTAGTTGCGTTCTACCTTGAATTTGGTAGAGCAATTCTTGTAAACATTCTCAACATATCTGTATAGCGCGACTTTTTGCAGAAATTACACCGACCCTATATAAATCTCTCAACTTAAATCAAATTTAGAAAGCTGTTTAAGTCAGTTATCTAAAATAAAACAAGGCAGAGGAATATACCAACTTTAGGTCTATAAATACTATCTGTTACAAGATAGAGAAATCATAAAGGAACAAGAATATTGATAGAAATAAACAGGCATCAATAATTTAAGAGAGAGTTGGGGTACAAATCCGGAGCAAATAAGTCTTGCACTCTATTTAGAGTGTAAAGAAGCTTATGAGCAGAGATCGTAATCCTCCTCACACCAACCAACATTTCTGGTGCTCAGGCTTCCAGAATTTGGAACAGAATGAGATTTTCGTTCTTACTTTAAATTTTTCAGCTTGCTCGTGAAGGAAATAATAATGATGGAAGTGTAAATAGATTACTATAGGGCGTAGAATAAGGAGGGGAATTGAAGCCAACAGAGCCAAATAGGAGTGAGAACCCTATAAAAGAGGAGAAAAAAGCTCCGAAAAAATATATTAGCCAATCATTTTCTAGAACTAAAAAAATATACAAGTATACTTAGGAAAAAGGAAGATTTTTTTTTTATAAAAAAAATACTTGTTTATAATTGGGGAAAGTAATTTATTTTAAAACGTGATTGAAAAGAAAAAGGCTCTACTAGGGTTTCATGTGTACTGCATCCTGTCTGTGTCTTTGCACTTAGCTTTCCATCTATCATACCCGTATTTATTGCAGGATTTTTGCATTAGGGTTACCTTTTAGTATGGCTCCGACCAACTTCGGCCCAGCAGTTGATGCTGGGTGCACGAGTTGAAGCTTCAGAAAGCCATGGTGCCTCCTCTGAACAAACATCCTCGCAAGTTCATTCTGAAGGTCTTTCACGAGGTAACCCTGATATTGTTATTAACCTATAAGAATTTGATTCTGCAGGTGAATGGTTAGAAAAGCATACTCTGATTGGATATTTTGTGGGTTGCGACTCCTCCTGAAAGTATCCTTAAAGATTGAGTAAACAAGAGTTGGACCCCTCATGGGGTCCACATTGATGTGTGCAAAACCTTACCAAATGTTTTTTTCTTTTCTATTTTGCTAACCCTTCCAAGCGGAAGCTATTTTTAGTCACAGGCCTTGGATGGCTAGGTCATCTCTACTTGTTTTCTAGAGATGGTCTTGAGACTTCATCGTCTCGGATGACAAGAAACTTAAGGTCCTTGTTTGGGTTCAATTCCTAGTCTCCCTTTTCCATGCTGGCGGTTTATTGAGTCTATTGCTAAAACTCTTGGTAAGGTCATTTGTCATGGAGCACGACAAATTTTTCAATGCCCAACCCCAAAAGCATGTCTGTGTTGAGGTCAACCTTTCTAGGGACCTCAAGGACCCTATTGAAATATAGGTTGGTTCTCTCACCATCTCTCAAAAAGTGCTTTATCTGAATCTGCCCAACACCTGCTATAGGTGTCAATCAGCAGAGCACAAGATTAAGGACTGTCCGCTGGTTACCCCCTCAGGTAAAGCCATTTCCAAAGGAAGCACTGGTAAAAAAATTTAGAATGTTGGAAAAAAAGAAGAATGGGACTATTATTTCATGAAAAGGGCAGGAGTGCCTCAGGTTCTAAGATGGTACATGCTACTTCTACACCTGTGTCACCTCTAGAACCACTAGCTAGAGAGCCTTTGCCTCCCGCCGAAGTGCCACCGGTTGTGCTGCCTATTTCACACCATGTTATTTAGGGAAATCTTTGGCTGCGAGGCCTTCTACTTCAGAGAGTGGTGCTCGCACCGCCAAATATTTCTTTGGTTTCATCCACAATCTCTATGTCGGTCTTGCAGTCCTAATGGACACTCGGACAACCCAGAAAAAAGGTGGTTTAATCTCTTCTGGAGATTTATTCCCCAACTTTGGCTCTGTACCAGCTTTCTTGTAGAATAGTTTTTCTCCTCTCTTGGGGACGAGAAAACCATGCAAGAGTTTTTATAAATTTTTAGTCATGGGAATGTGCGAGGTCTAACTAACCTTTCCAAAAAGTACTATGTTCATGATACCCATCACAGACTTCATAGTCTGATGTTCTCTGCCTCCAGGAAGTTAAAATTTCAGGTTTCCTACTTAATTTTGCATTTGTGTCATTTGGCCGGACAACATTGTTTTCTCTTCTCAGCATGAAGCTAGTAAAGGTGGTGTCATTATTATTTTTTCACTTCGCCTTCATTCTTCTATTATTGCTCATGGGTCTGATCCGATGTAGTGTGTCACTTGGATTTTTCTATCTTTTCACAACCATTCTTTTGGCATCATTAATTTTTATGCTCCCAATGATGTTGTGGAAAGATCTCATCTTTGGTGTTGGCTAGGTAACAATTTGCCTCCATATCCTACCACTTGGGTTATGTGTGGGGAATTTAATATGGTTGAGTTGGCCTCTAACAAGGAAGGGATTTTTCCTTTTTGATGGACAGCTAGGGAGAGAGAAGCCTGGTACCACCATGCGTAATAAATTGGGCCTTTTTTGATCCCAATGCTAACCACCGCTAGTAGGTGGGGGTTTGGAATACTTGGTCTAATTTTAGAGCTGGTTTCTGACCATATATTTAAGAGATTAGATCATGCTATGATAACGACTCAATATTTTTTCTCATTTTTTGAAGATCGAGGCTGACTTGTCACTCCTCTGATAGATGTTACCTTGTCAGACCACATCCCCATTTATTTTTCCATCACTTGCATTTCTTTGCAGGTGGGCTACTCATACGCAATTTTACCTCAATACGTCAGTGCTGACGCATGCTTCCACTATTGCTCACATTCTTCAAGTTTGGAATTTAGAGCCTTGACCCCCACAATCAACTTGGTTGGATTCAGTGGTGGAATGATGCCATCACCCATACTACAAGATTTCTTCGCATTTACGACTACCAGCATTGCCTGCTAGAGGAAGTGTGCTTATGAAGCTAACACTAAGGCTCTTCGCAATGCTGCTAATGCACTTGCATTGGACCCCTTTGACTCTAATATTCAACTTAAACTAGCCCAACTTTGTCATGAGAAGAAAATTGAAGATGCCTATGCTACTTGTGGAGCTCAAATCAAGCGCACCTCCACTGGTTGGAGGTGGGTGATAAAGCCTCTAAGGAGTTTTTTCATGATCTCAAAGCCCGGCATACCAATATTGGTATTCAAAAAATAAAACAAGGATCTGAAACCCTTAGCTGAGCTCCCTGCCATTCTTCAGGCTTTTGTTCAACACTATGAAAAAGTGTTTTCTTTGCAAGGCAATTATGCTACGCGGGAGAGGCTCTTAAGGCTTGTATTGCTATTACTCCAAACTGCATAGCGGTTGAGAAGCAGGCCTTTTATGAGCAATTGCTTACCATCAATGATCTCAAAGAAGCAACTTTTTCTATGGCTGATGATAAATCTCCAGGATGTGATGGCTTCCCTTGCAAATTCTACAAGTACTTATGGGATGCCATAGGTCTTGACCTGCATAAAGTTTATCTCGAGGCCTTTCATAATAAAATTTTGGGTGCTTTAATCAATAAAGGGAATATCAAATTCATACCTAAGTCTAGCGATCCCAAAGATATTTGCAATTGGAGGCCCATCACCTTGTTGAATGTCTCACTACAAGATAATTGCTAAAGCTTTAGCTCTCAGAATCAGACATCTCCTTCCTCTTATTGTTCACCCCTGAGCAAACTAGTTTTATAAATCTAGTACATCCTTGAAAACATTATTGTTGTTTGGGTAGGGATGGAATGGTCCTCGTCAGTCTAAGCAGGCCACTATTTCCTTAAAATTGATTTTACTAAAGTTTATGACCGCATTGAATGGCCTTTTATCCTTGCCATGCTCCAAGCTCTTGGGTTTGGTCCTAACTTCTTGCAGTATGTGGAAATTCTTTTTGGTGATGCATCTGCATGCATTATTATCAATGGGTCTCAATTTGATACTTTTGGGCTTTTTAGATCCATCCAGGAAGGTTGTCCACTGGCTCCTATGTTATATGTGCTTGCTGCTGAAGGCTTTGGGTATTTTCCTTCCAATTTTGTTTCCTCTGGTTGGTTCGGGGTATTTCCCTTCCTAAGTCCTCTTCTTAGCTTGTTAATGGTCCATTTTGCTAATGAATCCTTTCTCACTCTTATTGAGATGAGGAGAGCATTTCTAATGCCTTGCAATACCTGGACACCTTTTATCAAGCCTCTAGATCTACTATCCATTGCATAAGACTGTCTGTTTCAGATAGTTTTTCCTTCCAGCTCCTCCCTGGCTTTGTATGTTTGACTAGAAATGGGTTCAACATGGGGAAGTTTTAATGCTTATTGGGCATTGCCTTTTCTTTCCATGGATCTTTTGTGGACTTATGGAATGCTATGATTGCCAAGATTGAGAAAAAGTTGCAGTATTGGATTTGCAAGCCTCTCTCCCTTGTTGGGAAATTTTAGATTTGCTGCAAAGTGTTGGCTGCTACTCATGTCTACTACTCTTCTTGTTGGGCTCCCTCTAAAGCCTTGTATCTCAAGTTGGAGCACCTCCTCAAATACTTTCTTTAGGCCTTGGGAGCTGATAGCCATGGGTTCCATAGGGTTTCCTAGGAATATTGTTGCCTTCCTTATGATTTTGGTGGCCTTGGTCTTCTTTCCACCTAGAAGCAAGGTCATGCTCTCTGTGCTAAGTGGATTATTTGGTCTCTACTAGAAATGAGGCTTGGAAGATTCTTGTTAGGCACTGCATCTCTTTAAGATTCCCTGTTCACAAGCCGACTTGGAAGGACATTGGTCTTTAGACCTTGCTCACTATGAAAGAAATTGTTCAGATTCAGGGTAATTTCATCATCAAGAGTATTTGGAAAGACTGGGAAGCTATTAAGAATTGGCTTCAATGGGAGGGTGATGCCTTTCACAATGGGCTTTCTTTCAATCAATAGAACCTCTAGTGGTCCCCCATTGTTCTCTATTCAAGGCATCCCTTTGGCCAAGATCCAAGGGGCTGTGCTTTGCATTTTTTCAAACGTGGCATTCAGACTCCCAAGGACCTCTTTTCTAGGGCCACTATGAGTCTCCGCTCCTGGGTAGGATATGTAGGTGTAGTATCATTTGGCTCGCATAGATTCGTTAGACTTTTCATCTGCTAGTTTCTGCAATTCCTGATAATTTGATTCATAAGCATGGTATTCAGGTTGTTCAGCTCTGGTGGAAGGATTGGCAATGGTATCCTACACTCCTTTCAACAACTACAAGCCAAGGTTGGGCTAAGATGGTTGTCTCCCCATCTTTTGATGGTGGACACTCTTAACCACATATGGCATCTTCATTCTTCCACTTCTCACTGGAGCTCTCACTTTCGAACCATCTGGGCTGCCATTACGGAGCCCAAGATGGCTCTCTTTGCTTTATGCTTACTTTCCCAAGGTCTTCCTATGGGACCTAGGCTCAAACATCTGGGTTTTCATGACCCTCGATGTCCTTTCTATGGTCCACCCTGAGACGTTTCTGCACATTTTCTGGTCCTATAGGAGAGGTCAACAGTATTGACAGTGGCTTCATGATTTTTCAAACCTTCTAGGCCCAAGCCTTTCTCCTGGCATATGATTGTCTTAAGAGATTCTCCTAGACTTCCTTCCCAAGTTTACCTAGATTTGGCATACTTTCAAGATGGAGATTTTGTTCACTTTGTGGAAAGATAGGAATGTTGTTATTTTTTCTCACAACTTTCTTGATACAAATATTTCTTTGTATAACAAGGCTTGCATATATAATAATGTCATGAATGTAGATTAGGTTCAAGCTAATAATGTGGCTCACCTACAGAAGCTACTCAATCATTGGGGTAATGCCCCCTGCACTGTTGCTAGGGTTCCTCTAGATGTCATCTCCACTGAAGGTACTCCCCCTAGAGGGCATCATCATGGGGTGCAAACTCTTTGGGTGCCTCTCCCGTACCCCGCAGTCTTAGGCTCCCCTGCCACCACTCTCCTAGAGGTGGCAACGATGGCTGATGGTGCCACTCGGCTTCTCTACCTCACCGTACTTCTAGGTGGTCTCCAGCTCCAGCTTAGTCCACCACTCCTGATGCTCCTGGCACTTGCCATGGCTTTGATTGCATCCTACCACTTCCTCCAAGTTTCCCCCGCCTAGCGCTGGCCATTTCTTTGCCTAGGGCGGAAGAGAAAGAAAAGAAAGAAGCTGAAGATGGTTGGGCACTCCGACCCTCCTGTTAACCCCAATGATGTGTTGGGGTTCTGATGATAAAGATCCTCCTCCTTCTAGCACTGCTCTTGCTGCTTAATGGCTTTATGCCTATTTTTTTGATGAATAGTTGTTAGTTATTTCCGGCTATGCCATGTGAAACTCTGTGGGTTGATTTTTATGTCCCCTAGCCTTTTTTTGTGAATATGTAACTTTAATATTTTATTAATAGAAAAGGCACTATTCATAAAAAAAAAAGTAATTTATTTTAATAATTGGTTAAATAATTTCATTGTAATAGTATTGCCTAACAGAAATAAATAATAAGATTTTAATTACCACAATGTTAATTTTCAAAATATTAAAATTAGTATTAATATTATTTAATTTGTATTATCATATTGTAATTAAGATAATAAGATTATTAATATGTATTTCATGAATTAATAAAATTTAAAATGCATTATTATGGAGAGTAAATCTAATATTATTTGTGAGATAATGTAGTTATAGTCAATTAAGGCAATTGAGAAAAAATAAGACACTAAATAAATATTAAAAAATAAAAGGATGAGATATACTGAATTGTTGCCTAAACTAAATGCAACTTATCTATAGTTAGTTGTGAGTTAAATTAAAGCTTTGCAAAATTCACAAAAATCTTATTCAAGAATTTATATTGAAGAAAATAAATATGTAAAAACTAGTTATTTACTTTAAAAATACATATTTATAATAAATTGAATCATCTTATATAAAAAAAAATTCTACAAAGATGAATCTTATAAATAAATATTATTGATATAATACACAATACAATGAGAACATTATAAAAAGAGATATGGATAAGGTCACTCTCACAAAATGTGTATAAGAGTGGATACAATGAGAACCATTTATAGTCATGAAAAAATGAGAGCTACAACAAACCTTCATCATTTGAATTTTGGTTAACAATTTGAGATTCTTCACCCAAATCAATTGGTGGATGTTGATATTGACATTGGGGTGTTGATATTGACATTGGGGAGAGTAAAACTTAGAGGATTGCTAAAGATAATAGAGGGCGAAGTACGAGAATGAGAGGAAACCTTAAAATATTTGTGGTCTAGTTTTCTCAAGATCTTTAAGACCTCAAGAATATTGCTTTTGAAATTCCCTATATGGTGGTAGATGCCAATAAGGCCATGAAGAAGCTATTTTAGCTTCTTTTTTTCCTATTTTCTTTTGTTCTTTTTAGTTTAATTTGTTTTATCTATGTTTTTATTTTTCTTTTGGTTGGCTGTCAGTTTCCTTATGGTTTGCTGAGGGAATAATAACAACAACAAAAACAACAACAAATAACAACAACAACAATAATAATAATAATAAATTATTTTCTAAAATATTTTAAGAAATTCTATCATAATCTTTTGAAGGATAAAAAATCAAGAACATAGAAATTTTTCTATTAGCATATATAGAGAGAGAGAATAGTTTCCTAGAAAATAAGAAATATCATCATTTTTTTATGACCTTAACAAACCTCGTTGTTTAAAAGAAATGATAGAAGGATGGAAATGATTTAGCCTCTGAACAATAGTTTTAGAGAAAATCTTATAAATAGTATTACAACAATTTATCAAGCTTTGTTTTTCATGATAGTAATGACATACAATTAAGTTTTAGTTTGTCATTAGTCTCCATGTTGCTTCCAATAGCCTTAATGAAGGAAAAATAAATTCATCGCGCTCTTTTAAAAGCGAATATAAATAAATTTTGTTTATTTATTTTATCATCTAACTCCAAACTTTTTTACTAATCATTTCAAAAATAAAATTATTTCCCTTAATTGTTTATATAGTAGATAAATAAATATCACAACTATATCAATATCCTCATTCATGGTATCCACAAACATTCACTCTACAAGCTTGAATTTCACCCCATGTTGAGTGTTTGATTCCAATTGGTCTATGTCCTATAGAGGACCCCATACAAAAAGTCATCACTATAGGAGCATCCTCAAGAGTCCTAAATTCTCCTCATCTTGAAAGATAAAAAATTGTAAGAATAAGAAAATGTCATAGTCTCCTCACCATATGGCACCGACCTATTATTTTAGTGATGAAGGACCTATTTCATACATTGAAAAATTTGTTGGTTTCAAACCTTCTACATTGATATCAGTTGCGTCTTCTAAAGAGACTATCAAGCTATCCAATCAAAGGAAGGATTGGAAGTGGGAATCGTAGATGATGCATTGAATGCTACTATGGAGGTATTAATCTTACCCTAGATGGTAAATTCCTTAATTATGGATGTAGTGTTGACCAAGTTAGGAGATGGTTTTGTGATATTTGGTAGTTTAAAGGTAACATTAATATTAATATAAAGACTATTTGAACTATATTTTTATTATTACTAAGGAGGAAATTTTTAAAATATTAAATGGGGGCCACTATGTTTCTAGATAAAGGGCTCAAGAAATTCTCTCATGAAAATGGAAGTTCATTTGGCCTTTCTGCATATCTATTTCCTAAAGATCAAACATGGATCTACCTCTTAGGGTTTCCTTTAGAATATTGTAGGTATTATTTTTTTATAATATTCCAAAATATTTTGATTACCTTTAGTAGTCGATAACTAAAACAAATCATAAATTTCTTTCACTTTGCCTACAATATGTGTAAGTATTGTTAATTCATATTTCCCTCCTATATCAATCTAAAATTTACTATTGAAAACCAAAATTATAAGGATTTATATTGTAGATATGGTCACCTAAGTGATTTCTACAACAAATCACCAAAAATAAAGGTAATAGAAATAAGACATTAGATGTAAAAAGTAAAATAATGGAAAAATTAGTAAAACAAAACCCTGTATCTCTATGGGTTTAGAGGAAGGAGCTATGAAAAATATTTCAAATGAGAGCTCTCATAAATGGATCAATAAAGGTCTATCTTTTCTTGAACCAAGGGACTCCATAAAGGAAATTAAATCAATCAATGATAAAAAATAATAATGAATCAATAAAAAATAAGGAAATATAGATAATAGTACTATAACATAACTAGAAGAAGGAAATAAAGGAAACCTAGAGAGAAATATTCACCTAAATATTTGAACAAGGACCCCTCAAAACCATATTACTATAGATGTATTATGAAAAGAAGAAGCCTAATCTAAAGCTTCTACTATTGTCAATATCAACCCACCTTTTAAGGAAGCTAGAAATAATGTTTCCTAGTCTTTAGAGATAGGTGAAATTAAAATGGAAATTTTTGGCTCCTTTATCATACTTCCAACTCATTTTCAAAGTGTCTAACATAAACACTCATAGAACAAGATCCTAAATAAAATGAAAAAGATTTCTAAAACTTTGGATATTAATGAAGTTTTGAAGGGGTAAAAAGCAAAATACATTGTCACACTTCTATAAAGGAAAAGGATAACAACACCAAAACTATTCAACTTGAAGGGCATAAAAGTGATGTTTCTGTTGAAAATTTGTAGATGATGTAAATTGATGAAATGTGTAAAAAATGGATGATGTTTATTCCTATAATTTAAAAAAACAAAAAAATTAGTCAAGAACTTATATGTTTTTTAAATTTTTTAATGTTTATTTTTTATTTATTGAAAAATACTGTAACTCAAGAAGTCAACCTCCTACCAAAAAATTATAAGTAAAAAAATAATTTTTCCACCGATTTCAGAACATGTTTTAGATGACAGGTATAGCTAGTGTATAAAAAAAGAAAGAACTATTTTGATCTATGTTTTGTCCATTATAACTAATCAAAGTTGAACTTATCTAATATCAACAGTTTTTAGTCTCCCACCTTTTTTGTGATTTTATTTCTAATTTTTAAATTTTTGGAATCGATGTCTTCTCGAAACTTAATACGACCCACTTGCAGTATTTAGTAAATTTGATTCAACTTTTTATAATCAAAAATACTATAAAAATTATATATCCCAAATTATGATTTTGAGATCTACAAAAGGGTATTTTTACTTTTTTGAATTTTTTATTTTTCATAGTGAAAGAAGCTACATAAGTTGAAACTTCAACAACTCTGCAGATTACTTAGGGTTTGGCTGCCACATGGCATGTGACATCAGATAGTTCGACCAATTATGACTCAAGTGAGTGGGATTCAACCGAATCCCACTCCAAATTCGTTAGGAGTTCACACCATCGCGAGTGAATCACATGAGCGACTTCCCCTTTGACCACATACATAATAAAGGTGGTTTTTTAGAATTTTTCAAATCTGAAAATTACTTCTATTTTAATAAGTGAAGTATTTTGAGTTTAAAATTGACATTTTTGCAAAGGAATACGAAGGTGTTTCTTTTTCTGAAGTAGTGTGAAGGAGATCTTTCTATCAATGAGTAGTAAAATGAATTTTTCTTGTTAATACTTTGTGTAATGGGAAATCAAAGGAATAGATCAAGGATTTATATGATCACAAAAGGGATGACAAAATGAAAGATCATACAAAACGTAATGAAGATAAACTAGTCAATGTTGAAGAAAAACCTATTGATGTTGAAGAAGATGCAACTCAAGTAGGGGGAAGAAATTGGTAGTAGTTGAAGTACAAATATTGTTTTTGCAATGCAAAATGTGATGGAGATGAATGAGGATTTTATTTTCAATGAAATTACATCTGAACACATGGTACATGAAAACACTATTAAATTACATCTCAAACACATGTGGAAGGAATATTTTGAGGATAGATCTATAATGGGAAGAGCACAATTATTTGCCAAGTTATTCAGGAAAAGAGAAATGACTCCGGTTGTAGAGTTGTTGGGTGTTGATAATAAGAAAATTATCTAGTAGGTGAAGTAAAAGAAACATTAATTAAAAATTTAGGAGATGAATTGAATCTTGTTTGTAAAATAGATCAAGGACCTGATTCAATTGCTACTCATAGAGCGTTAATGACTATGATTTCTAGTAAGAAGTTGAGACATAGAAGACAAGATAAAGCAATTTATGAATTATTGAATATATCTAGAAGAATTGTTCAAAAATACATTAGGAGGAGAAATATGTTAGATTTGAACATTGAAAAGAATTAGGTATATATTTGTAGACTTCCTCTAAAAGATAGAATTCCTGAAGATGTAAGAGCATGTGCCATTGAATATTGGATAAGGGAACTCTTGTGTTACTTCACATAGAAGGGACACTCTAAAATTGAAAGATGAAGAGACCAGTATGAAAGTTAAACATCCAAAATATTTTATAGATGGAACACAAAGTGAACTATTTGAAGCATTCAAGCAAGAATTTATAGATGTCAAAATAGGTCAGAGAATGCTTGAGATGTGGTGCCCTTTCTTTTCACACATAAATAAGGTCCATGAAACTTGTATTCAGAATCATATTGAGTTTCATCTATACTCACAATCATATAAAAAAGTTATGGAAGTACTTAATCAAGATTCGATCATCCCTTTAAGTACGACACAATTTTTGAAGTCCATTCTATGTGATATACCAGATGATTCAGACAAGTTCAATGTCAAGTTTATAAAAAGTGAATGCATTGATTATGGACATTTGTGCAGAATTTTTTATTGCAAATTGAGAAGACTGATGTTTCAACACCAGTTTCATGCAAGAGATTTGAATATGAGACATATTCAAACCAAGACAGGAGAGGAATCCAAAAAACTTGCATTGAAGGAGACTAAATCACGCTATCTTGAGTTTATGAAAAAAAATTAAACTATGATTTATCCACATATCCAATATTGTCATGGTGAATGATGGAAAGCTAAATAATTTTGTGATTCCAAAAATTGTTGTCTACCCGGTGTATTCTTTTAATTGTAGATTTCTCTAAGAACTATACATTTTCATCTCAATTAGAGCTCCAAGCTGAATATTATCGTTTTGATCAAGTTGTAATATTTGTGCAAGTGACCTATAGACACACACAATTTGATTTGGATGAGGTAGAAAGTAATTATCCAAATGAATGCATTATCCTCAAGGAGGTTCATTTCTATATCAGCGATGATAGGGTAAATCATAGGAGCTATGTGGCTCATTATTTTGGAATGTTTTTTGAAGATATTTTGAATCATGGGATAAATGATTCACAACACTAGATTTGTTTTGATGGTTGTTCAAGTAAGTACATTATCTTATTAAATTACAATATATGCATAATTTCAATTTATTTAAATTTTATTAGAAATGATGATTTATAAATGTGTGTCTACAACTTTATCATGCAAGACAATTTAAGTCTACAAAAGTCTTTAATTGTTATCCATGCAACATGAGAGGACACAATATTAAGTTTCTTTGGAAATTCTTTGAAATTGGTCATGGAAAGGAGAGCACGATGGAGCATGAGCATGTGTGAAGTGTGCACTCTAGAAACATGAACTTGAAGGTACAAATGGTCTTGAATGTTTGATGTGTATGTACATTCTTCAATTTTCATTTTCTTTAAATAGATAAGTTCTTCTATGTAGGTAACATGATAGAGAATTAAAATAATATAGTTAAATGGTGTTTGAACTCATTTTTCTATCGAGATACAAAATACAACAAACATTATTGTTCGGAAGTGAAAGGTAAAAAAATTTTGAACTCAAATTCTTTTAAAATATTATTAAGTACACATTTCACCTTGATCACAATTGTTTATCTAATAATTTTATATTTGTAACATATAAATTGATCGATCTAACCCTTATAATTGTCAATCAATTGTTGATATTAGAAGTTTTGCATCAAGTTATGACTTCAGGACACCACAAGCCACCATTGATTCAAGTATGAGATAAATCATGCTTTTGTGATGGCTATGTTGAGAGAAATGCAACAAGTCAATGTGAGATATTGCAAATGGACATGTCTCACAATGGGATATGGAAGAGTTAATCAAAATACCTCCTTATGAAGATGATGACAATGACATAGACATTCATGATCTTATATATTCAACTTATTATGAACATGTTTCTAATTTAGTTGTTACAAGTGCATTCACATACATGTTCCTTTATTTAATTTTAATTTATCACTTGAGTTCAAGTACAAATTTTAGAGATCTTATTTATATTTTTAATTTATGCACGATTCACTTGTATTAGTGACATTTTTGTTATGGTTGCATATCCTGAGAATATATCTAAGGTGTAGATTATTATCTACTAAGATGCACAAAAGTGAAATACAAGTTGCCAGAAGTAACTGTAGATGGTGATGGATAGTCATATCCAACTGGTTCAGTTGTTATTGAGGGAACCTATTATCAAAAAATAAAGATCGACAAAATTAGAGTTCAATTTATCGAATACATGTCTAGTCAAAGAGTTCTACATTACATTCACTTGGTTGAAGCGACAAAGTTGCAATTTGAGACATTGCAAGAAAAGGACATGGAAATCAAAAGCGGAGGTTTCCTATTTAAGAACATGAATATTTTTGGAGGTAATAAAAGACATAGAGTATCCAAACTATATGTAAGATGAGCATTAGATGAATTATTTTTTTTAGCTCCTACTTTCATATTTGAACTAGAGTTTGAACTCATATATAATTTGAACTAGGACTAGATATATATTTTTGGATAATATTTATGCTTTTATATTTTGATGGTTCAACGGTTTTCTTATATAGCTATATATATGCATGATTGCTTCAATGTTTTTGTTGATAGATTACTTATATATACAAATTTAGTAGAGTTGCATTTTTTATATGCCATTGATTTTAATTTACAACTTAGATCTAGACATCATTTATTATATGTTAAGTTATTTTAGATACATTGGTTATATACATTGAATTAAGTTTGAAGTGAAGACCTATATTTTCAATATACATTGACCTTATATATGTCATGTGTTAGTTAAAATACATTTCTTATATATGAA